>CP075866.1:6000000-6451197 GCA_019565615.1 Trichoderma simmonsii
AACCCGGATCCGGCCTTGGAGCCTGCTCACCAGCACCAGCATCACCACAAGCATCACTCGGATCGAGTCGACGCTGCCGGCCATGACGATGCTGTCTACACAAAGGGCACCAACTTGGACCCGACGCTGGTCCCAGTCCAGGACCACACTCACGATGTGCGCAGCATCGACAAGGAGCACATCCACACGCCGCCCGACTACAGCGACCACGAAAAGGTCGGCCAGACGGGCATCGTTCGCACGGGAATCGACCCCGACGAGACGGGCTCGCAGCGCAACTGGTACTTTGGCGTTCCCTACCGCTACTTCCGCGCCTTTGTCCACATCTTCATCTTCCTCCTCTTTACCGGCTGGTGGATTGCGTCGCTGATCCTGCATCGCGACGACAAGAACTGGGTCATCCCTTTTCTGCTGTGGTTGGCCATCTCCATCCGTCTGTTCTTCTTCCATGTGCCCGTGCGCTACCTCTCCAACGCCATCAAGTGGGTGTGGCAGCGCACGGCTCTCGTCGTCTATGACCGCATCCCCGAGAAGCTGCGCACTCCCGCCGGTGCTGCTGTGGCCCTCGCTACCGTCCTTGCTGGCTCCTTTGGCTCCGAGGAGAGCGCCGACAACACGCGCGCCAACCGTGCCGTCAGCTTGTTTGGCATGCTCGTCATCCTCTTTGGCTTCTGGATCACCAGCAATGCCCGCAAGCACGTCAACTGGCGAACCGTCATCGGTGGCATGCTGGGCCAGTACATCATTGGTCTCTTTGTCCTGCGAACCGGTGTCGGTTACGACATTTTCAAGTTCATTGCTGATCGTGCCGGCGACTTGCTTGGCTTCGCTCACGATGGTGTTGCCTTTTTGACCACCCCTGACGTGGCCGCGCTCCCCTGGTTCTTCTTTGGCGTCATCCCCGCCATCATCTTCTTCATCTCCCTGGTGCAGGTCCTGTACTACATTGGCTTCATCCAGTGGTTCATCAAGAAGGTGGCCATCTTCGTCTTCTGGGCTCTCAACGCCTCCGGTGCCGAGGCCGTCGTCGCTGCCGCCACCCCCTTCATCGGCCAGGGAGAGTCTGCCATGTTGGTCCGTCCCTTCGTCCCCCACATGACCAATGCCGAGCTTCACCAGGTCTTGACCTGTGGTTTCGCCACCATTTCCGGCTCCGTCCTGGTTGGTTACATTGGTCTTGGTCTTAATGCCGAGGCGCTCGTCTCCTCTTGCATCATGTCCATTCCCGCCTCCCTCGCCATCTCCAAGCTTCGCTATCCCGAGACTGAGGAGACTCTTACCGCTGGCCGTGTCGTCATCCCCGACGACGACGAGCACAAGGCTGAAAACGCCCTGCATGCCTTTGCCAACGGTGCTTGGCTCGGAATCAAGATTGGTGGCACCATCATTGCCTCGCTGCTCTGCATTCTCGCTGCCGTCGGTCTCATCAACGGCCTCCTTACCTGGTGGGGTCACTACATCAACATCAACGACCCTACCTTGACTCTCCAGACCATTCTGTCCTACGTCTTCTACCCGGTTGCTTTCTTGCTTGGTGTTCCTCGAGACCACGATCTCCTCAGGGTTGCCAAGCTCATTGCCGAGAAGGTCATCACCGTAAGTATCACCTCTTTTTCTTCTCTTCTCTTTCACGTTGCCAGTCCATCTCTCTCCATCTCTCTCTCCGTCTCCCACTTGCGCCATTGAATTTGTGACGTGATAATGACAATTGTTGCCCCAGAACGAGTACAATGCCTTCAACGCCATGGCCACCGACCCATACTACGCCGACATGTCTCCTCGCTCCCAGCTCATTGCCACCTATGCTCTCTGCGGATTCGGCAACATTGGCTCCCTGGGTATCCAGATTGGTATTCTCAGCCAGCTGGCCCCGTCCCGTGGTGGTGACGTCTCCCGACTTGCCCTTTCTGCCCTTATCTCTGGTGTTTTCTCGACCTTGACCTCGGCCTCCGTCGCTGGTCTCGTCGTTACCACCCAGCTCTCTCACTTTACCAGACCTCCGGCGTCTGGTTAAGTGGAGTTTTGTACGTGTTTCATGTGAAAGATTTGTGCCATGTCAGGAGATTATGAGTGTGTTTTGTTAAAACAGAGACGAACGAGAGGATGAGTAACATGAAGAGATGGAGAAGATACCCCACCATCATCTGTGCTCGGATGTGGATGGTCAAATTAAGGAGCATATTTAATTACCATGATGAGATAAGAAACATCAATCAAAACAAGTCGCCCATAAACGATCCCTTTGGGTCGGGCATGCCATGTTTACGAGTCCTCGTTAGTCCTCATGAATTGTGTATATGATGTATTAGAAGAAGCTGTTGATCGGTTAATTGCAAGAAATTGCCTTTCCACAATACTCAATGGCTTGTGTTTCCATCAACCAGCATTCACTCGCACAATTTCCATATCTGGCAAATTTAGCTGCGCCCTTTGCTAGCCAACAAGCTGCAACAAACTATCCATCAAACAGCTCCAGCTGCTCCACACAAATCTTCCACCCCGCAGTGAGATCGGGGAACTGGCCCAGCCTTTTTAAAGTGGCTGCATCTCCGCAAATCTGTTGAATGAATCTTCAGTTATAAACAATAATAACTATACTCAAGACACAAAGGTCATCTTGCTTTATCAAGATCGTTACATCATGGCTAGTATTTCGTTTCGCAAGTTTATTCGATGGCTGCCGGACGAGGCGAGCGAGCCAACTTCTACGCTGGTTCTGACGTCTCCCGAAAAGAGATTTGTCGATATACGAGTGACGTTGGCAGATGGCAGTGATTCTCTGGCTGCTTCTGAAGGTAATCGTTATACTAAACTTCAACACGAGGATGGAAGCAGTGAATGAAGTCTAACCCTAGATACAGAGATTCTCCCCTTGAGTCGCCTAGACTGGGCCATGGCAGGGACATCTTCATCAACTGTCCTCAGTGAAGGACACTCCCTTTCCCAGTGGAAGCACTGGGTCGATTCTCGGTCATTGGATGCACCTCCAGATGAAGGCCATATGTACGCCCAGCCAGATGGATTGAGCACCCTTGAGAAAGGACAGATGACGAATCCTGCCACTGGAAAAGATACGGATTACGAAGAGATGTGGTTCGATCCGCCGCCAAAGACTACGGGCGGGAACAAGGCGCTGTGCGTGGTGCTCGTGATGGAGGATGAGGAGAAGGGGAAGAAGGGCATGTTTATTAGGCTGGGGGAGTGGGCGCAGGTATTTGTTAGAGACGGGAAGGGTGAGCAGGATCTTGTGGCTGAGAGGTGGGAGTGGCGAGATGATGATGGGAAGGGATGGAGGAGGAGGGTGAGGTTGGGAGATGGAGGGAGGAAGTTGCCGTGTGAGGAGGTTTTGGGAGGGGGAGATGTTAAGGTTGGTGGGGAGGTGAGAGTTGGGGATGAGGTTTGGAGGGTTGTGGAGGCGACGGAGGTATAGAGTTGAGCTGGAGTATATGATTCTATAGATATACATATATATATAAAGGCTAAGATGTAGATGCGAGGCAGCTTTACGGATCATCTTGGACGCTCTCATGATACCGCACTCTTGCGGAACTGCGTCAACTCACTGGGCAGTCTCTGAATAGCCTTCGCCTCCAACTTTGTCAACGGTATCAAAAACCACTTCTCCAACGCCTTAACTCTCTCCTCCTCGTTGGTCATCGTCTCCAGCACTTCTATCCCCTCTCCGCCTTCAACCCGCTTCCTCACCTCTCCTTGAAACATGGTCAACACGCCTTGCAGACCATCCCCCCTGTCATTCAAAATGCCCTTCAAGACGATAACCTGGTTGACAAAAATAGACGTGCGGTTCGTGCTGCAGAAGTAATTGTTCACTTCGTAGTCTTCACGGAAATACTCCGTCTCCGTGAAGCAGTACCGCTCGACCCATTCGGCTGAAGGGTCATCTTGCGAGGAATACACCCATAATGGTTGGGTAGAGGGGGAAGTGGACTGTGCGATGGGGCGGAACTCGAGTTTTCCTCGCCGGGGGAGGATGTTGTCGAATTCGAAGCCGGAAGTTAGTGGGACGGGGCGGAAGACGCCGTAGCTGCCGAAGGCGACGTCGACGAGGAAGCGTCTCTCGCTGATGGTGACGATGTTGGCGCAGTGAGTCCTGACGAGAGTTTTTGTGTTAAGATGGATTGGATTATAGATATAGAGAGTAGGGTGTGAGATGATGGTTTGGGCTTGGGACTTGGACTTACATGCCGCCGTATCGGGGACCGACTTTGACTCTTGCGCCGATGGGGAGGACGGTGAAGCCCAGGACCTTGAGGATCTCGCAGAAGAAAGTGTTCATCTCGAGACAGTAGCCGCCTTTGCTCTTCTCTACTACCTTTTCGAATAGGGCATCTGGGTCGAGAGATAGGGTGCGATGCGGAGAGTAGTGAAGGCCGATGGACTCGAAGGGTACTCGCGCGAGATGATGGGCTTGGAGTTCGGTAAGGAGCTGAAGTTCATCGCGGGGATGTTGCGAGCGAGGGTATGAGATGTGCTCGAGGTAGCGCGTGAGTTGGTCTTGCGAATATGCAGCCATTTTTATTTTTGACGTCACTGTGGTTGCTGAGTTGCGGAAGAAGGACTGAGACTGAGAGATGTGAAGGGTTCCATTTTGGCATTCACCAGACTTATATACTAGTCTCGGTATAGTAGTTTCGATTGAAGAAACAATAGACTACCAGCTTGTGATTTCGGCTAATGTCACAGACAAGGCTTGTAAATTGTAAGCATCAATTGAATCCCTTTGTCATCCAGTCGGATGTGTACCGTTTCGGTTCCCTTTGCCGCCGCTTTCAAAGTAATACGGCCATGCATCCCGCCGGCCCCGCACAGTCGCTATTCCGACTCCCGATCGGACTGCCGAAAGGCCGTAGGAGGGACGGTCGGTGTTAAGTTTCGAATAAGCTGTAGGAGGGAAAATCGAAGCAAATACGGATAATTCGATATGGAGGCTTTGTAGCCTCACATGATGCTTAATTGGCAATTTGCTGCACCATGGACGTCGTTGAACACGTTTGCTGGGTGAGACGTGGCACGCAGAGAGTCGATGCCCAGCTGCCCAATGCCGACGTGCTGGT
The DNA here is from genome assembly GCA_019565615.1 of Trichoderma simmonsii. NCBI lineage: Eukaryota > Fungi > Ascomycota > Sordariomycetes > Hypocreales > Hypocreaceae > Trichoderma > Trichoderma simmonsii. The sequence continues at coordinate 6,005,076 of CP075866.1, forward strand.
GGGGACGGGATATCAGCTTCCAGGTTGTTATATGTGCGTCAGACTGACGGACAGATAATGGATTGTTCGTTGAAGGAATTGAGCCTGAAAAGATTCAGTAGAGAGTCAAGTGAGAGACGATCAGGATAGCATCAATGGAGACTCCACCTCCAACGCCAAAGAAAACGATCAAGGCCATCTCGCCAAGGTAATACAAGACCTTTCATATCATTATTTCAATGACACACTTACTCCAGGACGCTCACATTGAATCAGGTCCAAAATTCCTGTTTTCAAAGCTCCCATCAAACTCCCCATCAAACTCCAACACAACACAAACTATGCCCAAATCACCTACTTCAACGTCCCCGACAAGCTGCAGCGCTCACCATCACTCAAGGGTTTAGACTCACCCTCACTTAAGAGCTTAGACATCACGCGTCTCCCCGACGACCTCAAACTCATCGGGCCCGAAAACTGGGCGCCCTGGTCCAGCGCCATGATGGCCGTCGCGGAGCTCTCGGGCTTCGACACGGCGGTGCTGGAAGAGATGCCGCAGGCGGTGCATGTGAGTTGTTGGCATAATAGCCAGAAGACGAGGGAGCAGGTGCGTGAGGGTAAGATGTTGGGGTTGCTGATTAAGTTTAATATTTCGGCGCATATGAATGATTTGGTGAGCTTGACTATGGATGGGTATGAGGTGTGGAAGGTGCTTAAGCTGTATTGTGCGAGGTTTGTGGAGACGGATCCGTCGAGGATGCTTAAGAGGAATGGGGGGTGCATTCGTATCTCGTGAGGAGGTGTGTCATGATATTGAATGGAGGTGTTTTGGGGATGATGTCGAGGTAGGAAGAATGATTTGAGTGATTATGTTACGGAACAAAGATATAAAGATGCGTAAGACTATGACACAGGTTGACACAGGGATGATGGTAGGGAAATATGATAGAAATGGCTTTTAAGCTTATGATGTTGATGAACTTTGTTGCTACAGCATGGGATTCTTACTTTTTGGACTTGTTCGAATTGTTTTCTACGCTTATATATTCAGTTCACATTGCCAATTGATCAATTGCAAGCTATATTTACTGTTCACCCACATCCGACGCTATCTGCGCCCTATTGTGAACATGACATGGGGGATTCCCGCCTTTCGATCTTAGTTTCGGCAGCATATGATCCGAGTGCGGAGTATGCGATATCCACAAGACTAGGATCAAATCCATGTTGATAACAAGATTGCCGTTATAAGATGTGTTTCTCGAAAAGTAAATCACACGTTCAGTATCCAAACGATATCACTTCAACAACTCGGACCAGAATGACCATTACCAACGCACAGGCAGGGGAGCAAGAACCCAGCCTCCTGCACCGCTCTCTTATCGAACGCCCTCAAAAGGTTATCTCCGGGTCAGGCATCTATCTCACACTAACTGATGGCTCTCGCATCCTCGATGGATGCTGCGGCGCCGCCGTGTCAGTCATCGGCCATGGCAACAAACAAGTCCAAGATGCCATTATGCAGCAGTACTCTAGTATCGAATACGTGCACACCATGGCTTACACGACATCCAGCGCAGAAGAATTAGCCGATGCCCTCACCGAGTTGAGCAAGCCTTTTGGTTTGACCAAGGCTTACTTTGTCTGCTCCGGTAGTGAAGCCGTGGATGCGGCCATGAAGCTTGCGAGGCAATATCATGTCGAAAACGGCCAGCCGCAGAGAAAGAGGTTTGTTGCTAGGAGACAGGCATATCATGGTAATACTATTGGAGCCATGAGCGTCAGCAGTAACCTACCGAGGAAAATCCCTTATGATGGCGTCTTGACACTCGACAATGTGAGCTTCGTTAGTCCGGCATATGCATATCGCGGCCAGCGAGGCGCCGAAACAGAGGAACAGTACGCTGCTCGGTTGGTTCAAGAGCTGGACGACGAGTTTCAGCAGGTAGGCCCTGAAACGGTCATTGCTTTCGTGGCGGAAACTGTGGGAGGAGCAACTGCGGCTTGTATTACTCCGCCAAAAGGGTATTTCGAAGGGATCAGGAAAGTGTGTGATCGATATGGCATCTTGCTTATCCTGGACGAGATCATGTGTGGGAGTGGCCGGACGGGGTCGTATTTCGCCTTTGAGCGAGAAGGTGACGTGAGGCCGGATCTTGTTACCCTGGGGAAGGGTCTGGGAGGAGGATATGCGCCTATTGCGGGAGTCTTGATTAGTGAAAAGGTCGTTCAAGTCTTGAAAAGTGGTTCGGCGAGTTTCGTTCATGGGCATACATACCAGGCTCATCCGGCGTGCTGCGCGGCGGGCTTGGCTGTTCAGCAAATCATTAAGCGTGATGATTTGGTAGCAAAATGTCTTTCCAGAGGAGCTCTTTTGGAGTCTCGGCTGAGATCTGCTCTCGGAGACGCAAAGTATGTGGGAGAGATTCGCGGCAGAGGTTTGTTCTTGGGGATCGAATTTGTGCAGGACCGAGCATCGAAGCAGCCGTTCAAGCCGGCGATCAAGTTTGCTAGCTGGATGCAAGAAGCAGCTCATAGTCGCGGCCTGGCTGTGTATCCGGGGTCGGGGACTGTAGATGGTGTGAATGGCGATCATGTTATCGTGGCACCGCCGTTGACTATAACGGAAGAGGAGGTTGAGGAGATTGTGAGGCTGTTGAAGATGGCGTATGATGCAGTAGAGGGGGAGCTAGCTGTATAAGTCTCGTACAACATTACGCTATAGAACCTCGTGAAAGAAATATGAATCAAGGTATTCAGGTTTTTGTACAAACGCTCTATCAAGTATAAACACCTGATTCACTCACGCTTCTAACAATGCCAAGAAGACACGACCCAATATATGTCGGCTTCTACTCCACACACGTGAATCGAGGTGTCGCTTGGCCAAACGAGCAGCCATGGCCGTTTGCTCGTAGCTGGAGCCCCCGAGATTTTGAGTGATATTGATCCAAGTAGTTCAAGAAATCTCTAACATCAAGACAGATTCACTTCTAGGTAGGATCTACTTATACCCTCCTCTCCCTCACTCTCTCCATGATTCTCCTTGTCTACACCCACCAAGAAGACAATCTCTCTACAGTTCAAGAAATCATTCTCAGCAGGACAAACTCACATTCTCTCCATCAACCATCGCACCATCAAGATGTGTAACTGGGACACCTACCTTTACATGTGCGGATGCTTCGACGTGAAGCTCAGATCCGAGTGCCAGTCTGCCCGCCGGGAAGACTTCGAAATCTGCAGCGCCAGCGGACAGACCGTTAAGGGGGCGTGGTGTTATCCCCAGCCGTATCTCTGTGGGCGATGCAGGCGCATGGAATATCAGTCGGGACGTCCAGTTAGACGCTACATTCCGGCCTGGAACGAAATGGCTCCTGTTGCCCAGCAAATGGCTGCACACAGAGCGAGGGCTCGGCATTGAGGGCGATTGGAGGCGTCTAGAGGTCTCCGGTTTGGTTTGGGAAGCTCACTGATAACTCATGGCTGTGATATCATCAACATGGGTGGAATAGGGCTGATTGGGTTGCGGATTTCATGTTAGCTGTTGGATGTTGACATGTAGCAAAGATTGGAAAGTCGCGGCATGAGAGCTTGAGGAGACTAGACACCATTTGGATTGAGATTGGTGTAGCTGCGCATAGGATATCAAGAATTCAACCAAGTTTTTTGCAGTGACGCCCCCAACAACCCGCCGTGATTCGCCTCTAATTACGCGTGAAGAGATATACATGTACTGCTCTTCTTATTACTATTTCAGAATCACGCTGAGCTTTGTCCTGCGGTACCACAAGAATGTTCTTCTTCAGGTCTCAAATAAGCCTATTTTACCAGTACTGTGGTTTCAATAGCCGTATCCTCTACGGGTGTAGTCTTTTTTTGCCCAGACTTTCGCTCCGAAGAACCAGGCGGTGATGCTGTTTCAGGCTCAGTCAGATTCGTTCCATTATCCGAGCCCGATGTCCGCTCATCTTCACTTGACGTGTTGGTAATATTATTATTCGCTTGTTTTGCTTGATTATGCGTGCATTCTTTCAAATGCTTGGAATAGTCGCGCCTTAGTTCGGCAAGCTCTTTCATAGATTCGAGTATAAACTCGTATTGCGCTCTGTCCATGGTTAGCAGCTGACAAGAAGAGACCACGCAACACATACTCCCGATATGTGCTTCTCAAAAGCTCCACAGAAGTAATAAAAGAGTTAATCTCTTCAGGCAGCCTCTCAACTAATACCCCTCTGCCGACATTGTACGCATTGTCGTCGTCTGCTCGTAGTACAGCTTCCATCATGCCTTGAGTCTGCGCAAGGCTGTCATGGCAGATGCCCACACATAGATCGGATCCTGGCATCGTATCGTATTGCGAAATCTTTCGGTATATTGTGCCTAGAAGCAGAACGCTGACTTGAAGGCGCTTAAGAAATGGGGATAGCCGTCCAAAATTTGTCATGGCGGCTGCGGCGCTGCGGAACTTGGCGATGCGTGGGAGAGAGTGCTTGATAAGACCATCGAGACCGATGACGATGGGTGGAGGAGCATCCATCATCATTATTATGTGTTATATCTAGAATAAAAGTCGATTTTGAACGATGAATCGCGATAAAATGGTCAAAAATGGCGAGAAAGAACAAAGATTGTGCAATGCCGAAAGGGCGGTGCACTTGAACAACATCAAGGCAAGGAGCGACGGGTGACAAAGAAGAGAAACCCAAGCGAGAAAGGGATCAAGGGAAGACGAACAAGAAGAGCAAAATGAGCAAATGGGGTTCTCGCCCATAAAGAGCAAGACATACAGTAAGACACGGAACATGGTCAAATGGTGTTGCACAAGGATCGACACATAGCACCCCCTGTGAGGATTTAGGCGCCGAATATGCCAAGAATTATGTCTTCAGCAGCGTACTAACTTAGTGGAGAATTGGGGTCAGCTTTAAAGCTGAGAATCCTACGATAAGAGAGATGTGGACAGTTTGGACAGATGATGGTACGAGGAGTGATTCTTCCTTTTCAGCTCTCAGAGACACGTGTACACGCTCTTTGTTTGCACAGAACAATGATATGCAAGCCACATACGGGCAGGTTTCTGTCATTATGATAATCTTCATGTACTGTACGGAGAACTGCGAGCGTCCATCAAGAGTCTGCATGTCGATCCCCCAGCTGCACTCCATCAGTTCGTCTTCACAAGGGTGGGTACAGTCATGCAAATCGCCAGGCACAGAGTATCACAGGCCCCGGCACCACACCAAGGTTCGAATAGGAAGCCATTGCGGTGGATTTCTTGGCAATTTCTCAAGCCTAACATCTTGATCGTCTTACATTTATGTACTTTGGCGATATCTCGAGGATGCATCGCTGGACACAATATTGCATCCAGGACACGATGCATGATACTCTATACAGCTACCTATATTATCGATTAATCTTTCCATATGCGAGAAGAAATAAATACCTTCATTTAATTCTATAGCCAAAAGAAGATAAGACTTCCCAACCTTCGTCGTCTCAAAATCGGCACCCCGATTCTGACGTTATACAGCCCCCAACTAGCAGGGATTCTCCCGCGTGGCTTACAGAGTCCCTCCCGAGCTTATGTGGTATAGATCCGCCCTTGAAGCAAGGGGTTACATGATGATCATATGCTTGTTTCGCATGGACCCGGGTGCCCTCCCTTGCATGTGGAAGCTCAGCTCAGTTTAAATGTTGAGTTCCGAAAGATTGGAGGAGTGGCGCTGTGCGTGATGATCTCGAAATAGGACATCCAGCCATATCCAGAACCCATGTGCCAGATAGGCCTATTGGATGGTGAATGTTACCTTTTCTCTCTCATTTGACTTGCTTCGGGATTCAGAGACTACGTGTACTCTGGTGGGTAATACAGAGGAGCATCACTGATATGTATGAGTATGAATGAGTATGAGTGCAGAATAAAAATACTTGCACCAATAGCGTCACAGTCGGTCCGAACGCCTCATGTCCACAAAGCATATATGTATACCTACCTACATGGCGGTACGTCTCATATCAAGTGGCTTCAAAGCTCCCACCATGTACTTCACCATCATCATCCGCATGAATGAACCTCCAAGTCATCGTATTCGAGCTTTATTATGCCGTATCCTAACGCTAATAGACGACAAAAACATCATATGCCGTTTTCGACGTCCAGTCAATCTCAAATGAACTGTTCGAATCGACATGAAAATAAAAGCAGTCCTTCCCATGCTCAAATACAATTGTAAAAACTTTATAACAAGATACCCCGAAAGGGCATCACCAACTCATAGTACCTCCATCACCAGTTCGGCCTCATGTTCATCTTATCCCTAAAAAATCCCTTCATATCCTCCACCCCCCTCGGCGAATTCAAAAACGGAAACGCATCCTCATATTCCTTCCATAAAACATCCTCCACGCCGCTCCCGAGTACCACCTCTCGGAACGTTCTGCCCTGCTCCAGGTACGCCTCCCCACCATTACTACAGTACTGCAGCAACAAAGGCGTCTTCTTCAGCACCTGGTTTTCCGCTGGCGAAATGTGGTTTAGACTGAAAAACTGCTGTGCTGAAGAGAGTCGTATGTCAGACACTGGGATCTGTCCTGATATCCCCACGAAGCTCCCCAGACGCTGAGGTCTGTTCCCATCCACGTCCATCAAAGAGTCGCCTTCTAGACTCATCAGCGCCATCAACGCCATGCCTGCACCGTGACCGATTCCGCCGAGGATAATCCTATCCCAGCGGCCACCTAGCATGACGACCTCATTCCGTATAACCTTTTGTAACTCGCGAACTCTCTCCCTTAGTCCGGGCAACATGTTTCGCAAACGCCTTTCTTCGTCGGCATCATTCATGTCGCCTCGCCACCAGCTTGGCTGGCCTCTGTGTATCCCATGTTGTATCCCCGTGGAGATGGACAGGACAGATGGAATGAGGGGCTCGTCGGTAGGCGCTTGGGGAAATACCCACCTAGTCGAGGCAAAGTTTTGGATAATGGATCGCCATGAAAGATCAGTAGCTTCGTGGAGTTGGTTGACGGTGTCGCGCGCGAAAATGCGGTTGTCGTGTAGGAATATGACGGTATGTGTGTGTGGCCTCGATGGAGGAATGGTGGTGAGCGGGAGATCTGCAACCATCGTATCTCTTTTCTATTCTTCCTCTCTCTGTGTGTGTGCTGTTATCACGAATCTCTTTACGCTCAAGCAGAATGTCAAGTATATATCTCGAAACGAAGAGACAGCAAACACTATCACACGAGAAGACGAATATCAGCAACGTCCCACAAGAACAGGCATTATACCAAGCGAAGATGCTAGCCGATGAACGACTGACCTACCCAGCTCCCAAGCAGCGCAACCCCCTTCTCTTATTTCAAGTAAAACAAGAGCCCCAGCCCATCTCGATCGATCTTTATCCCGAGTCCAGACCCCGCTCCGCCTCAAATCACCGATCTAGCTGCCCAAAAAGCCCATCAATCACAGAATGAAGGCGTGTCAATCACAGAATGAAGGCGTGTACACGAACGACGGCAGCACAGATAAGGAGGGAGTGGGAAGAGCCCAACGAGGAAAAGAAGGAAAAAAACTAAAAGTAACCAATAAATGGAATGAAGCAAGGTGACAAATGACAGCTGTCAGACTCGGTGTAACGGTTACCTCACGAAAACCACAAACAGCATTCGTGCGAGTATGTGGCAGAAGGAGAAAGAAAGAGAATCCAAAAAGGATGGACTCGGGCGAGATTTGCAAAGCCGCAGTCCATTCGCATACAGTTATGCCGCGGCATCCGTGCCTCTCGCGATCTAGGCCCTTGGCCTTCTTTTTTCTATTTTCTCATCCATTCTCACAACCGTGTCCTCAAATAGAGATAAGGCATAAAAGCTTGCTGCAAGCCATCCATGGTCGGATATGAAGCGGAGATTGAATGCGAGCCGTAAGTGGATGTGGATGGATGGACAAGGTTCACAAAGGCCGAGATGCAGGGTGGCATCGGTACGACAGACGGGGGGGGGGGAAGAAAAAAAAAAAAGTTCACGATCGTTGGCAAAGACGTTTCTCATTAATTAAACACAAAACACACCCTTCGGCTAGACTAAATATAGCCAGAGATCGAGGTCTAGAAGTTCGGAAGACATTATCCGAAGCTTGAGCACGACTGGCGCCAAGAACTCCCGGCATCCCGTAACAATAAGCACCCCCCTCCCCTCCCTTCTCCGGTCGTCGGCGGCCCTTTTGTTCTTTTTTTCTCGGTTTTCCTTTTTTTGACTTCTTACATCTTTTTTGTGATATGCCCGGCAAAAATGGTATCGTGGTCTGGACCGAGGAGGAATATGCGATGCATCCTTTCACAGGATGGAGGGGGAGGTGCATGGCTAGAGCAAACAAAGTAAGGCAATGAAACAACCGATCCGTTACGCCTGATGCCATCAAGCATGTGTTAACCCAAAGGACCCCACGGTGGAGGAATTTATCAAAGGAGAGAAGGAGAATAATGAAAAGAACAAGATAGAATATGTAAAATTAAGATATAGAAAAAGAGAGAGACAAAAGATTAGTTATCCTCTTTGATAATGACAGGCTCCGACTGGACAAAGTTGTCCTGAGTACTGTTCTGACTGCTGTCGTGGCTACGGCTCTGTTCCTTAGCACGCTTCGTCTCGAGGTGCTTGATGGCATCGCCCGTCAGCTCCTGGCGAGTCAGCAGCTTCCACACGTCCTTCTTTCTCGTCTTCCTGTCGCCAATGGTAATGACCAGACCCGCGGTGATGTTGCACGTTATGCTGACACAGAGGATGACGGTGGTGATGGCAAAGGGCCGGTGGTGGTAGTCGATGCCCCAGGTGGTGGCACCGAGGGAAATCTGCAAGCACGAGTGGCAGTCGAGCAGTATGACAATGGCAATGAGGTAGGCAAGGGGGAAAGCGTGGTGCGTAAAGGTCTCGTCGGGCTTGTAGAAACTGTGTGACTTGGCCAGCTTCTTCTGATGGTGCCGCATCCTCTTCCACTGCTTGTACGTTAGTGGAGAGTCCTCGTCGTACTCAATGTCGAGCTTGGCAGCCTCGACGTCGCCGTCCTGGCCCACAATGGCCTGCTCAGGCTGGGGCACTGGCACCGATGCTGTGAGGTTGCTGTTGCTCGTGGCGATTCGTTCGACCGACGCGCCGGCGCTGGCGGGTTCGAGACCGCCGCCGACCTGGGCGTTGTCGGCCAGTGGATCACCGGATGCGCAGTGCGAGAGCTCGACGCTGTTGCCAGGGATGCCGTCGATGATGCCGGCCTCCTTGTCCTTTAGCTTCTGCTTCTTGGCTTTGGCAATCTTGCGCGAATAGTGTACGACAAAGGCCATGTGGTACGTGTCAACGGCCCGAAAGGGGGCCAGGCCATCGCCCATGATGGCGAAGAGAGCCACCAGCACGCTGTCGATGATGTGGATCGTGTACACCTGCTTGTCGCCCACGTAGATCCAGCCGATGAGGAACAGCACCCAGGCCAGGCCGAACAGGGTGATGAGCGTGGCGTAGAGGGTGACGAAGAAGCCCAGCGGGCGGCGCACGTACTGGCCGAAGCCCTTCATGGTGCGCTTGAAGCGCGACCGCCGCGAGTGCAGCATGTGGCGCACGCGGTCGTCGAGCTCGAGCTTCTCCTCCTCGGTCCAGCCCTCGAGGCTAAAGCCGTGCGGCAGCGCGGCATAATGCGAGTCTGTGAGCCTGGACGTGATGGTGTCGGATCTGCGCAGCGTCGCCGGCGCCCCGGCCTCGGCCTCAGCCACGGACTCGACGCCAGTCTCGACCCTCGACACATCGTCTGCGGGTGGCAGTTCCTCTTCACGCTCACGCTCACGCTCGCGCTCGCGCTCTGCAGGGCGGCCCAGCCGTGCAAGCGGTGCATCGCGCGGTGACAAGACATAGGTGGGGCGACGATTGATCCAAGGGCCAAGATCAGGCACGAACAGGGAGTTTTGCACGTTGGTCAAGGTCGAAAGAGTCTGGACCTCGGGATCTAGTCACACAAAGACATGTCAGCAACTGCCGGAGCTCGTTCTAGACTCGGCTGAGAGGATGGGGGTCACCGCTTACCAATGATATCCAGCCAGTCCACCAGGTCTTCGCCGTACTCATCGGATTGGGGCTGAGCCCGTGCGGGATCGATGTTTTGCTGTGCATCGGCGGGCCCAGCTTGAGATTGGGATCCCCGATTGATGGAGCCGCCGGGCCAGAACAGCCTGCTAATCTTTCTCTTCCTGGTCAGTCTCCTCGAGGGCTCAGAGCCCACAGACATGCGGCGAGCATCATCGTCTTCCAGCGGATCTTCGGGCAGCGATCTCGCGGGCGAAATGGGCGAGTTCATTCCAAGCTCTGCCATGGTTGGCCGCGAGCCTTCTTCCGTCAGTCGCGGCAGGGCCAGCTGAGGCACACGGCGCGAGTGTCTGGCGGCGTTGGCATCATAGACCTGGGCTGGAGGCATCGGCTGCGAGATGCTTCGCGGCCTCGCACCGAATCTGCGCGTCTCGTTGTCGCTGCTCTCCGACGCATAGTCGAGGTTGGCTGCAGAGGCGCCGCTGGAGCTGCGTCGGATGCGGATGCTAGGCTGGCGAGTGCGCTCGTAAACTGGCCGGCCAGACTCGGATCCTGCCGTTGACGGCGCTCGGCCGCGGATGCTGGAAGTTCGCGAGACTGCGCTGGACGTGGTGCCGAGGGGTGGAAAGTATTCCGTCTCCGACTCCTCGGTGGCATCTGGCGTGGGGAGATTGTAGGAGCGGCGGGACGAGATGGATCCCAGCCGGCGGTTGGAGCCCCCGACGGAGTATCGCGGAGGCAGTTGCAGGTTGGATCCATCGCCGGTCGCAGTTGGCGGAGCTGGCGATGCTGATTGCGGTCTTGATTGCGGAAGAGAAGAAGTTGGTGCTTGTCCCGGTAGTTGGCCTTGTCCTTGTGTTTGTGTTTGTCCTTGAGCTTGTTCTGGCGGCGGCGCTGACACAATGATAGTATGCGGGTCAACATCTTCATCGTCGTCTTGCCGGCGAGACGAAGCCGATCGCCATCGCGATAATCGCGAGCGGTTGGGATTCATCGTGGATGAACTGGGGCTGGAGGGAGAAATGAAGCGGACGGTGCAGTATCAGGTCTGAGCGGGTGGCTGGCGACACAGCATAAGTTATTTGATGGATTTGGATTTGCCGGTTCAATTGTCAAGTTCTGCTTAGTCAGAGCAAATGATGCGAACGAAACAAACAAGCAAAAACAGCGTCCCCGTCCAGGGAAGATGAGGGAATCGAGAGACAAAGCGGCTAAAGACAAGAATGAAAGAAAATAAAAATGATATTATAGAATGAAAAGAAGAGAAAAGAAGAGAAAATGGAATCAATGGCCGGAGAGGGAGGGAATAAAGGGGAATAGCAGCAGATACTCAGCCAGCACACGCCGTTACCGAGTACAGTACAGAAGTGATACAGCTGAATGCAGCAAGATGTAGCCTCAACTACAGTACCGTACAGTACAATACAGTATGTACAGTAACTGTAGAACCACCAGCTGAAGATGTAATTGGATGTGATGGGATGGCGATGGCGATCAATTCGAACTTCTGACCGGCTCAGACTCTGACAACTGACTCTGACAGCGGCACAGCAACGACGACAAGCGGCAAATCAATTGAATTGCCGCGCCTCTCTCTCTCGTCTTCTCAGTCTCTCGTCCTCCGGGCGGAACGACGGATCCTTCGGTCCTGGGCGAGAAAAAAGTTTCAACGGCGCGAAGAAGAACAAGAAAAAAAAGCGAAAAGCCACAGGCCCTCTGCCAGGCTGGGCGCTACGCCTTTTAGCGCTCGACAGACGCTGCAAATTTGCCGTCCACGAGCAGGGAAATTTGGGAACCTTGGAAGCCCGTCAACGTGCCATTACGTCACATGCAGCCAACGAGGCCCGTATCGAGTAATGGCTGGCTGCTTTGTCAGACGATAAGGTCGAATTAGCAACTTGGGCTAGAGCTGGACTGGGGAAAGTGCTGGATTTTAATTCTTTATTTTTTGATTTCTTTGATTTCTTTTTTCTTTATAATTTATTAGAGATGGGACAGGGGGGCGGCAGTTGTTGCTCTTTAATTTTGTTTTTCTTTTGCTTTGTTTTCTTTTGACTTAGGCTGTGCATTGGGCTGCATCAATTCATTTCAATCCATTCCAAAGGTAAACAAAACAAATACACTTACTCGACAACATCAGTGACAACACCATCACCACCATCATCATCATCATCCCGCTGTATCCATATCACTCACTCACGTACCCCATATTACTGTAGGTATCCATCTTCCATCTACGACGTCAATAGCGCACTTTCAACCCCGTAATTGAGCACTCAGCGTCAGGCACTCCATTTTAATAACTGGGGGTTCCGGCACATCATGTGAAGCTTGGCTGTGCACGCCCGGATGCTCTCGGTAGCAGCACGTTCTTGACTAATTGCCCGCGACATGCAATTACATGTCAATTACCCTCGCGACGCGGCTATTTATGCGCAAAGGGTACGGTAACCTGTTCGTACTCGTACATACGTCCTGTCCAGTGATCAAGGCAAATGACGGAGTGAGTGGCTCGACTTGCTGGAGAACATCCCGTTAACTCCTCGGACATCGGAAGTACTGCATCTCTACGCCCTTCTAATAGGTACCTACCACACGGTGAAGCGCATCCATTGACGATGCTCGACTCGACTCACCTTCATCCCGCTTCTTCTTCTTCTTATCTTGCCGCGGATTAAACATCCCGCCTGATAAAATGAGCACGTGAGCCCTCCTGGTAATAAATAAGCCGCGTCAACGTTCAAGCTTGCGTGCTCAAGCCATCGCCCTTCGCCTTCGCCGCTTTTGCCTCAATCTGGCTCATTGTGCCCGATTCGTCATGGCTTACCCGGGAACTACACCCTTGGTCTGCGTGTCACTTCCCACCGCCACCAGCTTACTTACTTGCTAGTGTGAATCTTGGAAATCAAAGAGTATAATATCAAGAGTATATATTTATATATATTTCTTTTCTACCGTGGGATCTTCTTAACATCCATCCCAAACAGCAGTGGTATCAGAGTTTAAAAAGTGAACGTGGTACCAAACATCACATCCAAACCACCCGTAAGCTGGTAGATGGATATAGCCTGGACCTTATTAAACAATGCCGCGCTCCAAACAGGACTAGAATAAGCTCAGAAAAAAAAAAGAATCAAGATCCCCCCATTAAAACAAACAATATCCAAATCCAAATCCATAAGCTGCCCGCTCATTCAGAATCATTATCATTGCCATGTCTCTCCGCGTTTGCAATCGCAGACTCAACAGCCTCCTGCAAATCAAAGTGAAAGTACGGCCTGTTCAAGCCCCGGATGGCAACCAATCTCCTGCTGCTCGGGTGCGAGGGAACGTCCTTGTCAGAAGCCTTTGAGATGTCATCCGAGTTGGTGCGCTCCACGTCGTACTGCACAGCCCGGCCGGCCTTCTCCTCCGCGGCAGCCGCCGCCGCCGCGCTGTCCGAGCCGCCCAGCTCCGCGATGCTGAAGATGGTCTTCCAGTGGCCCGCGCCCTCGCCGTCCTCGGCGTTGTGGCTGGGGGTGCGGTAGCCGAAGCCTGCCGCAGCCAGGGCGCGCTTCGTCCAGCGGTTCTCGATGTGGGCAAAGTGCCAGTCGACTGTTCGGGGAGCTGCGTAGCGGTCCAGCTGGTTGCGGACGTCGATTAGGGCCTGGGCTGCTGTCACGTCGATGATGTTGACCGTGGCGAAGTCGAGGATGATGGCCTTGAGCGTGGGACGTTCATCGTGCTCTTCCTGCTTTTGGTTTCTCGGGGTTGGGTCGTTCCAAGGTCGGTCCTAACGAGCACAACATGTTAGCTTCTTGTATATACAAGACAAGAATATGACATCAACTTACACCGAGCTTAGCAAGCGTCTTGACATCTGTGCGTCGAGTCTCCTTGAAAATGCTCTCCGTTAAGTGGTTGAGATATCGCGTGGCGTTGGGGTAGTTGAACCCTTCGGCGAAGCGGTAGATGAAGATCCCGGGATACGGGCTCGACACAGTCACTCGGGGGTTGGAGCCGTCTTCGTGGCCCAGAGGCAAGAAACCAGATCGCTCCGAGTATTCTGATGGCTCGGCAAAGGCCTCTTGGTCACTCTTGTCCGTGTTGCCCTTGGTTGCTCGAACAGTCTTGACGCGGGCCACGCCGAGGAAGCGGCCGCGGCTGAGGAACAGGCGGAATACGACGACGGCAAAGGAGACGCAGATGGTGGTGTAGATGCCGTTTTCGATCGTGGAGAAGACAGTCACCAAAACACCAGCCAGGAAGATGACCACTTCGAGGGGCGACACGCGCCAGAACTGGAAGACGACGGGGAGAGGCGTGATGACATCGCCGACGGCGTGGATGATGACGGCAGAAAGAGCTGCGTTGGGAATGTAAAAGAAGAGAGCTGTCAGAGCATACAGAGCCAGCAGAACGACAATGGCGGTGATGACACCGGCAAAGGGCGTGCGCACACCAGCCTTGGCCTTGATGGCGGTACGAGAGAAGGATCCAGTGGCGGGATAGGCGCCGAGGAAGGGTCCGAGCAGGTTAGTGACGCCGATGGCGACGAGTTCCTGGGACGGGTCGATGATGTAGTTGTTGACTCGGCCAAAGGATTTGGAGATGGAAATGTGCTCGATCAGCATGACGATGACGGCGGCGGGGAGTTCGGGCAAAAAGGCCTTGATGATGGTGTCGTTGATCTCGGGAGCGCCAGTGTGTTGGAAGCCTACAGCAGTCGAGCATTGTCAGAAAACGATACCATCTAGATGATTGTGGATATACACATCACGGAAAGAAGATTTGTTAACATACCACGAGGAACCTTGCCTAGGATGCTGATTCGGGGGTGGGCCTTGTTGTGAAGCGTCATGCCCGCACTGATGCCCGTATACAACAGGATCACAAAGGCCGTACGCAGGGTCGAGATGAAAAAGTACAGCTTGGCCCGGTGAGGCTGCTTCTTGGCCAGGTACGTGCAGGTGCCTCGAATCAGGTACAGCATCAGGAGAGAAGTCAGACCCAGGGCAGCGTCAATGGTCGTGGTTGGCAGGCCCTTGAGCGTGTCGATAATGACCCTGTACGGCGCAGCTCGCGTGTTGACGCCCTTGATGCCCATCAGCTTGGGCACTTGGCCGGCGGCGATGTTGATGGCGGAGCCCGTCATGAAGGCGCAGATGGACGGCAGCGAGATGAACTCGACGATCCAGCCCAGACGTGCGAGACCAAGGAAGCAGATGATGGCTCCTGCGATGATGGCCAGGGCTGAGGCAATGACGTGGCCGGGAACATCTGGGAGTCGTGTTGCCGCCTTGAGAACGACGTCGCCAGTGACCTGGGACATGACAGCAACAGGCTGTGGTTGTGTGTGTTAGCGACAGGCGTTCTCATCAAGTTCGACTTATACACGCGGTTCGAATGATGAAACTTACTCCGATGGTGATATCCTTGGAAGTCGCAAAGAACCAGTAGATCAAGACACCCATGAAAGAAGAGTACAGGCCATATTCAGGTGGAAGCTGAGCAAGCGCGGCGTACGCCATACTCTGAGGAACGACAACAGCGCCAACGGTAACACCTAGAAGACGAGAATTAGGCACATTGGACTTTTGAAACGGTTTATGACAATGGTATCAAAAGGTAAGCGGATAACTCACCAGCAATCAAATCACCAATGAACCATGTAAAGTTGTATTTGCCAATCCAAGAGAGAAAGGGAAACAGGTGGTAAAAGTACTGTCCGACATCGTGAAGTGACGGTGTGATTTCCTCGAGAAACTCTTGAACGGTCGGCTCTCTCTCGATGAAGGGATCTGCGTTGGATATTGAGGGGATGTCGCTGTCGCGATCTTCCGTTCTGAAGCCAAGGGCCTTGGCAACGCGCTCTTTGGCTGCAGCCATGGCTCTGGTATAATGATATTGATGGTTGAGGAGGACGGAGGGGACAAGAGAAGATAAGAAGAAGGGGGCTGAAGTATAGCAAAACTTTCTGATACCGCCGCCGCTCTCTTGTTACTCCGAGGTATCAATTCCCAACGGTCAGCACCGCCGGTCTAGTTCCTGTCTGTGTCACCCAGAGAGGGCTGGAGACGGAACTATTAAAATCGTAACGTTGCCCTGCTGTTGAAGATGATGAACCACCTCCTTCAGAGTTGCAACGGATGAAAAAAAAGAGAAAGAGAAAAGGAGAGAGTTGGGGAGAGATATGCGGATGCAGAACCGGGTGGAGAGAGACGGCCAAACCAACTTTATTTATGTAGCATCCCAGATGGAATATTGGGTTGCGCCGAGTCTGGTACAGGTACAGGGCCAGGGACTATCACGCGTATGGATAAGGATGAACATTGCATCCATGCCATGTGCCGTATCCGCCTCTAGGATCAGCCTCCAGTCTTTTTCGTTCGTCCTTCTTCACTCTTACATGCTGGTGATGTGATTCCCAATCTTTCTGGGGCTGGATGTCACTAGCAAGTAACGCCCCAGCTGTGGACACCGGAGCGGGTACCGATATGATACATGTCTCGGAGCACACTAACACTAAATCAAACAATCTCCATGCAAAAGAGCAGCCATTACAAAGACCCCGTTGATACTGTTACACCCATATCACGCAAAAGGAACCAATTAAAGCCCTCGAAAAACGGAGCTATCGAGTGAAAAAAATAGAAAAATCAAATCTGGCACAGCTGGTGGTGCGCGGGTCTGTGGCCAGAGATGGGCAACCTCGAAGCTTTGTCTAGAGAGCCACCGGATTGCGTGCTTCTGGCTAAGTATTCGCTTGCAGCTAAAGGACCCAGGGGGGAGAAACATGGACGGCTAGCCTAGCCACGGCTCCTCTTTTTTGCTTCTTTTCTTTTTCTGTGCCTAGTGTTGAGGCGGGTGAGACCGGGGTTGGAGGAGGTAGCGGGCTCATAGTGTGTTGGTGGGAGAGGTACTTGGACAATGAATGTTCGTCTGGATTGCGTCAACTGATGGACACCGAAAACTCTGAACCCAATTTTCGGTGATGTTCTTTTTGAGTGTGTTGGTTGTCTATTGTTGTTTGCTTGAGTGATCCGGGAAGCTGGATGATGGGGGTCTTGGTGCAGATGATGGGTGCAGTGTTACAGTGAATCTGTGTTGTCTTGCATGGCTCAAGCTGTCTCTGTCTGTCAGCATCATCTCTGCGTGTCTCATCTCATTCGCAAAGGAACATCGCCATCCTCCCAGCAAAAGCACCATCTACCCGACAAACTCCACACTCCACGGCTACGGCATCGCCTCGCAACGCAATAATCCCTGCCTCCCATGTCATCTTTCGGGCTGACACACCTCTTTGGGGGCTTGTCTGGACCCCATGCCGGCGACCCGAAGCTCGCCATGATGTGCCTGAGTTCATACGAGGAGATTTCTTTGCCCACAAGAACCTTATCTCTGTGATGCCTCATCGCTGAGTCGTGTTCAGCATAAACCAGACTGAACAGGATCTCCCACTGTATCACCGTATCCCATGGAGCACAGAGCAACACCAATCGTGCTTTGTCTGTCATACACAAGCTGCTCTGCCTGCTTGTACTCGTACATGCGTCCCAAGAGATCTAGACAGCATCCGGACCATCGCCCGTCTAACTCGATTTAAGCTACGACACTAAGGGCACTTGCTGGAGGAGGATCCAAATCGACCAGGCGCCGGGTAGGCGTATTATTCCGTGCTCCGCGTCCTATGGATGGGATGTACTACGACCATGCCATGTCATGTACAAGCATGGAGACGGGCTGGGGGACCGGTGCGTTGTGCAAATCCCTCCCATCCTCCGCCATTTCCGCCCGTGTCAAAGAGAAGAAAAAAGAAACCAAAATAGCCCCGTCGAGAACATCATCTTCTACCTGCCTGATGAACTGGCTTGGCCTATCAGCAACTTCCATCTCACGGCAGCTTCGAATACATCCCGTCTTGTGACATTTGTCTGTCCTTAGCTGCATGCTCTGGGCTTGTCCTCAGCCGCCATTTCAGCAGATGCTTCACGCCCACGCCAAGTTTTCATCACAAGGATGCAGAACCACGTCCACGTCGGCAACAGCTCGATGGGACATGGGCATCCCTGAACCGCCCTGACATTGGCTCCAAAAAGTCGAAAGGGTCCCCCATTATGGAGCCTCGGGTGGTCGCCCTTTTTGGAGCGACTTCCAGCACTTCCAAAAACGTTGTAATAGCGCAGATGGCGCAATCTTCCCATGTACACTCGTTATATGCCCGCCTCTTGATTACGCACCCAATCAACCAAGTACATTACAGCTCGCTGGGCTGAGGGCATGGGGGCGTTAGCAAGGCTCTTGGTCGCCGACAAAGAGAGTCTGGGCCATTGTTGGGACTGGATTGTTCAAAAGGCCATGACCGATCAATAATTATTGCGCCTTGAGCGTTTAATATTGGTCATCTGGATGCCATTTGGCATTAGCACTTGGTCCATTCTGTGCTTGCCGCCAGTGACGTGCCTTGTATACAAACTCGGTGGCACTTGAAGAGCACTCCTTGCGAATAAAGAGGCGCATGAGAAGCCTGGCCAAGAGGCCAACCATGGTCGAACAAACGGGCGATCGGGGAGCTATCCATGACGACGGCCGCCGCCTCACGCGAGCTAAGAGGATGTCGGATAGTAGCAGCAATGCATGCTCAAACTCAGCTGCAGTATGGAGTATACAATGCGTCAACCGAGCCCATGGAGACAGCCAATCTGTTCCCTCGACTCGTGCCGTGGTGGGCTACCTTCCCGGCTACGCCGACACTGAGACATGCTCAGCTTGACATTACTCAGAAGCAATATCTGAAGACTCCATCTTATGCTGCTCAAAGTTTGCCGTTGCGAATGGCATAACTTACCCTTCCACAAGCTGAATGAACATCCCGGCCGTCACTGCAGCCCAAAGAGGTACCGTGTCACATGGATGGACGTGTTCTATATCCTGGCTCAACCTCAAGCCTGTCACAAGCCTCTATTCCTAACATTAGACTGTTTGTTGGCGCGCATAGACAATTCAGGTATTGTCTCTAGCTTCTCCGAGTGGCGAGGTTGGGCACGCCTACGATATTCCCTGGCTGGAAAGGAATTGAAGCTGAAGCAATAGCCTTGACCATTCGCTCTTCTCCCGGTATGTAAAGCGTACTAGTCTTTCAGCAAGCCTCTTCAGCTGGATCCTATTCAATCCCGTCTTTCACATGCCGTACTGGGGACGGTGATCATCTCGATCTCTTCCACCCCCCTTTTTACTTTGAGTTGCCTCTATCAAGCACACGGCATATCACTTCATGACACCATGGCGCCATCGGAAGGCGCCATTCTTGTCATTACATGTCGCATTAGACATCTATGCCTACTACGACGTAGTCCGTGGGGTCCAATGCCGGGTTTCCAGCCGTATTATCTCAAGTGAAAAAAGAAAGATGTGTGATATCAAGAAATGTCAAGCCACGCAGCAGGCTTAGGGTGACGCCGCTACTACTAGCCTCTCTCCGTAGGTTATATCCCCTTGTTGACTGGAGGTTAGTGATGCAAGTCCATTTCCCGGGTTTCTCCACAGGGGTTTTAAGAATATCTGCCCCGGCAAGAGATTGGGCCCCCGGACGAAAGCTGAGGCTTGCTTGGTCTAGACTCTACTATACAGAGACTGGCGTGCGTCTAGATGGAGAGGATTGTTGAGCTGGCACGTGAGCTAGTGTAGACTGAGTTTGATTCGGTGATGTTGAATGAAGTTAAAGTGAACCAAGTCAAATTTGATTACACGAGACTTGTCAAATTAGTTTTGCCAAGAATCTCAAGCTGTCACTACGTAGAACGGGATGAAGGTAAAGATAGGGGCGGGACTGGGAGATGTCCCGGTTCGGCCTGATGTTTGTGCAAGTTGAGAATGAAATTTCTTCTCAAGTTGACGTAAACATATTGTCTAAAATATTCTGCTACACACACAGCGCGGGAAAGGGAGCGTACATAGACTCAATAACGCCGGGTCCACCAAAAAGATGCAATAAATCTTATAACTATATCTTATTCTGTGGATGTCTATTACGGGCTCAATCTCATTATGTATTCCTGAGAATTAAACATGCTTGATAGGGTCTGTGATGAATCTGGATGGAGCATATTGATGCCAGCAGGGTACAACCCAATACGATTACATTCCTTTGCATTTAGACGTGCTGTTACTAGATGACGGATGGATTGTCAGCACCTCAAAGACTACTAAGTATGGTATGCTTATATAGTATTCGTTAGACTATCTAGGGTAGCATGCTCAGTTGTTGCAGCACAACGTTCTCCCTGCTCTTGTTGCCTGGCAGTATGAAAGCCAATATGTCTTTCCAACTCCCATATTCACTTCACAGGACATAAGAATGCACATCTATGTATAACTATCATCGATGTAAATAGCTAATGTATTCAGATATCTTCCTACCATGATCAGATGCTGGACAGCTATATTACATACTTGGCGCTGAATCATTACTTAGATAATTTTACCTCTTGCCAAAGATTGTTGAACAAGGTCATCAACAACCTTCTGTGCCCTTTCATCACTCGGCAGCGGCAGTCCCAACTTCTCATTATCGGGGTTCGTCCATGCAGTCAGACCGCCAGTAAAAGGATACGTCAGTACACCTATAAACTCTTTCCAAGTATATACACCATTTCGCATGTTCTCATCTGCAGCCTTCTTCCTCTCGGCGATGGAGAACGACGTAATCTCCCAGGTCTCCTTGGATTCGGAAGCGTCCTGGAAGCTTTTTACAATCTTTTGCAAGGTTGTTTCGCCGTCACAGATGTAAAAGAAGCCGTTTTTGACCTTTGGGTACTTTGTTAACAGGCTGTTCAGCCCTTTGGTCAGTGTGTCGAGGCTGGATATGGAGATGAGATTATGACCACCGTCACCGACTGAGGCGGTGCGTTTGTTTAGGTCCATTGGTGAAAAGGGAGTAAGGCCTGAGATCAACGTGATTAATAAGAAACATCTCGACGGCGTTTAGGTCTTGGTAACTTACTTATCAACAGGTTACCGACGTGCAGGGTTACAAAGTCAATCTTGCCTTCAGCAGATCTGGCCAACAGGTAGTTGTGTATCACCCTCTTTGCCGCAATGGCCCCATTAGGGGGCAGAGTGTTGGGCCCCATTCTCGCAACCGTCGACTCATATGCACCTGCAGTATCAGGTGCCCATTCTGACGGGACGAAGAGCTTCACTCCAGCATCAATGGCTGCGTTGATGAGGGCAATCTGAACAATGTCGAGATTCCCTCCTGGACCGAATTGCGTGAATACGACCACGGCGTCAGCGCCAGTCAATGCCTTGACGAGACTTTTGTGATCTTTTAAATCGACTTGGACAATGGGAATCCCCTCTGGCACGTTTTTATATTCGGAAGGGTCTTTGCGTCCGATGAAAGTAATGTCGTACTTTTTGATCGCGGCAACGCGCTGCAATATTTGGCCGCCGAGTCGGGCTCCCTACTGAAGCGTGAGTTGCGATCTTGCTAGGTCTAAACAGTTGCAAGTCTATTACTCACTCCATACCACACAATTTTCTTGATAATGCCATCAGATGCCATGGTGGGACGAGAATACGGTTAAACAGATGATCTTGTTTCTACAGAGCAAACCATTGCTTTCGATCCGGACGCCGCTTGTCTTAAATCCCCCAATACACCGACAATAGCGGTGACGCATCTTGACTGATTATTATTTTCTACGATTCCAGTGCGGTTTGTCGTTGCATCCCACCGGCTCTATCCCAAGGATTCACTCATCGATGCCGAATCTACGGGGCATCTGCCGAGTGATAAACCTCCCATTACTTAGTGACGATTATTAATCGCCGGGTTTCTAAGAGATGCGTTGGGGTTCAACAACAACGCCAACTGTGTTGAAGATGAATCGTAGGTGGAAGAAAAGCATTCAACAGAATAACAGGACATCTAACGGAGACTTTCTGTAACAATCGGCACATTCCAAGACGGGATGAGGGTTTGGTAATCTGAGTTGCTTGATAATGTATCTAGGAAATGATTACTGATCTCGGCGAGAGTAGTTGTCAAAGGCCACGCGAAAATGGGCGGCAAGAGCCGTGTCTTTGCATGATCTGGGGTTAGGCTTTCTTACACCTTCTTCATCGATCCGGCCGATCTCAGCAAATTACGAATTGGGCAGTTGATGGAGTAAAAGAGAATATGAAGATGCGCGGCCTGGCGAATGGTGATGGTTTACGGATAGGCTAAGCATGAAGAATCCGTCGCCTGAATCTCAACACGCAAATATCCTGTACCATTCGTGTATTAAATCGTTCGCTTATAAGTAAATGCTGATCTCTCCCTCTAATTTTTTTCCTTGTGTTCGGTCGGTCGTTCTCTCGTGTCTGACATATAATGAAGGTAAAGCTGTAATTGGCAATGACCGAGAAGTCGATTGAAGCAAGCGTAGCAGCCTTCTGGCCTTGATGAAACTAGGCTGGATTACAGAATCGTGTCAGAAATTCGTTCGTATCGCCATGAGGTCAACGCTATTCTGTGGAACTTTGGAAACGCATCACAATCAGAAATACGATCTCTTGTGTATTTGGGGAAATGCCGTCTATATATCCCACAGTCTTGGCTACATGTAGGCAAAGCCCTTTTGACTCCGGCCGAACCTAAACCCACTTACACCTATCTAGGTACTGAATCTCGATTGTGTGTGCATCAAGGGCTGACCAGCTCCATAGTAGTTCTCACCTTGGCATCCCTCTAACGTGCGCCAATGGGTAAGCTGATTCGCTCCAATCTGTTTCTTCCCCACGCCACCGAAGTCGTCCGTCGCCCCGCTACTGATCACGACATCTCTTGGTTGCCGCCGTCATTGTGCCCCTGCGACTCAAAAGCCCTGAAAAGAGGAATAAAAAGAGAAACAAAGGCATGCAGACCCTCACTTTATGGTTCAACTAGAAGAGTGTGGTGTGATGCTGCTATAATTATTCATCACCCACACGCACTCTCTGTGACCATGTATTCGTAAACGACCAAATGGTTGCGACTTTATTGAGCTGTATGCGAAGTCGACCGAATACTTGCTCAGTTCGCTTATCCGGGTCATACGGACAACGCCCGGCCGTCAACTACTGTCTCTATTCAGAAAGATGATTCAGCCAATCATGAGCCCGTCCAGCTCGAAAGGACATGAGTATTTCGTAGGCTTACTCTGTCACTGATGATGACAAACCACCTGTGGCTGAGTGAAGTTTGCAGAATGGGCCCACGAAGTGCTCCTCAGTGATTTCCACTTCCAACGGGTTACCACTCTGCGGAAGATACTTTATCGGCGACTAGCACTAGTTTGCCTGTAGTTTGCAAAACATGTAAGCGGAACGGCTCTGTCTGCCAGACTACTCATGCAGAGTCACGAGTGGCCTTGGTTAAATATACCGCCGGGAACTGTAGATCGTCTCGCAAAAGCAACCTAGCTCCCATCACGCAATTTACAAGGTTAGGACGGTCTCCTACCACTGCTGATGGTTGTTGTAATTTGATCACAGGTTCGCGGCTTTATTATTAAACATAACAAGCATATCATGGCCGTGGCCTCATCAAAAACAATTGTGACGATTGCAGGGGCTGCAGCCATCACATCGTTTCCGCCCGCCACATACGGAAAAGGTGTACCTTATTCGCAACGACAACTGCTTCTGCATGACCCTCGACAGCCATATAAGCTCCACACAGATAGAGAGATCCCTGAACTCAGATTCGGAGATTTATTAGTTGAGGTGCATGGCATTGGCTTGAATCCAATCGACTGGAAATCAGCGTATGTATTTCTCCGGAGAAGGGCCACCACGGCTCGTCACCGTTACGGTTTACTAAACAACCTATTGTAGAGATTTTGGACTTGTGCTTCCGTCACCACCTTGCCTGAATGGACGCGAGTTTATAGGCAAGATTATAGCCTCAGAAGTCGACCAGAGATGTAAACTTCAGCCGGGAGAGTGGGTGAGTCTCTAAACACTTGTATTGCCGCATTACGTTTATGGCTGGCTGACATTGGTCGAGGTTCTGGCTGTGTCTACAGACTACCGCGACTTCAGAAAATCCGCTTTCCAAGAGTATGCCATTGTCTGCTGTTACAATGCCATCCGGATTCCCAAACATGTCGATCCGTTTAAAGTCGCACCTATGGGTGTCGCCTTTGTCGCAGCAGGTCTCTCTCTCGGAGTCTGTTTAGGTGTCACTTTTACAAAGGGCCCCAAAAAGCGAGAATTTAATCTCCTTGAGAATGCGAGATGGTACCCAGAAGATGTGCCTGACGATATCGCGGAGGAAGTCTTTGATGCCCTAGCACCTTGCTATCAAGCTCAGCCCGGCGAATGGCTATTAGTCTATGGAGGTGAGAGACGCTGCTTCTGATGAGACTGGGATGGAAGAGACTTGACATGGAGTACTGACTTTGTCTTTCTGAAGCATCTACCGTTACTGCACAGATTGTGATTCAGCTGGCGAAAATAGGAGGCTTGAAAGTAGCAGGCGTTGCTGATCTCGGCAAACATCGACAACTCCTACAGTCCCTCGGAACTGGTGCGTTTAAATGAAGAATCTTGATAAAGCAATGGTTACTTATCACAGACTCCAGATATTTTAATTGATCGTAGCGACCTCGATCAAGCAAAACGCGATATCAAACGGCTCATCCCTGGCTCACTAAGATTTGCCATCGACACAGTTGGGCCAGAAACTGCAGCATGGTGCCAACAAGTTCTTGCAGAACGCACAAGCTCTAGATACTGTTCCCCAGGAAAAGAAACGCCGACAAATCCACCACCAGTCGATCCAGTTACGCGAGGAGGTGGCAGCAGACTGAGTCATCTCGTCGCTATGACAGGCCGTCCCGAAAAGCTTCACCCTAATGTTCAGGTGCATACGGTGCCCATCAAGCTCTTCCACACAAGCCAATGGGTCGGAGGCCACTTGAGTAAATGGCTATATGAGCTTCTTGATACCAATAAGCTACGACCTCCAGAGGTTGAATTTGTACCTGGTGGACTTGACGCCATTAATGGGGCATTGGACAGACTAAGACAGGGTAAAACATCAGGAAAGAGGATAGTGGTTCGTATGAAAGAACCCGAGACGAAGATTGAACTTTTTCCTTAGATACCATCGTTGTGTCGGTTCGACGCACATAGCATTAGAGCATCGTTAGCGAATGACGCAAATTATTTGCTTCGAGATGAGAGAAGTTGTTAAGCATAGTAACCGGGTTCCCTTGCGTCTGCTCGAAACGAGGTGTTTATTACGGAAGCACAATAAACCTTGTCATACCAAAAGCTCTTGATACTTTGATTCGGCGATATTATCGCTCTTATGACCTTCTCAACAGCTGTCGCTTGTCAAACTAAAATGACCAAGTTTGTGATGGGAGGAGATGGTGGAAAAGGCACGAAACAATTAATACGGCGAGATCTCATGTGGTGGCCAGAGTATCTTCAACTTTGTAGCTGTATTTATATCTTTCACTGTTTGTCTACGATTCATAGCCAATGTTCATCGTGACAAACTCCATGGTATCAAATGATGCTCCGCCCAACTAGTCAATGAGCGCAATGCTCTCCATCATGAAGCATCTCCAAAAACTTGTGCCGTCTATCTACGCTTTAGGTAAATGTTCAATGGCCTCCTCTCCCATGCCATAAACGTGCGCTGCGCGCTGTGCCAATTCTCCTGGCCAGGAACCAGTTCCACGTCGAACCGGTACAGCATTCGTGAAAGAGTCAACCGCATTTCCGAATAAGCGAGATTCTTACCGATACAATCTCTAGGGCCGTAGCTGAAAGGCTTGAATACTGCGCGATTGTCATTATTGAATTTGGCATCGTAGAAAGGATGTGACTTTGGTAGCCATCGCTCAGGGATGTAAGAGTCGGGCTCGGCAAAATGTTCGGGGTTGTGGTAAGTGACTTCTTGGAATACCGTAATTGCAGTCTTGTATTATATGGTCAGTTAGCTATTCCATTTGGTAACCATGTATTTGACTCACTCCTCTAGGAACATATTTCCCATCGATAGTGTCTCCGGGACAGACTCGTGGGGGAGTCTCGTTAATAGGAGGGTAGACGCGGAGCGACTCCTCAATGCAAGCATGGAGATACTCCAGTTGCTGTGTGGATGTAATTGTAATGCTCTCTTCATCATCAAAAGCAGAGCGGATTTCCTCGACCAGCCTATTGTAAGCAGTCGGGGTTATGCCAAGATAGAAAATGAGAGCCGACATGGTGGCAGCAGTGGTTTCGGCGCCCGCTCCGATGAGAATAGTAGCTGAAGCCAGGAGCTCCAATCCAACAAAGCTCGATTCGCCGTCGTGGTTCTTCTTGAGCATGTAGGACGTAAAGTCTCGATAGCCTTCAATGGCGTAATCGCCCAGCTTGATGCGTTCTATTGTTCTTTGGACAGAGTCATTTTTATCCTTCTCATTGTTGGTAATGTCTCGAATCAAGTGAAGCCCTTTAACAATTTCGAAGGCATAGGGAATTTGGGAAAGAAAATGAGCGTAGGATCTGCCACGAAACCCTCTGAAGAACTCAGATATCCAAGGATGAGAGCCGTTCTCAAGGCAGTTGAATGACTTTGAGTGAGTGAGGTGACCAATAACGTCAAACGTGGTGAAGTTGAACCAGTCGTTGACATCAAAGCTTTTTCCAGCCTCGGACTTTTCAGTAAAACGCTCCATGAGAAGATTCACGTAACTCTGTATGATTGGTCCTTGATCTCTCAATGCACCATCACTGAATGCATGGCCCAGTTGCCGGCGCTGTCGTCTATGCATGTCTTTGGGAGCCCCAATGATAGATATGGTGTCTCCTGCAAATAGAAAACCTGGTAGCTTCCCATACTCTTCTTTATCCGTCTTGTGCCCGAACACCTCGGGCCAGGCAATAGATCCGTCAACTGCCAGATGATTCGGACCAACACGTATGATAGGGCCATACTTGCGATGGAGTTTCCTCATCGTATGATGCATGCGGCCGGAGAGAAAAGTGCCATATGTGTAGGGGAGATAGAAAGCGGCCATATGAGTTGGGCCGGGGAATTTAGATAGCGGATGAAACCAGACATTGTGGATAATAATTGCTGTGCGATAAACAAGGAACTAATAGTTGGCGGGTAAGTCTCAAAATATTCATGGCTGCTTGGAGAGATGCATGACATATGGGATTCGGACTGACCAGTACAGTAAGGAGGCTCAGTAATTGGATAACAGTCTCACGATTCAAGTCTTCGACGGCTTCGTGCATGAAGCCTTGGAACTGAGGAAAGGCCGGAACTGGCCTTTTAACATATGTAAATAAAGTTTCCATGATGCTGTCGTGATCTGTGATATGGACTTGTATGGGGGGAGTTGCTATTGATGGGATGATGCCGGGTTCTATGAAGACCCTCGTTGTATTTGTACTTTTTTTCATTTTGCATCATTCATATTTGCTTTTTACTTAGCTTATGATAGCTGAGACATACCTTTCAGCTCTCAGCCCCTCTTCCTTCAAGTATCTGAACATGGAGGGGTGAGGCGGAGTAGTGCACCGCAATGTAATAACAAGGATCAACCATCCCAACTAGATCCCGCCGAGTAAATGATTGTGAATTGAACACGACATCAAACTCTCATTGGGAGTTTTTACCGAGCTTGGTGATGTACTCGTAAGTTTGTCCCGGGAGGTTTGGACTACCCCGGCCACTTTGTAGCTGATCCAGACTCTACAGGGATTGGTTGATTTCACACCGAACGAGTATAATCCTGGAAGGTGTTCGTCTTGAGTTCCATCAACAAGGATCACTGCAGCTGCAACGTGATTGCCCGTTTATGCATATGCCAGAGACAAAATACCTGGCGCAAAGACTGATTTACCTGCGCCCTTGTCATTGTATGTGTAGAGGTAGGTAGTAATAGCATATATTTGCGGCCGCGATAACAAGTTTTTGGCCGCATGTTCCGATCAATCCTTCGCTTCTGTGCAGGGTTGTTGATAAAAGCCGGTGTACTGGCTAATAGCCAATCCATTCACATACGGTGGGTGGCGTCGAAAGCGAAGCGGGCAGGCTCTCAACCATTGGCTGCTGCAGTGATACTTGGAGTGTCGCTCAAGGCTCTGATGACAAACTGTCATTGTTCTGTGTTCTGATATATGTCATAAGGCGCCAAATTGCCTCATTCCGATCGAATGGGAAAAGGGCTAAACGCAACATCACATTGGGCGTGTGGATGCTGGGTATTGCCTATCGATGAACCTCCTTGGGTGTTCATACCCTCCATATTATCGTAGGCAAATCTTAGACGTGGCAATATGTGTAGATGTGCGCAGTGCCAAGGCACAAGGCTGTCAAGAGCATTGCATCAAAACATGCTCGCAAATCTTTGGTAGCAATTCATATGTGAGGCAATCCCCGTGCTGTTGCGTAATACGTTCAAGGCTGTTTGGTACACCCCGTGGTATTTTCATAGCATGCCCATCCCTTGCGCATTACCACCCTATGCAGCCCCTAATAGTCTCGTCCCGGTCATCATGTCGCATAATACCTGGTCTGACACGTGGAGGTTCGGCATCCAGCTGGTGTGAAATGGAAAAGGGAAGTAGAAAGCCGGGGTTGCATTCAGCTTCGGGTGAGGGGTACTACAAGAGGAAGCACCCGTGTAAGCTGCATGTCATGTAAGTCCTGACTCTGAGACACTTCCAATGTGAGAATTCTATCTAAAGTGAATAATGTAACGGCCTTAATCTCGTAGTTGTCTTTCTAAGCATCTTGGTTCATAGTCTATTTACGGCTCGGACTCTTTTCTGAGCATACAAAGTAGCATTATGCCAGACATTGCCACGCGAGCCATGCAGTGTGATGCTAGCCTCTCCCCACTCCAGATGGCACATCGTGCTGAGAGATCCATCCGTGGGGTACTTTTTAGAAGCTAATACTGCACGTATGCTGCTACTGTATCCTCCGAATGCTGCAAGTATGAGAGAATATCCTTGCAAGCCATGTTGTTGAGTTCCCTCCCGGTCCGGCTTCTGACGGGCGAGCCCACCTTCCTTGGAAGAAAGAACAACACCTGTAATGCCCCATCAGGCCGGAAATACCATTTTTGCAGTTGGGAATTAGAGCTTAGCATATAGCCATCGGCTTTATACAAGGTTGTTAAGCAGAAATGTACGCTCTTTTGGGTATTAACCCGCCTTCTAACTTCCCGAATAGCTAAGGTTGCTTTGTCTTCTCAACAACAGAGTCTGCGAATCTCCCCGTATGCAACGGAGATGACCATCTTGTCAGATACCAAGGTAACATGGCGGCAAATGCCCACGTGCGTTATATATTAGTATTATCAAGTTCATTGTAACAGCGGTCGAAAGAAAGTTTCCGTCCGGCGTCATTTTGAGCTCGGGAATATTTATTAAGTTCTCCGTACACTTCGTAAACTACTCTACCCCATCTTGATAATATGAATATCGCGTGGGTTGGTTACATCGACTAACGAACCACACGTGGGTATATCTCTCGAGTGCACTGAAACCCCGAAGTCAACTGCAGTTTCATGCCATCACGGGCATTTCATTCAACCCGACTCGATGCCTTCTAAACGGGAGACGTCACCCAGACGAGAAGGCAGAAGCAAACAATGGCCCGTTTTGTGGGCATCATTTGGCTCGCAGCTCCTCGGGGGTATCAGGCTGATTCTGCCAATGCGCCTTAATGATAGCCGGATGCTGGCCTAGCTTTTCGCTAATCCTGGTAATGATTGGGAATTGGTCGAGATCAACGCCGTATCTCTGAGCATTCCAAACAGCCGGCAGCAGACATACATCTGCCAAAGTAATCACATCGCCCACAGAGTACTCGCCGGCCCAATCCTTGACAGCGCTTTCATACGCCTCGAGGATTTCCGTCATAATCTCCTTGTTCCATTGCTCGGCGTTGGCCCCCATTGCCCTGAGCCGCTTCATGATCTTCATGTTTGTGACTGGCTGCAGGTCGCAGGCGATGATGCCAGCCAGAGCACGTGTGGCTGCCCTCGCTTCAGGATTCGACACGGGCGGCAAGATGTGATGGCCTTGGGGGTGTGTTTCCTCCAAGAATTCGATGGCGGCCACCGATTGGCCGATTTTGAAGGTACTCCCACCACCCGCAGTGCGGATGAGTAAAGGCACAGTAGCTGTTGGGTTGCGCGCCTTGTGTTCGCTGGTGAGGTGCTCGTTTTTGAGGAGGTTGACTGGTATTAGGTCATACTCGATGCCCTTGAGGTTCAGCACCATTCGGAGCCTGGCAGAGCAAGAAGAGCGGAAGTAGCTGTAGATTGTGTATGTAGGATCCGACATGGTGGCAGTTGATAGGCTCACTTTGCTGTATGTGAGGGCGGGGTTGAAGGTGTGTGTGAACGGTCAAATTCAAGGCGTAACAGTTTAGCAGATGCCAACGAACTGATGAATTGACCAAGCTAAGTTGAACTGCGGGATTTGGAGTGCTGCAGAAAAGAAGCAGTTGAGCTTGAAGTTTGATCTGTTGACGATCCAAATAACTTGAGTGATGGCTTCCTCTTGAATTTGAGTCTGGAGGCGTTCGCGCGGAAACGAGCCGCAAGCCGATTCCGGGGCTCCGCCAACTAAAACATCCGCCGATAGCCTTTCTGGACCGAGACATTTTGAGCTTATAGCGGGTCGATCTCTCTGGTAGTGTCTAGTTCTAACGCGAGTGGGCAAACAGTACCCATGCTGTTTTAGTTGGTTATAGTTGAAATCCACATTTACCTCTGGGAGAAATATTTTGATCACTACTCCGTGAAGTCATCGAGACTCCGAGATCGCGAAATATTTAGGCTATTGCAAGTAAGATTATGGGAAAGTAATATTAGTGAATACACGTAATCATAAGATCAATAACTTGTATTGCATCCCGGTTCCAATAAACTAGCCTGATGCCTCAACCAAAAGCCGTGATGATGTACCGGGGTAGGGTCAACATTATGGCGCATGGGGTCTGCACATGGTCTGCAAGTCAGATAGCAAAGCGTTGAATTATGCGTCACCGCTACATACAAAGATTGGTGATCATCAGAGGTTGCCTTGTACCTCTGGCAGAAAACGGTAAGTAAAAGTACTATGGAGTCTAGTCGGCTGGAATAACCCGGAAATGCTTGGCCCAAGGATGGGGTTGTATAGATGGTGTTGTAACAACAACGGCGAGGGATGCGTGGTAACTGCACTTACAAGGCAACACTTGCGATCGCATTTCCAAGACCGAAACCAACCGGTTTTACGCAATGGACCATGGGAAACGTAGAGTGGCACAACTATTAGATGCCTCGACGATCAGATCTATAGTGCCGTTCATATACACCAGCTTCGCGTTCTCCAAGATTAACTACCCATGATGACTGACTCTCATAGCGGAAGAAAAAAGAAGGGGGAAAAAATAACAAGGCGAAAGCAAGAAGCCTCTAGCGCTTATTCATAGATTCATATATACATGTATACGCGCAAAGGTTGGAGCTCCATAAACCTAAATATAAACATGTTCCAAGCGGCTGGATCCGTCTTCGTAGTCTTACTGCGCATGTCAGTGCCAGGTCAAACTTTAACGTTTCGCAGCAAAATTCCCAGTAAAGGGTTAAAGCAGCTCGACGTTCCCTTTGAACCATACGGTCGCCGCTGAGGCTTCCAGGGCAAAGAAAGGGTGGGAAAAAGGCAAAGGAAGCTATGCTGCACCGTTCGGCCACATAATTCATCCGCCTTACGCTTCCCCGCTCGTCTTTTCAACACCACTCCTTACCCAGCCAATGTGATTTGCGGCTTCACATCCGCGATGAATACCTAAATTGGCCGCCTCTTGAGCTTGGAATCGTGCTGTCTAGCACTCATGCTCTATGGCTACAAACAGACAGAATTCTTGACGTACGAAACCGGTGTGAAGCAGATTGATTAAATTATATTAACTTGTGCTTTGCTAACTCCTTCTCAGCCAGTCCATCATGCGGTAGTTGGCGCTATCTTTTCAGCTGGCTAGCCGCCATGTTTTTCATCATTATGCGAAAAACCCAGATCTTCTCATGCACGTCACAATCCCAAGCGGTCTACAAAGTAAGTGATGCTCATTAGATGCTCGTCTCAGGATTCACGGGCTGGGATACAGTTACACGTCTGGATGCCTTGTCCTCCGCTAAACGTGCCCCATTACGCGACTTTGAAGCACAGCGAATGCAATTACTGCTTGTCTGGACACTAAACCTTTACCAAGTGAAGCAATTACAGCGTCGATCTCGAGCTTGGAATGCAGCCTGGGAGGAAGTAGTGGCGACCCAAAGGCATCAATTTACCCTAGCAGAAGAGAGCTTCAGCCGCACGGCAACCCCAGGAACGATCTTTTATGGACCCCCTGTCATTCTGCAAAACCGTAGCGAAGGACCGCTGAGCGTAGAGGCGAGAGACATGGAGACGAAATGTTCGTCGATATGAACACTTTAGGAAGTAAATGAGAGTTCAGATGGCTATTAGTTCACGAAGAAACGATTCCATATTTGTCCAAAGTGTATTTTCCCAACGAATAAAACATGAACTATATGCGGGTAGTATCCGTCAACACATTTAGACTAGATCAGGCTCACTCTAAACACAAGAAGCGTTTTTCATCATAGCAGCTTGACTCGAAACAAGAAAATGAAGATTTTATAAATAGCCATCTCGTGTTCCTTGGCCCAGCTAGCGGTCACGCTCCCAATGGTTAGCTGCTCAACCTAATAGGCAGTCATGATGTCGACTATGCACCATTGCAGTAGTCTAAACAGCTCAAGGGTCTTTAGCTCTAGCTTCATCTACGAGCCCGCCAAAGACGGACGAATTTTTAAAATGGACGGATTCCCACCGTTGCTTACTCGGTTCCTCAGTAAATTCTTACCGATTAAATTTGCCCTCATATCTAGCTGGCTTGACTCGGGAACTGACATGATGCATTCCCGGTTGCTGTTGTTGTGGGTTGCCACTGTTTCGAGTACAGAACTCTTTGTGAACTACGACCAGAAGCTAGAGGACCGGCCCAGGCTATTCACGTTGGTGAAGGAAGAAGTTGGGAGATTGGATATACCGGCAAAATTCAACTCAAAGAATGATGATGGAAAAGTACCGCTTGGTTCCGACCTGACAGCCCGTGAAGCCGTTGACGTCCTACTGGGCAAGCGTCAATCCTGCCCTCAGGGCTTTGGGTATTGTCCTAGTGAGTTTTCCCACGAAGAATAAATAGGCAGCCCTGTCGTGGATAAATTGCTGATGGAAGATTGAATGGTCACAGGCGCTGGGGGATGTTGTGTCGCGAATAGCCTCTGTTGCTCGTATGGATACTGCCATACCCAAGGATCCGTCTGTTGCCCAACTGGCCCATGTGCGAGCGGCCAGACATGCTGCGGCAACAGCCACTGCATGCCTGTGGGAGATCAATGCTGTACAGATGAATCTCATTGTGAACGGGGAAATAACTGCTACCGAAACCTGAGAACAAATCAGATGGTATGCTGCACTGATGAGCACTGCACGGCACACGTGGATAATGGAAAGACAACCTACGCGCAAACGACGACGAGCACACACACATATACTACAACTTACTACCAGTATTACTACTGGACAGTGACTTGGTGAGTACTCCGTGTAATTCTGTGTAATACATGACCGTTTTCCGCTTACAGTTCTGCTCAGGTACTACTGGTACTACTATTGGACATACTCGATCGACATCCAGGCATCTATCGTGACCTCTAGTCGTTCAACTACCTGGACTACATTCAGTGTCAAGACAACAGATGCAGCAGCAGCTTCCGAGTATTTCAGTTCAAAATCTGAGACGCTGTCTCTTCCTACACCTGCTGCTGCCACGTCTCTCGAGTCCTTAGCAGGGAGCACATCGTTTCTTTCTTCGTCGCGACGCCCGAGCCCGAACCCCAGTCCAACAGACGAATCAAGCATTACCGAAGCACCTACTGCGCCGCCATTTAGCTTTCCTGGCGATATTGATAGCAGTTCTACAAGCAAATATAGCAGCAGCACTACTTCTCTTCTTCATAATGGCGGCGATGATGGCCCTTCAAGCAATGGAGGTGGAAACGGAGGCGGAAACGGGGGCGGGAATGGAGGCAATGATTCTTCTGGAGCGAAGCCTTTGTGGGCATCTTCGGACTGGAAGACGGTCTGGGTCTTGGTACTTGGTGCTGGAACTGGGCTTTTGGCTGTGATTCTTTGAATGGAAGTCGAAGGCAAGCTTAACGGCAGGATATCGACTGACTCCCTGAAGTTAACGCAATAGCATGGAGTCTCAATCAGGATTTCACCAAGTTGCATTTATATAATGAAGTAATAATTAATGATCTATTTATCACTTCTCTTCGGCTGGCTATCGCTTCATCAGTCGGATCCCCTAGCTTGGATGTGCCATCAAAAATCTGCCTTGATTGCCTCTTCCAATGCAACATGCTTTTCCAAGATGTTCTTGACTTTATCCAGCGGCAGCGCGTCGATGTGAAAGCCTTTATGCCCTGTCATGCTCTCGGCCATGCACAGAACGTTGTATATAGCTTCCTCTGTGGAATCAGCGGCAGCTTCGAGCAGGGCGTTGATGGTCGAATCATCGACTGTCTCCGTCGCCAAGGGATTGGCCTTGAATGGATCGACATCCCTATGCTCGGAGCCGACTGTCTGCACTGGGATCTTGTTGGCTGTGCTGAAAGCCAAGAAGATGTCGCCGCTGGAGTTGTGCCCATAACCACCAACGCGAGACAGACCTCCAGCGGCGCGTTTGGACAAGCGCTGAAGTTGAATGGGGCTCAACGGAGCATCTGTGGCGAGGATGATGATGATGCTTCCGTCTCTCTTGTCCTTGGCGGCATCGTAATCGGCTTGTGCTTTGGCTGCCTCCTTGCTCTTCTGTGCTTCCGCAGCGAGGATCCTTCCTACAGGAACGCCGGTGATGTGCAGGTGGTGGATTCGACCGTAGTTTGCTTGTACCAGCGCTGCGACGGTGTAGCTCTTCTCGTTCCCCTGGCCATCAAGGCCGGGCACTACTCGGCTCGAAGTTCCAGTGCCGCCTTTGTGTCCTTGACACAACATGCCCGTTCCGCCGCCAGTGTTGCCTTCGGGTACTGGATCGGCAGATGCAGCATTGATGCCGTTGATGACATGTTGTGGCGTGACTACAAACTTGGTGAGGTCGTTGAGGAATCCGTCAAAAGTCTCACCTACGACGGGCGTAAGAAACCAGTCTACCGTTCCACCGGTACTGTAGTGTTCAATGGCGTATTGATAGATGCCATTGTAACAGTTACCAACGGCGAAGCTGTTTGTCAGGACAATGGGGCTGTGAAGGAGACCCGTCTCTTCGATCCAATGGGAGCCGGTCATCTCTCCGGAGCCGTTGTACCGGAAAATGCCGGCGTAGCACGCATTGTTGAACCAGTCTTTGCGTGGGAGGATGGTTGTCACGCCAGTATTGACAGAGCCATCATCGCTGTGGATAGACTCCGTATGGACTAAGACCCCAGAGACATCTGTGATGCCGTTCTTGGCGCCGGTTGGCCAAGTCCCGACCCTGAGACCCGGAACAAGGTCGCGAAGCCGAAGGCGAGCGGAGGGCGAGCTTGACATGTTCGGCACGCTTGACATGTTCGGCGCGGAGATTAACTATTCGCTCTTATCTCTGTGTTTGTCTGCCAATGCTGACAGTGCGGGTACTCGGGTATCCGTGTATTGCAACCTTTCGATTGCAATGGCTTGTGATTGATGCTTATTCGCAACCTTGCGGCTCGGGGAGTATCTCGACAATCAGCGCCGAGCCGATGAACATGACGGGCAATTCATATTATATACATTACAAATGAGATTCTTGTGCTCTACGATATGTTGAGATGAACTTTTGTGAGATGGACGGCGCAAAGAAAAGGAGCTTGCACAGATGACTCACGCCGTCGCACTATGTGAGTATTAGTCACAGAGATAAGTTGGCAGATCTGGAGCGTATCGCAAAATACAATGTTTCCTCGAGCCGGCGTTCATATACGACTGTCGGTATAGGAATAATTCACCCCGAGAATCAAGAATCACTCTGGTAAAACCTATGCCGAGGCTATTTGGGCGTTGCAGAAGCAATTTCTCATGATCCTCCCGGGTGCATATGAAAATCTTCCGTAGTTGACTCAAGCCTTGGCGCGTCTAGCCCCCAAAACTTCACAAGCACATTTTCGACTTTTACATGCTTACATACTTTACCCGTTTAACCTTGAGTTTAACAACACCATTGGACGATTACGTGTATAGACTTTAATCTGCATGGCATGATGATGTGAAGACGGGGGCGTTCCCGCGACTCTTTGCCGTCTTTGTTCGCCACTAGGCGGCTGTGACTAACATCTGCAGAAAACACCTTAATTCTTTCAAAGAACAATGCGGGGTAGGTGTTTTAGATCTGCGGCGGCGTTGTCTAAAGGAGAATTTTGTCCGCGTTGCTGTAAGGCTTGCTGCTTGTCTCAGTCTAGCTATTTCGCACATCATGTTGCGGTTACATAGTAAAGGACCAGTTTTGGACAACTCTGGGAGTCAACCTCATGGATGCGGTGAGCAACGTGACTGGCCAGAATCATCGTTCGGATAATTACGAGCATATTACTCATATGTATGCAGGGAGTTTTCCCACCTCAGTGTTCGAATCAAAATACTAAAAGCTGATTAACCCCCAGTCCGCAGCCCCATCATGGGCCGAGAGCGCTCGGTCGACCGAGAGCCAAGTGATAAAAGAAGCTAGCCGCTTTCTTAAATCCTTCGACAACAGGAAATTTTTCTTATTTGCTAATAGCCGTTCTGGTCTCGCGTCCGTCGCTAAAGTCGGGCCAAGCGGCATGGCTCATTTGTAGAAGATGCAACGGAAACCTGCATGAAGCCGCTGATTTTGGTATATCAACCCGTGATATAGTCCTTTATTATAAAGCAGAGAGCTCCATATCAATTAGTAAAGCCAAAAGAGCAAATAAGAGACCGATAGCCGTTTCTCCGGCCGTAGGATCTTGGCCATGTGCGACTCGCGGCGGCTTGGGGGCCGATCCCAACGCTCAAGCCCGCTCACGCCCGCTTCGGTCTCGGCCGCCTTGAAGGGCCGGGCCTCCTGAAAATCTCGTGTTATCGTATTGGTTATTCAGCTTCCTGTTGTCATTAGGATGACGATAATTTAGTGCCCGTGATCTCAACAACAGATCTTTCACCTTTATATGTGACATGTATTCCTGAGGCAACCCTTCTTTGGATCTGCGACAAGTAACCTCTTTGGCCGCAAACTGTGCTCCGGCAGTCAAAAGTCCAAGGACCGGATAGCCTATTCCCGACCGGCGGTTATTTACGATTCCCTCCCCCAGCTGTTGCTTTCTAAGTCGCCGCCATGTTTACCGGTTCCAATTCCAGCGGCACAGCTATGGAAGACGCTGATGATGTCGAACGCCGCATCGAAATTTCCGAAAAGGACGGCAACAATGCCTCTGACCGTGAGGAACCTATTGTTCTGAAAGAGGAAGAAGACGCCAATTACCAGCCTGCAGCGGCAGTGCCCGTCGGCAGTCCACCTCCGAACGGTGGCACTCGAGCATGGCTTGTAGTTGTAGGAGCTTGGTGCACGTCGTTTTGTAGTTTTGGTTGGATTAACAGTATGTTTCCTTACGCATTCAAGAAGAGAAAGGATAACTAGACACTGACTTTCATACAACAGGTGTTGGTGTATTCCAAGACTATTACCAGGCTACAATTCTCAAAGACTACTCGTCTAGTACCGTCTCATGGATCCCGTCCCTGCAGATCTTCTTCATGATGGCCTTGGTAAGCTAACTCTCTACTCTGCGTATCCTATAATACTAACTATGCATTTTAAAGGGACCAATTATCGGGCTCATCTATGACAAGTACGGCCCTCGCTGGCTCATTATTGGCGGAACGTTTCTTCACGTCTTTGGCTTGATGATGACGTCTATTTCTCACGACTACTACCAGATTCTCCTTTCACAGGGAGTCTGCAGTGCCATTGGTGTCTCTGCCATCTTCCAGCCAGCTCTCAACAGCATTGCAACATGGTTCACCACGAAGCGCGGCGCCGCCTACGGACTCTTGGCAACCGGCTCAAGCTTGGGAGGTGTCATTTTCCCCATCATGGTCAGCCGCTTGATCGACGAGGTCGGATTCGGCTGGTCTATGCGAATCTCGGCCTTCTTGATCCTTGCTCTTCTCATTGTTGCCATCTTGACGGTGAAAACGCACAATCCACCGAAATTTCAGCCCATAACTGTTAAGCGAATGGTCACTCCCTTCACTGAATTTCAGTTCTTCTGTCTTGCTATGGGCTTGCTGCTCTTTACATTTGGACTGTACACTCCGATCAACTACATCTCTGTTGAGGCTGCTGCAGCAGGAATGGACCCCAACCTAGTGCTGTATCTCATTCCTATTCTCAACGCTGGAAGGTGAGTCTCCTACAAGAACTACGAGCATCCGATCCCGCTACATTAGCGTCTTTTACTGACCACTCTTTTGTTTAGTTTATTCGGTCGTGTTTTCTCCGGTTATGCTGGTGACAAATGGGGTCGGTACAACGTCTTCGTTACGGTTTGCTATCTTGCTGGCATATTTGTCCTGGGCCTTTGGATTCCCGCATCTTCAACCGCAGCGAGAATCGCCTTTGCTACGCTTTTTGGCTTCTTCTCAGGAGCTTATGTCGCTTTGATCGCCGCGCTTGTCGTCCAAGTATCGCCCCCGTCCGAGATTGGCTTCCGTACTGGTCTGGTGTTTTTGGCCTCGTCCGTTGGAGGTCTTACGACAAACCCCATCTCTGGTGCCATTTTGGAGAGGCCTATTGGATGGCTTGGCCCAAAGATTTTTGCAGGCGTCTTTTGCATTGCCGGGACAACCTTTGTGTTGGCAGCAAGAATCCACAAGACGGGCTGGAAGCTGAGAGCCGTCTTCTAAAAGGAGCGCATGTTACGTACATTATTAATAGCATACGAGTACAAATTTTAGCATATAGATGGTGTTTATGGGTAACATAGTTAGCATCAGTACTTAGAGCAGAACCACTCATCAAAATTACAGATAATTCATTTCTATTTATTCTCAAATGCGCCTTCGTCAATGGGTATATGAGCACATAGTATGCCGCGGTTAAAAGTAACTGGAAAAATCATGCAAATCTAAATGCAAATCCTCGACCAACGTGTTCCAATCGGGCATATTATTCTGCATTAGGTTACTCCAATCCACGTTCTCTCCGTCGAAACGACGAACATCCATGACAACTTCCTGTGGAGGATTCTGCATCTCTTCGTCACTTGGAACTTGGTCCATTTTGGACGTGGAGCTTGTCATATCGTTTCCGTTAATCAACGACTGTCTGGTCATTTCAGCCTTCTTGTGCAGTCTCTTCAAGATGACGGATTTCAGCGCCGGGTTAGACACGGCCGTAGAAAGCCTGACCTGTTCCAATTCAAACATCTTCTCCACAACAGCCCAAGCTCGCTCAACGGTAGGACCAGTCGGGCAAACACACAGGTGCCAGAGCACATAGAGTAGCATGTGATACTGCGGATGACCATACATGCACCATCTATAGGGACCAAGAAGCTCGTCTCCCCATAACTCGAGGTGGATTTCGAGACACCTTAGTGCAGAAAGTAGGTTTGCTTCTGTAGCAAACGCGTTGCGCTTATCGGGGTTCTCCAAGATGGCAAGCTGCTGCCTTGTAACAAAGTCGATCTTGTGCACCATGGCGAGAGCCGTTTTCATCGTCATTCTCTGTATCGGTATAACCGGGTTGCACGGCTTTATGTAGTGCTCTACTCGAGACCTGAGTTGGCTGAACATGGTACTCCTGATGACCTCCTTAGGTGTTGTTCCTGATGGCGTCATGGAGAGATTGGCCATATTCTGTAACGTCTGAGCCACTTCCATGCATGTCAGTGGAAGACTCATTTTAGTCCATCCATTGTGAGGAGGTGGGAGCTCTTTCATATCCGGACGAAGCTCGTTATCGTCAACATTCAGTGGCATTTTGGTATCGTAGCCTGGGACTGTCGACCACGAATCAATACCGTGATCTTCAGCAGCTCTTCCATCTCTAGCCAGAAAATGCCACCACAGCCGCCTTCGGACTTCGGACTCGAATGGCGACATTCCTAGCTTAGTTCCATCTCGGTGAAGGCCAATGGAATGCGCCATTCTCAAAGCAAGACCGTTCAAGATCCAGATGCCTCTTCCATGATAATAAGCCCGCGATGATGCCTAGACTCATGCATTAGTAATTTTGTAATCAGAGCAACTTTTAAAAGAAGACAGGGGCGTACCAGATATATGGCCAGCCCTTGCAGCAGCACGACTGTTGGGTTCTCCAGCATATCTGCCCCTGCCAAGTGCATCTGAAATTCCCTTTTGAATGTTCGCAAGGCATTTGGTTTGTCAATGCCCAGAATGTGCTGAGCTTCCTCCGGCTCCAAGGTTAACGTAGTGGCAAAGTACAAGGCGTTGACCAAAGCCAAGACATCACTGGATACCGATTCCGGTTGATGGATGGCGGTGAAAATAGTCACCTCGTCTGTCGGAATGTGCAATATTTTGATAGTGGCATCGACATTTTGTACGAATATGTGCCACAATTGCGTAGCACTTAACCGTGATAACCGCCAGCCTCTCTCCTTGTCATCATATACGGCAGGACTTGACAGCAAGCCCATAAGACTAAAGGGTGAGTCGAGATCCTGTTCCCTAGTCTCACTGTACGGTGTATGTAACAGCGATGATTTATCTTGATCCTAGAGGAGTTGTCAGTTCAGCCCCAACGCATGCAAATCATTTCCCGGGCCTAAGCAAAGTCTCACCTCTTCAATGACTTTGGAGATGAGAAGTTCATTAAAGTACTGGCTTGAGGTGCCGTTTCTAATCAAAACCTCCTCCGAAGGAATTTCTCCAGGTTCCTGAGGAGACTCATGCGGGCTCACCGGTAAGCTCACCGGTAAGCCCCCGGGCACAGAGACATGAGCATGTGGCGGCAATGACCTCCTCGTTGCATTTCCTTGGTCAATGGACGATGCCGCCACGATGGTCTTCTCAAGGTCCGATATCCTCGAGGCAACATCCGCAATCGTAGCCTTGCGAACTCGACGGACAGGCTTGTCAGAAGCCGGATATGTGCACGTGAGGCGAGCCCTCACGCATGCCAAACATGGTGTCTGTCTGTCACATCGGATCTTCCTCCGATGGCAGAGCACACACGACCTGTCCGGCTTCCGGCGCGGGTGCGGCGAAGGCGGAGTGAGACCACGGTCGGTCGAGGCTGGAGGAGTGGTCAGAGGGAGAGGGGAATCAGTACTGCCCGGCCGGCTGGGATTTTGCGGAGGAGACATGTCTCGAAAAGCTGGGCAATTCTTCGGGTTCAGTGAGCAAAAGAGTGCCCGACCGATCTGAATGAGCCTGGGATAATCAATGACTTTGTCTCGAGGTTGTCGGTCTCGGTCCTTGCACAAGCACCGACGCCGAGCCGTGGTATTTTTGCCCCTTTCAGCTAGAGGCGGGAGTGCCGGCGACTTATTAGTAATTCCTGTTGTGCTTGTCTAGTCATCTTGAGAACTAAGATGCCAATCTGCTAGCATTGCTCCATAGTAGTAGTAAGCAACATTGTGGCAGAGTTTGTTCAGCAGACTCAAGACAACTCGTGATTCGTCTTCACAACAAAAGATCTAAATAAAACAAGAGTTAGAATAAATAGAACAGCAATTGATCATAAATCAGGTTTTCGTTGCACATAATAGCCTCATAGCTATATTCCATACCTCGGCTTTAAGTCTCCACATGCATGCTTATGCAACGCGGTAAGGTTGTCAAGGCACTCGAATGCGTCACATTGCCCTGACTGCCGGATCCCTTGCTAGCCTCTTCATTGCTTCGAGTTGGCCAGCAACGCGTTGGATTTTCTTTGTCTTCCCGCCATCTATGGGAAGGTTGGAAATGGCTAATATTGACTGGAGGTGTAACCACTGAACATCTCAGGCCATCAGCTGTTGTCGTAGTTGTTCTACCACAAATCAATTAGTAAAATTTTCAACTATTAGTCAAGAGGAAATGCGTTACCGTCATTTTTATTCTGCTTCTTTTAGGATACGGCTGATCGCCGTTTCCCAATACCAGCCCTTCATTCCATTCTTCCGACTCTGTGCGGTGATAAATAGCAGTAACTCCCAAGTCCGCGGGAGAAGAGCCCAAAACGCTTCAGATTTGTTTGGGGTATACCGTCCATTTTATTCTTCCATGGGTTTGAGAGCAGTCGGGCTTTTAAGAGCGTACTTGGATAGCACCTCGGCCAAGCCGGGACTCCAGTTTATAAGGACCATTGTTTCGGATTCGGTTAACGTATTCCGCCACGAGGTATACGCGCGATATAAAACTACCTCGGAATGTAGAAATGACTCGACCAGGTATAGTACTCGTACGAGAAGGTGCTCCTATTAGCACGATTCAGGAACGGCTAATATTAGGATTATCGCTAATCGCTTTGAGAATGAGGCAGTTTGGTATCCATCAGGGGATTAATGAAATAAACGATTCCGTGAGATTCCACTCGACGCACGAGTATAATAAGGATGATATTAACAAGGATTCATTTCAACGTCTTCGTACGCTTATACTCTATCTATCGAACCACCTATATCCTGTCCTCATTTGGGACCACATCTTATCAGAAAGTAGTGATCTGAATATACTTGTTTTTACTGTTCAACCTGGTGGTAAAATATCCCTTTCGCAGTCTTGGATAACTCTTTACTGCTAATATAAGGATGATCACGGCCAAGACTTTGCGTCATGGAGAATTTCAGATCCCCGGCAGATCATGTTACCTGGGATTATAGGGTTGATCCCCAAGTTATGTGGGTACTGAACCAGCCACTTCGCAAATCGTATAGAAAACAGGGTAACATTGAAGCTCTATACTAGCTTCCTTTCCATGCAATGACCTGCAGGTCGGAAAAATGTCCAAATCCAGCGCCGCTTCTCAATAACGCATGAATCCTACAGCCTGAAACCAGTTTCTAGAACAAGCAAAAAGGTGAACCAAGTTTAATATACTTTGGCAGCAATCAAGGTGTTTTGACGCTCACCACTTCTCGACAGCAGGAGTTTACTATTAACTGGTTATATCATATTCTATATGAAAGTAACCCACAATGCATGGAGTTCAAGTTAACAACAGCACTGATTTATCTCTTCGACTCAGGCTATGTAATGCCATGGCTATTTACCCGCAGTTACATTATACACAGGCTCTGTCTCACTTGCAGCTGCTGGCTAGTAATCTTCTCGTTCTCCTAACCCTTAACAGGAACACGCTCTCGGAAACAACCCTGCTCTCGGAAACACGCTCTCGGAAACAGGTACTCTGCTAAAAGCCTTGAATGCATCCGGAATAACATTGTATATGCATATCGCAAGCTTATCCAAGAGGTTAACACTTTAAGTATCACAGGAATATACGGAGTCTGTCGGGCTCAATTATATTTGCTCTTTGGTTCAACTAAGCGCTTAGATATTATCTACACGGTGACTTTACCTGTTTCCAACAATACAACATTCAAAGTATATATCGATGTATATGCAGATGCAAATACACAAGACCCTCCCCCTTGACCTCTTTCACTCTTTACAAGATACCCATTGACACGATGATCACTAACTATAACTCCTCTGCTTCTAGTTACACACAACTATCCTTCTAGCCGATCGTACTTAGCCGCCGACCGAATAGCCGTGCCAAGAATCAACCACCCCAGCAGAGACCAGAAGTCGAGTTGTGGGGGATAGCCCGGCCGAAGCGACTGCTACAGTTCCCATTCCAGAGAAAAAGATCACGCGAGAGGTCAGAGGCAAGGGTACTCTGGAAGCCCAATGCGAGGATAGAACCTCCACTGCATCTGCTGGAGGCGCTGCCAGGAACAGAGCAGCTTGGTTGTTCATGGCAAGTGCCGCTCCAGCCGCATGACCACCCCTCTTCTAAAGAGGCATTCTCCGTGCTTGCAGGTGAGTTGGTGCGTTAAGAGGCGAGGGCGAGCTCATCGCCGTTGCAAGGAATAGGAGTAACAACTTGTACACCTTTGTGGTACAACACACAAATAATTATGCGACGCATTTCTTCAACAATCGGGATAATAGTGCGTATGGGTGAGTAAAATCATTATAATTGAGTAGATAGACATCAACGGTATCGTATATAATTATCAAAAAAATCAACAAGTTCCTCTCTAAGAATGCCGGTTTCGCTTTGCGCCCATCCCCACCTCTAAAATGTAAAACTAACTGGATTGTCGTCCAGAAATTGGCCCAGCTCAGGAAAATTCATAAAGGGCAAATCCTGAGCTAGATTAAGAATAGATCCCGACATGTCAAATCCGCGTCTCGAGTGCGACATGTCTGTTGAAATTGTCGCAATGTCGGCGGATGATGTTTGGGGATATGACTGAGATGGTGACGCCATTGACTGGTTGGTATCCAAGGAAAATCCCATGATACCGCGCGGTTGGTGATCTCTTTCGCCAACGTCACGACCAGTCAATGCAGAAATTGCCAGTGACTGTTCAGATGATCTCGCCAAGTCGATGTTTGTCCTTGAACCATTGCCCTGGCTCTGATCTACGTCAAGTCTTCCAAACGCCATGGACCGATCAGGGCTATATGGATTTTGTGCATCGAAA
Organism: Trichoderma simmonsii; assembly: GCA_019565615.1. Taxonomy (NCBI): domain Eukaryota; kingdom Fungi; phylum Ascomycota; class Sordariomycetes; order Hypocreales; family Hypocreaceae; genus Trichoderma; species Trichoderma simmonsii. The sequence continues at coordinate 6,049,859 of CP075866.1, forward strand.
CTCGAGGAAATCTGCGATGTTGCTCTGCTGCCTCTGGCTCGAAAACTGTCCATAGCCTCGTGTATGTTACGCAATCGTTCCAAGAGACGTTGCGAAACGGGTGATGTCAGCGAGAGCCGCTGAATCAGCTCCACGGCATCAAAGGCATCTTGAAGGCACGAAGCTCGATTGGCATCATCGTTGATGCTTCCCAGCACAAGCAACATTGATGAGAGAGCAGATTCAAGGAAATGGTTGTATGTTTTATGTTGTGCGTGATAGATGTCCGTTTCGTCGGCTAGCCGGACCAGAGTCCGAATGGTGTCGTGAGACACTTCAGCCAGGACATTGACTGTAGATGGGTCGAGGTTATTTGATGCGAGGCGGTTTGCCGACGTCCTGTGTATGATAATCCTCATTTGGTTGGCTCTCAGGTAGAGGAGGAGACGAATCCTATACTCTCCGCGATCGACCCTTGCTGGATCATACTTTTTGGAGCCGTCGTAATGAAGCTTAATCGGTAAATTACGCTTCCATTGAACCACCCGGAAGTCAAGGAAATCACGAGTCATATCAGATGCAGAGCCGGATATTGGCTCCAGTAGCCATTTTCTCACATCTGAGGAGATTCGACAATAGGATACCATACTCATAACGTAAGATGACGAGGGTGAGTCGTTCTAGAGGGGGAAAATGATGAGTGAGGCTGTAAATCTTACGAAGGATGAGCGATTCAAACTTACATCTAGCATGGGATGTCGGTCGATCTCAGTATCATGAACGGCGAATGGTAAATCCGTCCCAAAGCTCCAGCGTCGATCAAGTGTATAGACACACCAGTATAACTTTTCCCCAGGTGATGCAATCTGGCTCCCCACATGAAGACTTAAGTCCCCCGAGTTCCGAGAGCCATTTTCTTGAAGAAGCCGGAGAACGTTACCAATCCCTCTCCAGGCAAGGACTTCTCGATCACTGTGAAAGAAGAACATGGCCTGTTTCAGACACCGTACGGTTAGACAACGTAACAATTCGTCACAATCCCGGGATTCATGCTGAACTTACGGCAAGAATAAGAAGACATAGATCGGCGGCATCAACGGTACTTTGAAGTTGAGTCCTTGCCACTGTTGCTGCATATACTTCTTCAACCCATGGATTTGCTATGCCAATCGCACGCGCATCGGCGAAGATGGAAATGATGGCCAGGATATGTATCGCAATGTTCTCGACCTGGCTACGGCTAGGCCTAGTGTCAGAGGGCGATTGCTCATCTTTCATGTTCTGTGTATCAATTTCCGTGATTCGTTGCTTCAACTCTTCGAGGTTGAGAAAGGGATACTGAACACCAATCTCTTCTTCATAAAATGCAATAATGCTGAGCCAGCGATCATTGTCGACAAAGGCCAACACATTTCCTGTAGCTTTGCTTGCTCGATGAACGAGAAGCTTCTCTAAGAGATACGTCACAGGTACTCCCTCATAGGGGCCTTGGCTCTTTGCCTTCTGGTTTGATGTAGGCTTTGCTGCGGTCAAAAGTCTCTCGGCAAGCTGAAGATAATAGTCTGAGCTAAGCAATCCATTGGCCTTTGAGGGAGGGTTAGGAGGAGTGGCAGCATTAGAAGCTCCTGACACAGTCTGTCCTAGGATGGGCTCTGCAGAGCTCTGGATCTGCGTATTCGCAGCAGAGCCTTGGCTTTCCGTAGTGTTCCTAACTTGGGTAAGATACTGTGCTCTATACTAGTCATGATAGAGACGAGATGGCAGGAGCTCAAGCTTACGAGGTACGGTTACGAGCTCGAAACCGTGTCGTGCGGTCATAGAGGCAGGCATGGTTGCTCTCCTTGCAGGCTTTACAGGGCCTCTCTCCGCTGCATTTTGTCTTGCGTCGCTGGCATTCATCACTGGAGGGTGTTACTAAGATTGACGATTAACGCCGATGGTGAAGATAAAGCCCGGCTCACCATGCAACACGCGTATACGAGTGTCTCCTCTTCCTCGAAGACTTGGGAGCTGAAGTCCCTGCGCCTCCGGCCGGCGGTTCATCCATCTGGACGAAGAAATATCTCTTGGCAGGCGACAAGTCAAGTCAGTCCGGCTCCAGCTGTCTTCGGCGATAAGTTTCCGGGTCCCACGAGCGCGTCCTTGAACGGATGCCGAAAAAATTGCCACAATGGATGTCAGAATAGCGCCAAATCATTTGACAATTCGCTCAGGGCACAATGAAATCATGTCGCGGCTGGTGAGGACCATGACGGTTCTTCAAGGGCGAAGGTGTGAGAAGTTACAGGCATCTGCTGCCCATCCCCATACTAATAGTTAGAGCTCGCTCCCAGCAACTCACACGCGAACAAGCGAGTGAGCGACCGGCAAACGGTCGGGAAAATATTATTCCATGGATGGCTTTGGTTAGTAATAACTTTCCAGTTACCGGGATACTAAGGGAGCACCAGGCGGATTTCTCCGCTTCATCTCCAGTCCCAGGGCGGATGTTTCCCCTACTTTATCTCCAATAGCCATCAAAGGCGCCAATTCTAGACAAGTGCCGAATTATCTGAAAGGCTGAATGTGGGGGTTGCAGCAAGATTATGCGCATGACATGAAGAAGTACGAAATACGTGTATGATACTGTATAGTAAGCCGAGCCCATGTTGTGTTTATACCGCATGTACTCGTATTCAGTCAACGATGTACTCTGTAAGCAACGCCCAATTGGAGTCTCACAACAGACTGAACGGATCCAGAGGCCAATTGATTCTTAAAAAAAAGGTCTAAGAGAGGTGCGTAAGAGTACACGAACATATGAGCTCGTTGCGTCAGAATGCATCACAGGCATTTGCAAAGTGTTTCAAAACTACCCTAGAGAGGGAAACATCTTTTCAATACCAACCGAATCTCCGCTCCCGCAGCTTATCTTACATTGTCATTTCATATGCGCACATTATAATATGTTCATGAATAATCAGCATATTCAAATCAGCATGTCACACTTCCGCATCGTATACTTACCACGAGGTACGCTCCATTCACATCTTTAATGAAACTAGACAATTGCAATAACACAAGATGAGATTTTATTCGTACACTCTTTATACTATTCATAATAGCAAAGCCATTCTAGGCTAGTTCTTTCTGCATCACATTTTATTCCTTCTCCTTCTTCTCCTTCTTCTCATCCTCTGGCGGAGGCAGGGGCTTATCCAAGCCGACGCGCTGCAGAGAGCTCTTGAAGGTCTTGGGATCGACGTTGTCAGTGTCCACAAGGAATGTCTTGGGCGTCTTGTCGACCAAAAGGCGGATCAGATCAGGACGCATGTAATGGCCACCCTTTTTCCACAGTCATCAGTTAGTGCATTGTTCAAGCTCGGATGCAGCAGGTAGAATACATACAAAGTCAGCCAGGCGCTTGGTCAAAAGGTTCTCGTCCAGGTCGATATCGACAATGAAGATTCCCTCAAAGTCCTTGGGGGGATCCTGAACGGCGCGGAAGCCATCTGGGCGGTAGATGCGAGCGAAGCCATTGGCGATAACAGCAGCCTCGCCATCAACGGCAGCCTCGTCGTTGCGCAGACGAGGGGGCAGGTTCATGCGGGCACCCTCGCGAGTGACGACCTGGCTCGGGGCAAGAGTCCAAGTGCCAGTCTCGTAGGCATAAGCGGGAGTCACCAGCTCGGATTGGACCTCTGAGATGTTTGTGTAAGGGTCGGGGTACTGCAGCGAAGAAGCTGGGGGGTAGACGGGCCAAGCAGCCACGTGAACTTGCTCATATTGAGCGCAGGCATTTGCCTTGAGGAAGGGGTTCATCTGCAGCGAGTTAATACGTTAAAACCCCCAAGCCATGATATCAGGCCTATAGCCACTTACGTTCTCCCAGCAGTTGAGGTGGCCAAGATTGCCAATCTCAGTCTCGACAACGCTAACCAGAGAGTCGCCGGTGCCCTCACCAAAGACAAGCTTCTCGACGTGGGTGGGCTTGATCTTGCGGCGGTGGTTGATAACCTCACCACTAGGGTCAATGATAATCTGAGCAATGTAAAGGCTGTTGCCCTCAATCTCAGAGTAGCCCAGAGAGACATAGATCTGAGCCTTGCGGGCAGCAGATCGAATGCGGCGCATCTCGTCAGAGTCAGGTTTCAGGCTGTTCTTGTGGTACTCCTTGAGAAGGGGCAGAGAGTCCTGGTAGTTGACACGCCATCCCCAGTAAGTGTATCTATCAAACAATTAGTTTCAAATGTTGGCAAGTGGTGCTTGGTTTTCAAAGCTCGTACCCAGGAATCCCTATTAAGATTCATTAGTCAAAATCCTCACTTTGTTGTTTGTTATCTACACAGATTGACTTACACAATTCAGGGAAAGCAATCAGTTTACATCCCTTCTCACCAGCTTCGGTGATGAACTTGACGGTTTTCTGGACGCACTTCTCCAAGTCAAACCAGCCTGGCTCGGCTTGAACACAGGCAGCTTTGTACTGACGAATAGTGGCAACCATTTTGGCGTTTGGTGTGTGTGGCTTTGATGAGGATGTTACTGAGGTTGGCTTGTTAGTGGTGAGTATCGTTTCGAATTAAGAAGATGCCTGGATATCACGACACTTATATATCACGTCAAAGAGAGCAAATATGTTCATGTTGCAAAAGAATAATCCTAGTATTAATCGCAACTCCATCTTTTGCTGCACAAGCATAGTATTCTCCCACCCTCTCTGCAATCGATTGGTCGTACAGTTGCAATCAAGATGCCGCACACGCCGCATACGCTTCGGCCATCGGAATCTCGGTGATGCAGCATATTCTGAGTTGTCGATGCAGTGAGCAGATTGAAAAAAACTCTTGGTGAAAAAAAGATCATATCGAACCACCAATTGCATCCGATCCGGCCCTCGGTATGAAAATAACATACCCTGGCTCAGCGATCCAATTCTTATCGCCCACCTTTTTCATGCAGGATATCCACGATACGGATGGCAAGGGACGCTTGTGAGCAAGTTCAATTGCCGCTGAACCCTGCATTGTCCCCAGATTGTTTGCAACATTGTCGCTCAGGAAAAGAGGATCATCAAGGCCGCTTACGCCGCAGACGCCGCACCTCGATGCTCAGGCCGCGGGGTCGGGTATTTGAGTGTGACAGATAGCTGCGCAACAGCTGTAGATAGGATAAATACACCAGATCACTGTTATCTATGATCTACGAGTTGGAGAGGGCTGATATCTAGCTATAGACTGCGAATGAAAGATAGGCTTGGTGCAATATGTTTGGACGAGCGATACGCTACTGCCGCTAGGAGGGAGTTGGTTCACCCTTCTCATGCTGAGCTGCGTGTGCCTCGGTGGATTCCGACAATATGGGGATGGGCCAGCGAAAAGGGTCCGACAGGCCGACATCGAATATCCACAATTATACCCTCCAATGGGACGATTTCCATGAGGTTACATGTATGATGTCAAGCCAGCCATGCCCTGTTGCGGAGACAAGAAGGAAGTGAGAACTGACACTGTCAAGTAGTAGACTATCTGGCAGATATTAACAGACATATATCGCATATGAGTAAGTAAATATGATAGAAGTGGACAAGGACAAGGACAAGGACAAAACATTCCTCATGAGTGCAATAAACTCATTGCTTGCATAGTAGCAGCATTACTCTACATAAGGTATATAGAGTATGCCCGCAGGGCCCCGCTGATTCCCCATGTCATGTCATTACTCTCTTCCGATAATTCCCAGGACATTCTGATTCGGAAAGAAGAGATCCGGCTCTGCGGGCCGCGGGCTAGTGCCGTGTGAAACAAGCTCATCTTCCTAGTGAGTTGATGGCGAAATGCTTCTCCATGCGATGGAGCATCACGATTCCCCGCTGCAGCACATACTGCAGCCCTCCTCTACCACCCAGCCTGCCAATGATTGCATCTGGGCTCCAGATGTTATCCCTCCATGAATATTCCAAAAAGCGTGTACTACCCATGTGACCACCATTATTCTATCTGTGGTAGCTCTGCTCCTCAACAACAAAGAGTCCGTGGTATCCCGTACGTAATGCCTTGGCATCTCTACGCCCTGCTATGTAAACAATCGCCGCACCTCATGGACTTTGATCGGAAAGGTCGGGGTCTGGTCGGCAGGCTCGCTACATTCCGTAACAATATCCACATATTGGCGGCCAATTGTTGGGCGAGACGTGATGATCTTGGGATATGGTTGCGAGTTCCGCCGGGCGAAGAAGTCTTTTCTCGTTCGGCTTGTCTCGCATGAAACGACATGGATGTCGTCGACATTCTCGATCGTCGTCCCGAAGTTTACCGCAAGCCTAATATTTTGTTGGGAATGAGGAAACAATTAGGATGTGGTCGAGCAGCTAGTGTCTGAGAGGAATTTAGCTTCACTTCCAGGCCGTCATGATTTGTCACAGCAGTGATTTCGGGTTCAACGTCTTATTAGATATCACTTCATAGCAATAATAGTAAATCTGGTTGAATGTTCGTTGCATTTAGAGTAGAGGAGTGGGTATTCATGCTTTGATTGCACCTATCAATGAAGTCGTGGTCTCATGTGTTGACACCTCATGTAGGAGTATTGGAATGACAGGAAAGGAAGAGAGATATGGAAAAAAAAAATGAAGAAAAAATGAACAGCCTTTTATCGCAAATATGACCATGAACAAAAATGAGAATGACGCCGTGATTGGATGGCTGGAATAGTATCATCTTTCAGGGCGTCACCTCCCATCCCATATCAACATGGTTTCCAGGATACCCCTCCCAGAAGCCCTGGGTGGCATCGGCAAACGATGCGGCCATTGTAGAGTCAATATCAAAATGCGTATCAAAAAGGTCATAATCGGCAGGCGGTACCACACCAAACTCGTGAGATATAAGCTCAGTCTCGTTTGTGCTTATCTCAGGCTCGTTTGGACTGATCTCAGTATCGTTTGTACTAATCTCATTCTGATTCGTTTCGTCCTGTTCAGAAACAACCTATCCAATGTATCAGCGACGACCGCGAGTGAGTGAGGGGGCACTAGTAGAGAAGAACTTACCAAAGTCTCTTCTTCGCTCGCACTATCGGCTGCTTGAACGGGAGATGGTTGTAATGCGCCGTAGTCGATGATGGCGTTTCTCATCTCTCGACGCGCACTCGGGCTCATGGACTGGTTGCCCTTTGACTTGACATTGCTATAGAAGATGTGCATTGCCTTGATGGTTTCGCGCTAAGGAAGGATGATGGTTAGCAATGCTTGCAAAAATATCAGGGGACTGGTGTGAAGAACGTCGACATACCCAAGTATCTGCCATTGGCCAGGCTTGCCTCATGTCCTTAAGGAAAACACATCCATCAATGATGCGCTGTCTCCAGCTTTCGATCTGCGGGTCGCCTTCACTAACATGGGGGAAATGCCAAAAATAGAGCAGTGTTCCAACTGCGGTGTAGATAGTAAAGCCTATCCACGGAACCAGGCCACGTAGAAAGAAAAGACCGAATCCGCGGATATCCTGAAGCATTTCGCACACCTGGTCGGCAACTTTTGCGAGTTCTCTGCAAGAAAACTCGGTCCACTGCTTCCTATCGCCGTCCTCATGCTCTGCCTCTTCGTGCATCTCCAATTCAGGCAGATAGGATCGGTAAAGAAATATGACAGACATGAAGTAGATGCAATGCATATAGCAAAACGCCTGTCCTTGATTCTGGACACTATGGGCGTGCAGCAGCGATAGATCATATCGCAGGCGAGGAGGCAACGATTCTCTCCAAGCGTTTAAGCGTAGTAGTAGACGTTGGAGTTCTGACTGTGGCTGCCAAGGAGGCGTGTTGTTCGGGTGTGAAGAGCAGGACCATTTTGCAACAGCGCCCCAAATATCTGCAACCCCCATGCTGTGTGCAACGATGCCCAGGTTGCCGGGTGGGATCATAGAATTACCATCGGATCGATAGCCTTCTATGTAGGGACAGATGACCGGTTCGCCGAATATGAAGTTGCTCGTATCACAAGGTAGCTGGATGTGCATGCTATCCGCGGATAGTAACCGCTCGCGGCCTTTGCCGCCGCTCAAAAGGCTGTCCATAAGGAAGCACGTCCACGCCGTACGCCGTCGTTCTTCCCCATGGATAAACTCTTCTCTGTCCAGGGTTGTGACTGGAGGATCTTCGAACAAGCCCATGATCTGGGCCATTCTCACGGCCATTCCGAGGTAAACCCATGCACGTCTGCCTTCACCTGAACCCCATGAATGGCCGGTGAGCATGAGAAGAACTTGGATCCGTTGCAAGCTCGGCTCATCTATTGATGGAAGGATAAGAGACCTGGTGTGAGCGGCAAAGTAGTTACTCGTCTGAATCTGGCTAGAGAAGCCATCTGGTGGGTGTTGCGAGAATCTTGATCGCAAGTTAGCTTCACTCTCGGGATGTCGGTATTAGATGCAAAAGGGCGTTTGTCAACTAACCGCACTGTGATGGCCAGCATCGCCCACGCAACAGACCGATCCAGAGTCTTATTCCGGATGGATGCGAAGAAAGTAGGCATATGGTGAAAGGACCACTTGTAAGAACACCTTAGGTAGCTCTCTTTAACCTCATCTGTCACGTAGTCTAAAGGGTCAATCTCCCATAGGTTGACCTTGGGTTGTTCGTCGGGGTCTTCCGCATTGCCACGCTGAGGCCCTGCGGAGGCTGATAATAGCGAGGCTGTGATGTTGGTATCCGTTGGCAGAGCACTGGACTGTGCGCGAGCCTGGCGCTCAAGTCGTGAGCGCCTAAAGATGAAGGAAGTGCCTTTGGGAGGGAAGATGCATTCATCCCCTCTCTCCTTGCAGCGGATGCATGGCGGTCCACCAGAATGGATGCACTGGATGAATCAGCATGAGCCGCAAAACCGCAGCGGGAACAAGATGGCTTTTGGTGTTGATTTACTCTTCTCTTTGACGTCCGACATGCGCCGCAAGCAATTGATTTCTTCATCACGGCGGTCTTGAGAAGCTCATTTTTCAACTCGCGCCTCAGGTTGTCACGCGGGGCTCAAGCGGACCAATGGGAGTCACACAATGAGAGGTTGCCCAATCTGTATGGCCTTTACATGAGACGAATCTTTTATACTCGTGACCTGCGAATTGTTCGAATGGTGATTGATGCTGTGGCAATGCGTATGAGTTTCAGTGAGTATGTGAGAACTTGTGTGTTCCTCAAGCTCACTACCGTCAGAGTCGCCGCCCAGCTTCATAACTCGGCATCATAGCTGATTAGCTAATCTAGCAAAAAGCTAACAAAACTTGTGAGAGAATTGTTGCCTAAGGCAGAATTAATGATGAAATTTCTTAGTCATCCTCTCGTACGATGCCGGTAGACAAACTCCCGGCCAAAGCTGACCGAAACTGTCCAATATTCAATTTCTATGACTGTTTTGTTCACTTTCTCGTTTGTCTTTTTTATTCGTTTTCGCCAGTGATTGCAAACAATTCGCTCAATTATGGCTGTTTGCACACATAATATTGCTGCACAACTCAATCCGTAGACTCGGGACGAAAGAATAGACGAGAACAGCCAAACAGTACTGCCAACCACACAATAGAGTTTCTCACTGTTATTGGGCAACCAAGTCTCTCTCAAAACCGATTTCACGATGCAAAGTATACTTTATTGGAGCATATGAGATGAATCAAAGTGAGGTTAGATGAAATGAGATATCGTCTATTGATTGAATGAATACTAGGAAAAAAAGAAGAAAATGCGCCCCTAAAATTCCCATCCAGAGTCCCCCTTGTATTGGATATATTCTTGTCCCCCCAGTCCTATTGACAAAATGACAATCCCAACCGTTTACCCCCATTCTCCATTAATATCAAGTGGCATTACACATTATGTTCTCAAAGTGCTTTTAGGCTCCAACTGCGTCAAGCTTAAAACTCGTCGTTGACGTTGATGATAGCAGGGGCGGCCAGGGTGGCAGCGGGAACAGCATCGGGGGCGGTGAAGTTGCTGCCGTCGGTCAAAGCAGCAAGGGACAGGCCGAACATGATGTTCTCCTCGAAGGGGAAGAAAGCCTTGAAGGAAACCTTGCCACCGTTCCACTTGAAGTCCTTGACGGGAACGCTGATGGGGAGAAGCTGGCCGCTGAAGTAGGTGACGAAGAGGCCATCACCGTTGCCGTTGGCGAACTTGGCGGCGTTCTTGACGGAGCTCAGGTCAGCACTGTAGTTGAGCCACTGATCATCGGGCTTGACGGCCAGGGCGGCGGAACCACCCTCAACGTTGAGCTGAGTGAAGATGGGGACACCGAGAGAGTTGACGTCAAAGGGGCACGAGTTGGGAACAATAAAGTTGTTGTTCAGGAACGAATAAGCAAAGGGGCCGACGCTGGTGGTGAGGAATGGCTTCTCGGAGGGGACGGCGCCGAGGAGAGTGCGGTAAAAGCCATTCTGCTCACCCTCCTGACCAATGATGGAAGCCACGCCTCGAGTGAAACCGGCATCGCCAGCTGCGGCGGCACCCTGAGTGACGTCCTGGAGAGTGCCGAGGACCACTGCGGTGAAAGCCTCAGCCACGGCAATGGCGTCGTGGATGTTGGTGGCCGGGAAGTGGTATTTGCAGGGCAGAGGAGCAAGCTTCTTGAACTTGTTCAAGGCGTTGAGAGCGTTGAGTGCGTGAAGCTCTTCTTGCTAAACAGGGGAGAAAAACCAAATATTAGCATGGATCAAGGCAAAAAGCGTATTTCGAAAGGCCAGTCTCAGCTTACAGCAATGATAACCTTGAGAATCTTCTCCAGCTCAGCCTTGCCATAGCCCTTCCATGACTCGAAGCCGGGAACTCCAGCTGTGACGTTTTGGAGAAGGGACGTGAAGTAGGCAACCTCGAATTCCTCGTTGACGGCGATGACCTGGAGTGACTGAAGGGTGCTGTCGGCAAGAGTGGCTGGCGGGGGGGCATTCGAGAGTGTGCCATCGGCGTGCTCCTCGATCGATCTCAGCTGTTGAGCACTGGGAGTGGGGAAGCCATCGGCAGCTGCAGCGGTGGTAGTGCAGTCCTTGCTGTTGGGAGGCCAGGTAGCGACAGTAGATCCGGCCAGAGCCAGAGCAGAAGCGAGAACCTTGGTGAGCTTGGCCATCGTTGCTAGTGTTTGTGTTTGTGTGTGTGTAAGTGGATATTAGTAAGAGTGTTGGAGTGGTGTTGTCGAAGGGAGGTGATGAGTGATGATATTCTGACTGAGATGGGATGACCGATGAGATAGTTATATACTAGGTATCCCGTCCATGGCCATCAACACTCGCTGCATGCCAATTTCACTAGGCTCTCACTAGACGGCATCATCTCTGCCATCCGAACAGGCGGACCACTCTGCTTCCGGATGGCATGTGGCTGCTTCCCACAAAAGCCTCTCTAAGCCATCGACCTACAGCTCCGATTTTAGACTACCTGACCCGGAAGCTAAGATTGCCGATTGCAGCTCTGGCAAAGTGCAGTCAGTCAAAGGCCCAAGCTACGTTGGTAAGCGGATGACTACTGGCTGCTGACTGCCGTGCTATTTTTGGCCATCGAGGCTGTGGCCCAAGTTCGTCCTTTTCTTAGCTAGCCCTGCGAAAGCGTGAACGTGCGCAGCCGCGTCTGGCCTCAGTTCAGGCCCAAGAAGCGCGCGTTTCTGCCTCCCTGGTGAACAACACGGCCTGGCGCAGCCGAGAGAGACTTTGTTTCACCCAGAATAAGGCAAGAAACAAACATGTTTTGATCGTGGACAGCCGTCAACGTCACTCAAACCTTCAACCCTGTGAATGTTTTGTTTTAGCGGGGAAATGAAAATCATACTCGCTGGCGTGCTTGAAAGGGCTCACGGATCAGGCTGACTGGGCCCTGTCAAAGGTCCAACAACGGATCGGGCGGCAAACTTAGACTGACGGGAAGAAAATGGACGACAAATGTTTGTCCGAGCGAGGTACTAGTTTACTGGGGATTTGCGCGCAGAATAAATTTGTCATGGCATTTACTATTTTGCTCAAAACAGAGACTTGTTTATTTTTGACACTCGTCAGGTCCTCTCTCTCTGCGTGCTTTGTGTGTTGGTCGACGCTCATCCGTCCGTCAATGGCTGTGGCGTTTCTCTCCACCATTCTTGTCGCTATTTTCAAACTCGTGCGCTAATTTGCAAGCGCTCATCCTTCCAGAACCTAGAGATCCTCATTTAAACATGCTTTTCTTTTTTGGTGGCTGCTTGCTAATATTCTACGCAAAAAGGCGTTGCCAACAGTTTTGTAGACTCAAGAAATAATCTAAGCTTAGTTGCTGAAGCCATCACCGGTGATGCACACTCCTACGCCGGGAAGACGTGCCGCTTTCTGGATAGCAGATAAATGTCCGAGCTGCATCCATCGCGGATCCTGTCAGCGACCCGGATGCGGCCAAATGTAAAGCACATACAAATTTGTACAATTCTAAACCAGTAAATTTCACGACCAGTTCGGATGGCCCTGTTTCCGTCACAAGCAAAGAATCCTTGCGGTTAAGCTTTCTGTGGCGCAGTCAGATTCATCTAATTAAACTCCCTGGCTCTCCGCGATCTTCCTTCAGGCACTTCCGAGCACATGGGAATAGACGGACTTCAATTAGCTAATACATGCACTTTCCCAACATTTGCGGCTGTGTATTGGTGTTCTTTGGTTCAAACAAACATGGAGAATATTGACCTCTCAAATTGTAAACATTGGCTGCAGAACATCGCTTATTGATGGGGAACCAACCGAACAAGACCACATCATAGTGCTCGCCAACGCATAAATCACACACTTCGTCTATTATAGTTTGCATTCGCATATTGCCAGTTGGCCTCGCATATACGGCGTAGTCGTATAATGAGGCAATTCATCCATCCATCTATTCGCCAAATATCAATATTAATCTCAACCCTAAGCTACCGAGCCTTCTGGTGTACCTTTTCCCTTGTTGGGAACTTTTTCAAGCATCTCAGATTTTAGTCAGCTTCACGAGCAAGCTATTTCCCCGTGCGCTATTGTCGTCCGTAAGCCGCCACACAGTCGAGCCCATTCTTGGTTAGGATCTTAATCTCAATATCCTGGCTCGCCCGTCAGGAGTTACTAGAATGTTAGCTTACCAAATTGTCGTCCCTAAATAGAACACGTCCAGTGGGTTCGCTCGTTGGTTCGCCCGCCCTAATACTTGACAATGGGTACAATCGACGGCTTCCTTCCGAGGTATACTCGCTGGTTGGTTGTTGAAATGACGTTATAAGCCCCCATAGTTAACTTCTAAAATGCCATGGACAAAATGGCACAACTAATTCCACTTCTTGAGGCTAGCGGCAATGGATCTGCTGCAGCTGTGTTCCATCTGGAAGAGGCAAACTCACGGTGGCGGCAGCTCTCAAAGAGCTACCTTGGAGAAATGTTGATCCCAACCAGCCATCGTTAAAAGCATTAACCTTTCTTGCATCCATAACTATGAGTAGTCTTCTGCATTTATGTTGGGACTCCAATCAATGCTGCTACTTGTATTTGGCTTTTGGTATAATTCCGGATTTTGATGTCATAATTACGTTTCGGGTTGGAGACATCAACCAGAGTTTAGTTCTGTAAGAGAATATGTATTGAAACAACACTGTTACCCCGCATGCAGGATATATAATCGTATGGCGGACTCTATTTTACACATCGGTTGCCGCAAACCGCCTGTTCACTGATCCAAAATCGCAGCAAAACGTATCATCATGCCGTCAGCTTCTGAAAAGGCGAGAGCAAAGCTCGATGCGGTGTTGAACGACCCGGGACGATTTGATTGTACCCGTAAGGTCTTGGACGAAGTCGTACAAAAGAATGCCTAACATTTCTGCATAGAACGGTCGAATCGCATAGCGACGACACGATATGCTACAGGCTGTGGCGTAGTCAACTCCGTTCCGCGTCGGCCCAGCCAGAGTAGCATAGAAAGTGATTCAGGCGGTGTCAGGAACAGACTGAAACGCCTCATGTCGTTACCCGCGTACTAAAACGAAAAGACAAAGTGGCTGGAGAAATATTCTTGATGCGGATAACAATCTCGATGGTTGTGAACAGTTTCATATGTCCTAGTCGTGCCGTCGAGCAAAGGTTGCCTGTCTATTGGCACGTTCGTACTTTATCTCGTGCCTCCATGGCAAAATCGGAAGATATACAAATCTCTTTACCTGAATATCTCTCCGAAGAGCATTAGGGATCTGTTGTTGTCCATCCCTGTAGCAGACATGTTAGATGCAATGAATTCTCATTCGTGAAAACATCCGTACACTTTGGATACGTATATAATACTTGGAGAACGCGTGCCTTGGCCATCTTGCTCAACCGAACTTGAGAACACAGAACTAGAGTCCAATGAACTCTCTCGTTGATGGGTCAGAGCAGTGCTCATAGGTGCGATGACATTCACAATGGGTATAATACTCTGGTAACTCGATACGCAATCTTCCTCTTCTTCCAAATTCGATCCATAAGGCTGAAAGTACGGATGAGTGATGGTACTAGGCGATATTACTCAGATCAAATACGGCATAGTGGTTGTGGATTTGGACAAGTTAGCTATCAAGTGGAACAGAAACGCAAAGATTTGTCGCTGAGCGTCATCCTTCTAACATTCGATATAAAAGTGTTTGCAGCTCTTCATATCCAAGAACAATACTGTCGTATCTTGACAATCAGCCACATCTAAGGGGAACAGCGTGATTTTGCTTTTATGAACTGTCTCTAAATGGATGCTGTGGGGATTTGCGCCATACATACCCAAGATTCAATGCCTTGCCCCTCCACCAAAAATCCCAACGGGCGTTTTTGAACAAATCAAGTTGAAAGAGATTGCCACACGGGGCCATTTTCTCAGTGATGAGAAACACAACATACGCTCTTCTTCCTTGTTGGGTAATTTAGAAGTCCAATGTACACATAAAGCCACCATTTGATGCAAATACAGCCATATACTGCTAACCTCACAATGAAGCCACTTTCTCATCCATACTTTCCTAGTCATTGGCTTTTGAGGATGGCAGAACCTTTTCAGATTTAGGAACGGTTTGATTCGGTTTAAAAGGGTTTCGTAGGCAAACATCCCTTTCATTATCCAGCGCCACACAGGTAGGTGTTTGCTATTTCGAGCAACTGGATGTCGTTGGAAGAACTTACCATATGGTGTGTTTGAAGGTCTGGCTGTAGTTCAATCAGCAAATCGTTTGTCTGTTGGCGTTTGAATGAATGCAAGTGGTTGGTCCTGTTTTAGTTAATCCCGAATTAGCTGCAGCGGTGTCTGAAAGAAATCTGAGTCAAAGACAATAAATTCTCGTTTTCAAAATTTCTCTTGCTGGATATTGTATCATAGAACCTTTGGCCTCTTTGAAATTGACGGAACCTTGGTTCTTCAACTGGGAAGCTCGATATATAATGATGTTGCTAACTAGAGTTGGCTATAAACTATGGTTTCTATCGACCTGGTTTCATTGAGCAGAGCCATGGTGAGATAATACCAAGCTAAGTTGGCTGAGCTTGCATTTTATGCTTAAAATAGAAGATTATGCCTTTCAAGTAACACAGAAATGCCATTGTGGGAACCAAAGATTATCTACGGAAGGCAAATGCCACTAGTTAGCGGCAAACAGGCTACCCTAATATTGTAGAGTATCAAGAACAAGTACCTACTAAGTGTGTGGGCAACTTGAAGACAACTCTAATAAGCTGTGTAGTGGCTAAGGTACTCAAGAAGGCCTCATCTCCATCTTCTGGTACATGTATCTGTATATTATACCGGTGTAATTGCATATTTTCTTCCACTCCAGTTACCTGCCTTTATGCCGTGACTTTACACGGAGCATCAGTTGTTCATGGGTGTTCTTCATGAATACTTGACTAGGTATGAACATTCAGGCTGGGTATATTCTCATGCCAACACATACTGCTTATAGTCGTCAAAACCATATAAAAGCACCTATTTACGAATGTATAGAACCAGATGCTCAACCCCAAGTTAGACACATCTGATAAAGCTCCGGCAAAAGTCGGCATCTCTTCTTCATTAGATAAGCATCGTACGTTAGACTAATACAGGAGAGCCCTGGTCGTTTGTGACTTTTAGCAAACGGGGCTGTCAAAAAATAAGCATGTCCCACTAAATGGTTACAGTATTACTCGAAGCTACGCCAACTTGTCTGGCGCAGATTGCTGGGCGGAAATGCCTGCTCTTGGAACACTGAGTTTAACCACAAGTCCTTTAAAGCGATTCTCACAATGAAATGGCACGGCATATATACGTGTAGTCTTCGCCCTAACATCGATGCTCAGGCACAATCCCTATACAGTATAAGCTAAAGGAGTACGAGTAATGGCTCGATCCCTCGCGGATCGGAATATTGATAGCCCTTCCTTGGCGCGTTTCGGCTCCTGAAAGCGGAGGCCTGCGGATGCAGTAAGAAAAGCGACTCATGTCATCTTACTTTCTCTGCTAGCTTAAGCTGCTCTCGCCTGATTGTTTTGGCTGAGTGACAATGCCAAAGACGTATTGCGCTGGGCGAGGTCACTTGACTTTGACCTAGAAGATATGAAGGCCAAACAAGGCTGCTGGACATGTAAACGTAAGTCTCTTTGGCTTCCAGTTGAAGCGCTGGCGCATCCGCTCGAGTGCTGACAGGCGCGCCATCCAGAGCGGAAAATAGGGTGTGACAGGGATCTGCCTGTGTGCCACAACTGCACTCGCACGGGCAGACAATGCTTGGGTTACGGTCTCCGTCTGCTGTGGCCGGATCGCCATGACGGCCGGCGAAAGGACAGCGGCTTCGTAGTTTATGAACCGCCGGAAAACCCGCTGGAGGCGTCCAAGAACTATGGCCGGCATTTCCTCAATGTCAACCACAATGATGTGGCTTCGTCGCTGGACCCGTCATCTTACAATGCGCTTATTGCGAGAACTGTCTCCAAACCCACCCGAACTCTTAACCTCTATCCGACAATGGTCGGCCAAGATGCTCTATTCATGTCATACTGTAAGAATCCAAAAGCTCTCCATCTAATAAATCTAGCTAGTTGTTGACATCCATAAAGATGAGAGCGTTATTGCTCCAATGATATCGACCACGCAAGTCACGAACGGCTTCCGGACCGATCTCGTCCAGATGGTGCTGTCACGGGGCGACAGCGCAACCAAAGCTTTATGGAATTCTATGATGGCCGTTGCCGCCTTTCATCGCAGCGGCAGTGAAGCTGCTCTAACGTACAAGACGAATGCCGTCCGCTATCTATCGGCTTCTTTGACTCCCGGACATGAAACAAGCAATATCGATCTCAACCAGACGCAGTTTGCTGCATCTATGATGCTTTGCATCTACAGTGTAAGTTGTAAAGAGTGAGTAAATGGGTACGTGATTTGCATTCTAACAGATACTAGGTCTTCGACGAGACCGACGGACACTGGACGACACATCTTGATGGTGCCAAATATATGCTGGAAGGGTTGTACCCGGAACATCGAAGGCACATTAAAGCAGATTTCCTCTTTACTTGGTTCCTATACCACGAAGTGTTAGCATGCTTCAGTCAGCCTATGCGGCAAGCTCATAATTGCATCGATGTTCTTTTCCTATTGGGAGCATCGAACTGCGATGCCACTTTGGTGGGTTCTTGCGACGGATATCTCGCTCTTCTCAAGCTAACTTGAATGGTGGCAGATACTTGGCGCTCTCGGGTGCTCGTTGGAAACAATTGCCATAATTCACCGAGTGAACAAATTCCGCATCGCTATTATACAAAAAGAAATTGACCCGCTATCACCCAAACTTATCCAACAGCGATTCGAATTGGAGCATACGCTACATAACCTTGTTCAAAGGCTCGATCCCGATGAAGAGGCTGGCGAGGCCCCTGCAAGACGCACACGCATTCTAGCTACAGCAGAATTGTACCGCATAGGAACCATTCTATACCTGCTTCATGTTATCCCTCTACCCGGGGACGACGAGCAAAAAGCGACCTATTTGGAAGAGGTCTTTGACATATTGGAGCGCTTGAAAGTGGCTACAAGCCCATGGCCTATATTCATGGTTGCTTGTGAATGCCAGACAGACGAACAGCGCATCCGAATTTTACGACAATTGGACCTGATGAATAATGTGAGGAACATCGGAAATATTCGGGTAATGCGCAATCTTATTGAAACTTGTTGGAAACACTACGATCTTCAGGCTGACTCAACGTACTTGCATCGTACGAAATGGTGGGAATTTGTTAATTATGAGACGGCAGTTCCCTGGTTTATTTAATGAAAACATGTAATTTAGTGCAGTAAATATTCTATATAGCAAGAGAGCCCTCTATTTCTCCATTATTGTAACATGCTTGGCAACTGGCGGGTTGACTAGGAGACTCAGCATGTCCGGTCGAGCATAATGGCCGGCGACATCGAGGAATATTTTGGCCTTGGTGATGTCGCCCAGAGATACATCGGCTTGGAGAATTCCTTCTTCGCCCGCTCCAATTGGTTCGCACAATGGTTTTCCATCGGGGCCGAAGATCTGAGAGAAGCCGCCGCCAGGCTAGTCAAAAAAGTTGTGGTTAGCCAGATAACATAACTGACAGAGCTGGCGATAGTTGACTTACCACCTGAGTGACCGGATTACCGGCTAGGATGCTGTTCTTCTCCAAACCCTTCTCTGTAAGAATCTGCGAGGAGCATAGGACAAAAGTCGCGCCTTCTATTGCCATATTCTGGCTGATGCGCTTATTCGCCTCACCAGTCTCATGGTAGAGCCAGGAGATCTTTTCAGGATCGGGCATGCTGAAGATGGACGGCCAGCTCGAGATGTGAATCTGCACACCTTGCGTGTATTCGTAGTAGCGCAGCAAGGGTTGCAGATGCTCCCAGCAGTTGAGGCCACCAATCTTGCCGAACGGCGAATCTACCACGGTCTTCAGGGATTCATCCTGGCCTTCTCCCCAGATGGTACGTTCCGCATGAGTAGGCTTGATTTTGCGGCGATTGTGGACGATTTCGCCTTCGGGTGATATGAAGGCTTGGGCAATGTAGATGGTGGCTCCCTCGCGCTCACTGTAGCCCAGCACAACAAACATACCGGCTTCCTTAACGGCAGCCTGAATGCGTTTCATTTGGGGAGAGTCCCTTGTCATGGAGTTTGTCTGATACTGGGGAACCCAAGTCGCCTGAATAATTGGTGGAGCGCACCACATCTGCCTATCATTCGTGCAACTCACAGTGTCAGCATAAGGTATAGATTCATTGTTGGCTGAAGGTTTTTACCATGGGTAGCCTGGGATCCAGACTTCAGGGAATCCAAGAACTTGAACGCCATCCGCGGCCGCTTGCTTGATGAGTTGTATGGTCTTGTCCACACATCCATCAAGGTCATGCCAGACAGGCTCGGCCTGAACGGCTCCGACTCTGATAGTTTTCTCTTCTCTGGTGGCTGTGTCCATATTTACGGGCAGTGTCTGGTTTCAAGAGGTTTGGTGTTGAGTGTTGCAAGTGTAAGTTGCTGCTTGAAGTATTGACTGTAGCCATAACATTGAGTGATTTGCGTCTCCTTCTTATACCCGTTGGCAGTCGTTTCTTTTACTTGTCATGCTCGCATGTTGTTTCTTCGAATAACGGCGCCGATGGACAGGCCCTCAAACATCATCCCCAGATGTCCGATTCACGGTGGATTCATAGGATTCGCAACTACCGTTAAACCCCGGCTAACCAATCATCTCGGTTACCGCCATCGCAGACTATTTCCCTCGCAGGCCCTTGCAAGATCGGTTTGACAGCCCGGCCCGAGATGCAGTTCGGAAGTAGATCAATAGGATTCTGACGATGCACTAGACCAGATCGGGGATCCCACGCCGCGCTGATTTGATCGAAGCAAGAGTTTGCGATGCACGAATCGTGCGCTACTCCATCTGCCGTCACCAATGGTATTGACGTTGACCCCCATCAGCTTATAAATTCTCCATGGCCCCTGTTGTTTAAACGGTTTTGTTCATTTTGGTGAGTGCGGATTTCGCCGTAAGAGAGTACTAGCTTATAATAGTATGCCATGGTGGAGAAGTTGTCAAAACTGGGTAACCTTTCTAGAATCCGTCCTCATTCGGGATAAATGCCTTGTAATTAACAAGACAAGAATTAAAATGGAGAAGTCTGCTTGTAGTTTCATCAAAGTCGTTATACTTACAAAGGTGGGACGCCAGCTCTGCGCATGACGAGGAGAGAAAAAGCACATGTAGGCATCTTCGATATACATCGGCTATGTGCTAAAATGGGTTCAGATTTGGCTTAGAAGGAAGGTTTGCTTGCTGTAGCTAATATTTTTGTCCTTACCCTACATCTAAGACAGTTGGGGGAGTAGCTGAGCTTTGTCTCATGCTGCATCCTATGCTGAAATACGTGTTTGGCTCCCTTCTATATACGAGGATAATGCATTTGGTTACCCGGTAGTTATGAGTTTTTGACGAATTGTTGAAGAGCGGAGCATTCATGGAGCAAAGAATATATAGAGAGACTTTTTACAAAGCTAAAACATTTCTGTTAACAACTTTAGGCTATTGCTCTCAGCTTTTCAACCTCCGTCGTGAAGCTGTTGATGGCGGTATAACTGTGTATAACTTGAAGTCACAATTTAGTACAAAATATTTTAGGACATATTACCTTGAACATTCCGATATGTCCAATCAGAGAGCGACACCGCCGGCTCAGAGATAGGAAAAAATGAGTAAGAAACGGAAAATCTCAACTGTCAGCATGCCAATGATGACCGACAGGCGACAGCACAGATAAGCAGTATGTGAGTGACAGTGATGTCAAATAGCAACTGTGCTTACGAAGCAACGTTCATTCTAACTCCGTATACGCTTTAGCGTATTGACATCCTCTATCGTGTATCATCAACCACGACTCCAATCGGACATATTCCCCTCGCAATCTCTCTTCTTTTGTCTGCCACACCAGACAGTTCAGCTTCGGCAATCTTTCATCGCTTTACAAGGTACAGATCCTCCTTTTAATCCACGAATGAGTTCAGCCGCACATGAAGCGGGGTTGCTGTATCAGCTGCCACCTGCTTTTCGCCGAATCATGTCTTGCATTTTATCATGCGAATCTCAATCCAGTTAGCGACGAGCTTATCAGATTTAGAAATGGGCGCGGCCCGTGTCCTGAGAGGACTAAATTGAGTCCCTTGCAGGCGGCAATGGCTCCCTTGCCTACGACATGCTGCATGAGGCAGGAGAAGTCGCATGGAGTGGTGGGTTGTGTAAGGCAGCGAGGGAGGGAGGCCCAAACATCTTTGTCAGGTCTTCCCACATACTTTGATCTAGGCCCGAAGATCTCCTGTGGACTATAATCGCTTCCTTTCTTAGCTTCAAAAAGCCTCCGAAGATAGATCTGTATCCACAGATCTCGTGGAAACGCAACTTACCCATTGTTACCGCTTCTTCTTCTTCACTGCTGCTCACCGATTTTCACCATTATATCCAGTCCTGTAGTCTTGACCTCTGTGTATTTAGGACGCCATGTTTCGAAAAATCGTCCAAGCTGCGCGTTCTATGGATCTGGGAGATCTTGTGCCTGCAGACAGAGAGGAGCGAGGCTATCCTCCAAATGAGGACCCGGCAGTTCAAGAGACAAGCAGCAACGGGAAACGAGTCACCATAGTCAAGACTGACCACGAAGCGCTAATTCCACCAAATGACAAGCTTCTCGCATTTCGTTCCTTGACGGGCATAGACACTGTGCCCGCGCTGTCAAGCACCGGTCATGCCAGGCGAGCAGCACCAAATATTGGCCTGTATTTTCGGGTGGTCGAAGCAGAGCAAAAGGCAGCCAAGAGCTATAAAATCTTCCATATCATCATAAACTTTTGCCTCGGAGCGCAAATTATCGTTGGCGCCTCATTAACAGCAATTGGAGCTGCTGATGGCTCTCGCCATGCGGTTACTGGCCTCGGCGCCATGGGTACAATCATGGCGGGGATATTGACTTACCTCAAAGGATCTGGCCTTCCTGATCGGTTCAAAATCCAAGAGAACCAATGGAGGGAGCTTCGTGAACATATTGAGCAGCGCGAACGAGAGCTTTGTCTAATAGACTGCACACTTGACGCCCAAGAGGAGGTGTTCATTATTGAAGACATGTACAACCAAGCCAAGGCTGATCTGGAGGCAAAAGGTCCCGGCATTCGATCTCGGTTTGGAGGAAATTACTCATATCAGTCTCAGCAAAAACCGCGAAGCAGCCCAATAAGGTCCATCGTGCATAAGGCGGCTACCAGAGTTGCTCAATCTACAGATGAGATCACCACACCGCCACCAGCAGCGGTGAAAGGTTGAATGATGAGAGTGGGGTCGGGAAATGGACGAATTTGATGATCTCTTTAATCCAAAGATGGAATTAGAAGCCTCTAAACCTTCTATGTCGGTTATCTTTGGAGTTTTCTTGGAAATGGTGGGTTTGATTCGAGGTTTGGCTTTGTTCTGCGTGGTAGCTGGGAATAGCAGGCACTAGTTTGACATTTTCATCTTTCACGAGTTACTAATGAATTAAAAGAAGATAATTGTTTCTTCACATTTGGCAATGGCACTGGCACTATGCTCCTGAGAAACCCAAGGCTTCTTCTTTGGTGGAGGGGGTTGGGAAAGAGGAATGGAGAGGCATCGCAGAATGCGCTATTCGTCTCAACTCAACTCAGTTGCACTAAATCAATACTCTGACAGTCTGGAATCATCGATCAAAATGCTACGATCAAAATGCTACAATTCTCTCTTGAATGAGCTGTCTGCTATTGTAACTAGTAACTTTTACATCAATTTGCCAAGTGGCTATAGGTAGTGTCAGCGCTTGATTGTCGTTATCATTTAATATACAAGTCCAAAGTGTTTAAAGGCATTAAACGCATTGGTAATAAACTATACACAATAAATTAGTAAATCTGTCGTTGATGATGACAATATTGTAGATATGCATGATTACTCACAGTCGTTCTGCTTCTGACACGTCCATGGCGAAACACACTGCGTCGGGCCAGACCAGCCGGTACCTCCGCACTGAGCGTAGTGCTGGGCAAGACCTGTGCCTGAAGGGCTAGACGATGAGCTGGTGCGAGTTGTAGAAGTCACAACAGTCGTCCGAGTAGTCGAGATGGTTGAAGAGGAGAGCGTGGTACGGATTGAGGTGGTAGTGCTGGACCTGCTCGAGGCGCTGGATGAAGAGGAGCTTCCACCGTTACCACCGCTAATTGTTCCCTGAGCATAAAAGACACCTCGACCATTGGTGCCTACGTAGACTTGTCCAGCCGTACTGGCGCTACCAGCGAGTTTGACCCCGTCGATGGCACCGAAACCCTGAGTACTGCCTTGGATATCAGTCCAGGTTGCGCCATTATCTGCGCTTGCATAAAGACGAGCACCAGCTGATCCAGTGCCGAGGGCATACAAATTCCAGTTTGAGCCGGAACCAACACCGAGGGCAATCTGGTAAACGTTTGTCAAGGCTGTAGAAATAAGCGTGAAGGTCGTGCCCGAGTCGGTTGAACGGAAGATGCCCACATCAGTTGAGACATAGACAGTACCCGCGGTTGTCGGGTGAGCAATAATATCCCGAATGGAAGTGGCACTGCCCAACTTCGGCCCAGCTGTAAAGGTGCTGCCAGTGTCTTTGCTAACATAGAAAGTGGATGAGTATCCGGCATAAAAGAGTGTGTTGGTCTTCTTATCCGAGGCGATGACAGCAGTAGCGGGCAAGCTGGAGACCGTAGTAAAGCTGCCCTGGTACTGCGAGCGCTTCACGCCAGAGGAGCCTGTTGACCAGAGAATCGTATCTGCGTCGGCAGAATAAGCGACAGTACCGCCATTTGTAGAAGTGTCAGCACCGTAGTCGATGCTCCAAGTCACACCGCCATCTGATGAAATTGCAACTTGCTGCGTGCCGGCAGTGTTGCCAACGCGGACAACATTCTTGACTGAGTTGCCCGCGAAGTCAACGCTTGTCGACGTCGCCCACGTTGGCGTATTCCAGACGTTTTGTGGTGAAGTACCAAGGCTATTAGGACTTGTAAATGTGTAACCGTTCTCGTCTCCAAGCGCTACCAAGAGCTCGCTGCCGCCAGGTGCAGACGCCAAACCCTGGATAGCAAATTCTTCAATGCCATCCGCAAGCGACTGGATTGTCACATTGTGTTTTGTGTCCCAACTGACCAAATCATGACCACCGAGGATGGTCATGCCGGTGCCATAGAGCCAGTGGTTACTATCTGTCGGGTCAATCTCAAGCGACTCAATCATCCAGCCAAGGCGCTTGATAAGCCCATCGGATGGTGATTCGCTAGTTACATCAATGAAATCATTCTTAATCCATGGGGCTTTTGGAGTCTGAGAGCCAAGTCAGTAATAAGCATCTTGGCGGATTCAAACCATAAATTCTGGCTTACCGAGATGCCATAATAATAAGTCATTGAAGGATAGCTAGCCCACTGCCAAATGGGACTCCATGTCGTTCCTGAGTCCGTGGAACGGAATAGTTGAGCATCCGGCCACCAGGAGTTTAGTGAAGCGACAACAAGAGTGCCTGGCTTTTGGATGTCGACACCAAGACCACCAAAACCGAAATAGAGATCTGATCCGCTAACTGGGGTAATATCTTTCCAGGTCCCGGCGGTGATGTCGTACCTCCATACTGACCCGAGCGTGCCATCATATGGTCCTGTGCCATCGGAGTAGGTCAGATACAAAGCCTTTTCGGTAGGCTGGAGCTTGGCCTTGTGAGGAAAATATGTTCCTGGCTGTCCGGGAACTGCTGTCCACGTGGAACCGGCATTCGTGCTCACATAAACCGAAGCAGTGATATTATCAGCTGTGCCAACAAAGATGCGAGAAGTCGCGCCTCCACTGACGCTGCTTGTTGAGTCAAAAGTTACCCACATAAGGCCCTGCTTGTCGTTGTTGTAACCGTTGGGATCAGTCGGGTCTGCAGCGTATGTGCCCGTTGCCGTAAATGATGTAACCTTTGAAAAGGTAACACCGCCATCAGTGGACTTCCAAAGACCGTTCCCAGATCGAGCTCCAAAATAAATGATGTTGGAGTTGGCTGGGTCTACGGCTAACCGCTCTCCTGCACCACGCCCTGGCATGTTGCCTCCGACTTTGAATGTCAAGTTGCTGAAAGACCATGTGGCACCACGGTCTGAAGAACGAATAATAGCTCCATTGTTGGGATCCCTGATGATGTATCAGAGTTGTCAAATCTGGAAATATGTTCAATGGAGCTTCACAAACCAGCTATTGGTATACATGCCGACAGCAGCATATATCTTCTGATCATTTTGCGGATCTAGAGCAACCGCATCGATGCCCCAGTTGTGCCACCCGGCATCATTAGCAATACCATCTGTGATTGGAGTCCAGGAATCATCAGAATTCAGGCGGTAAAGGCCACCAATGTCAGTTCGGGCATAGGCCACGCCTTTGGTCTTGGGATGGAAGATTATGCCAGGAACAAAGCCACCGCCGCCACCGATTTTGACATTCTTCCATGTAAATGCGGCCTGGGCTGGAATAGCCGCCCCAAGGAAGAGAGCGAGTACTCGAAGGCACTTCATGATCGTATATGACCAAGAAATATGAGAACTTCCGCACAGTCAGGTATATCAAAGTGGAAAAGAAGGAAGCCCAACGACCATCTTTTCTCTCAGGGAGACATCGTACTCTTATATACTATTTAAACAGTCGGGAATTTTGAGGGCAACAATATGGGTTTTGCTTTGAAGAGATGCTATTGCCTAATCTATGTGCAGTATGCGACAACATTTTGTATATACCCTTTTCGGCTGCCACGCAATTCTCTGATGTTGTATTGCCTTCAAAAATGAGCATGAGCAAGGAGTTTAATAAATAGGATAATTGATTTATGTCCGAAATGTGGATCTCACCTCTAACAATAGCATGCGCGCCAATTATGTTCCATTATGTGATTATTAGGCTGTTAATTGTTAAGTATTAATAGAGGCTATACGTATATTTACCCTTTTGGATACGGAAGATACAATGCCGATATTGCAACACAAATAAACAGAATCGTTAATAGTCAAGAGTTTCATTTCCTAATATACAGGTAGAGGCCTGTCTGAGTTCACTCCAACTCACCGTGCTGCTGCTCTCCACTATTGAAGTGCCCTGACATAAGCAACCGGACCCTTATATCGATGAGTTCCACGAAGGAAGTAGTATACCAAAGAAAACAGTGTTACGCCACCATAAATCACAATGTTCCAGTTCATCTGAGCTGCCGTCGGCTTAGGGTTGCTAGGCATAAATGCTAAGACGAAAATAAGGAGAAGAAAAGCCTCGGAGGCAATGTTTATGGTGAGGCCCCATCGACCCAAGCTGAACTTGGATGGTAGAAGGGGACTGTTTGTAAATCGTCGCCAGATCATACATCCAGTAGAGACGATGTAGCTGGATAGAAGTGACGTTGTTGCCAAAGAGGTGATGGAGTTTAGTGCGACAGCCGAACCGATGTTGATGAGGGAAAGAAGACTTGAGATGAGGAACGTCGTCAAGATGGCATTGAGCGGCACATCCCATCCTGTTTTTATCTTTGAAAACCAAGGGCTGAAAGGAACAGCCTGGTCTCGTGCAAACGCAAACAGTTGACGCGATGCCGTAGCCACCATAGTAAGATTGGAGAATACAGTCATAGCAACAATAAACACCGACATCGCGGTAGCGCTGGCCGTTGACTTTGTCGAGTTGTAAAAAACTTGCATAAAAGGATAACCAGTTGGCGATTCGATGACTTCATACAGGTCGCCTAGGCAGAAGGAGAATGTGATTACCATAATCCATCCAAAAGCACCATTGAAGATAGTCGTCGTAATCATGGAGCGTGGTAGAGCGCGGCCGGCATCGCGCAACTCTTCGGACATGTGGACAGCAGCATCTGCACCTAGAAGTGGTAAGATTCCTGCGAGAATTCCCACGAGTGTTGAGCCTCCCACGCTGCCCCAGCCTCCGCCGTCACTGAACTCAGTGAAGACCGCTTTGGCATCTGCTCTGGGTGACAGAACCCAGAGAGTGACAAGTATGCCGAAAAAGGCAAAGATGTGAATAACAAGGATTAATGCGTCAATCAGTGGTAGCTTTCTGGCAAGGACAGTATTGAAGAGTACCGAGAAAGCAGCAACGGCTATCGTGAGTAGAGTACCGTGCCATGGTTTGGGGATATAATCGGGGTTGTTCAAGACAATAAGGCCTTGAATCTGCGTGCCAGCAATGAAGGCCGAGGAGGCACAGGATGTCTGCCAGCCAAGTACACACATCCACCCCATAAGGTAACTGATGAATTTCTGATATTGCGGCGGCGCAAATTCGGATACCCAATGATACTGTCCTCCAGTTGTTGGAGCCCTGCAGAAAGTGAGGTGAGTAACTCAACCATATGTATGGTTTGGGAATGACTCACATTGAAGCCATCTCAGCCATCGTCGTGTTCACCAGCAGGAAACCCATCCAGCAAACAAAGAACATCCAGATGAAACCAGCAGTTCCGCCGTTGACAAGGCCGATTGTAGACACGCTTTAAATCACAATTTCACTTAGTTACCCAACCATCATAGTATCTTTAAGCCCCAATTTACCTTAATGAGAACTCCCACGACGCCATTAGAATCATAGAAAATCCAAATATGGACAAGAAGCGAAAATTTCTCTATTAGATGTTGCATTAGAAAATTCGGCGAGATAAAGCCTAAAAGTCCAGTGGTACGAACCCTCATTTCCTGTACCTTGCCCATACGGTACATGTCGGCGCGGTCGGCCGCATTTCCTCTCTTCTCATCAGCATCACCATCGTTGAGGCCAATGGTAGCATCATTGACCTCCGAAATTTCCTTATCGTCAACTACCATCTTTGCGGTGGTTTGGGACCACTTCGAGGGGAAGTGGTGGTTTCGCTGAAAAGGCCACAACACAACAAAAGGGGAAGAAAAAGAAAAGAAAGAAATATCATCTAAAATCTGCAGCTAGTGTTCCATAGGTGATGCAGGAGGGAGGATGCACACAGTAGACACGCATGGCCAGACAGTTGCAAACATGGGAGCAATGCGAAGTACTTGTATCCTACCATTTCAGTTACATTGGGAATAGCGCTCATCGGCTTGAGTCCCCCGACATGGCCTGGTGCATGCATGTTGGTCGTGCCTTGTCTAATCCCTACCTTGTGGAGTGCAGGGAACTCCAGTGTAATGCAGCTGCTGGCACTGTCTTTCAGGCACAGAAGAGATGGATGGAAATCATACGGTCCACAAAGATTAGCCAATATTTCGGTGAACCCGTACGGATTATGGAGTATTGAACTGCCAACTGTGGAGTGATAGAAAACTAGCTCAGGGCTATGTCTTGCTACCTGACCAATTATTTCCAAAAATAAATAGTCTATACATGTATTGTAAAAGTCTGAGACTGCATCCCCAAGGATGGAAGGATTTGCGTCGCAGGCAAGGACATGGTTTGTTCCAAGTACTATGTACGAGCACGGAGTATTCGTAGCTTTGTTAATGCAGGTAGGTGATGAAATCTGACTGAATCACATCACCAAGGCAAAAGCCCTTCAGCCCCTGGTCAAGCTGAGAGGCTTACCTTGTACCTGTTTTTCTGTCTGGTACGAGGATAAGCCGTTGGCTGCGTTGTAATTAGCCTGGGTTCAGGATCTTCTGGTCTGGAACCCACATCACACGCTTATCCATCCGTCAGGATCGGGACTTTGGCTGCCGGCACGCTGTGAGTGTAAAGCAAGGACTTATAGGCATTCGTTATCTCTTGCGAAGATTTACTTCTTCGATGCTGTCAAGTCATTGTCTCTCTTGAGATAGACCTACAAGTCTTCCTCACTCATGGATCCAGAAACATCGAATGATGGCTCCTTTCAGTTCTCGCGCGTTACGTTCAACGACCATTCGGGGCAGTTATGGATTGTGACAATCCTATCGTTGATATATGGGTTTCTTGGTGCTATGACGCGAGTGTACATCAAGTACCGGATGTTTGGGTTTGATGATCTATTGCTTGCTTTCGCGACAGTAAGACACCTGATCCAGTATTTAATAACGAAGTTGACCATCAGTTAGGTCTTCCATATAGCTCAAGCCATCGCAATGTTTGTCAGCTTAAACAATGGCCTCGGCAAGTTCAATTCTATTACGCCACCAGAACAATGGGCAATATCTTCAAAAGTAAGCCTCGTGTAATGTTTTCAACTTTCAGCACTAACGCATCCACTCACAGTCTGTTCTCGCGGCCGTTATTCTCTGTTTTATAACTTTGAGCCTCGCCAAATGCTCCGTCCTCGCCCTTATCCTTCGAATCATTGACTCCAAGACTGGGAAGAGTAAACCGTTCTGTATTGGACTTATGGTTCTCAGCTCGGCATGGGGGATAGGCTCGTCTTTAGCATTCCTAATCAACTGCCGCTCCGGCACATTGTTGACTCTGGATAACGTTAAACAATGTCCCAACCAGGTACGAAAGAAGAATTGTGTTGTGACTCGTCGAGATTTCATGCAGATACCTAACCTGGGAGTTGCGCTTAGAATGCACGCTGGGCTGTGATTACTGCGATTGACATCTTAACCGAGATTCTTACCTGGCTTCTTATTGTATGGGTCTCCTGGAGCGTTAATATGTCCTTCTCCCGTAAGTGTCAGGTCGCCTTGGCTTTCTCATTCCGCCTGCCACTCATCGCCTTCTCAGCCATTCATCTGGCGTATTTCAACGAGTACCCGACCTCCCCCGAGCCTCAGTTTGCTGTCACAAACAGCCTACTCTTTCAACAGACTATGATTGTCTGGTCCCTTATTACTGCCACGGTACCAAACATGAAGAATTTTCTCAAATCCTTCTCCATAGGCTTAGGCTTTCCCCTGGCCTACGATTCCAGCGTGTACGGGTCAAGTAACGCGTATCCACTTCGCTCACTTGAGAATAGCCGGTCCAAGGCCACTTCAGCTGCAGGGGCATCGACGTCTGTATGGGTCCGTGATCAGTCTGACAGCGAGGCCCGTGGTCGACCTCACAACTGGAGGCCGGATCAGGTTCCGAATCAAACTGCTGCCATGGCGCACTTCGGCAGGGATAGCCGTGAGAACCTGTCGGATGAGGAAAGGTCAAGAACCGGCAGT
This sequence comes from Trichoderma simmonsii, assembly GCA_019565615.1. Lineage (NCBI taxonomy): Eukaryota > Fungi > Ascomycota > Sordariomycetes > Hypocreales > Hypocreaceae > Trichoderma > Trichoderma simmonsii. The sequence continues at coordinate 6,079,989 of CP075866.1, forward strand.
CGAGATATGATAATCATCAAAGAGGTGGCATGGAAGGTAACGCGTGAGGACCATCAATCGGCGGGTGCTAGCTCTTTGTAATTATTTGTCCGTGGAAAAAGCACTAGATGAATTTCTGTAACAGAATCATACAGAATCATTGGTCTTTCAGCTGCAACGAATCTTCGGTCAAAGCCCAGACCCTTCGGATGTATATACGCTACAAGTTTTTGACATGTGGAAATCGTCGGGAGAAAAACGCGGAAAGGAACCGTGGTGTGAGGGATTTTCAACGAACCTATCATCAAGAGTTACGTTAAGCAGGGGCCGGCCAACAGCACACCGGAGCCGTCACAATTCAACAAGCGGATGGCAAGGGTATTTGATGCCGAGCCAATCGGATCACAAAGTGAGTTTACCGTAGTTTGCTGTAGTTTGCATATAACCAGCCTCGTCACAGTCCCAGCCCCTGTCAGCAGTGCAAAACCATCAACGAAAAACTGTGGCAACAAAAGAACATGATTCGATTAGAACAGAGCAGACAAATTAACAACACTTCAAGGCACCGGGAGATTCAACGGCCACACTAGGCAAAGTAAGTTAATGCCGAGAGTGCATACACTATCTCGCATTGAGTTACAATGAACCCCGAGCTCGCAGAAAAGTTCAATTTTTCATCACTAATGCTTACCCTCGAGGTGGATGGCGACGTTAGTAGACAGCGGGAAGTAGGGCCGCCCCGCAGGCGCTATCACATACTAAACTCGTTGGTTCTGGTTCGCATATTTGTGGCCTTTCATGCTGGTACGACAGTCCTGACGAGTCGCCTGAAATGCACATGAACCATACGAGGATCCTTGTGGGAACATGTGAGGCGTTCGTCGCCAAGAAACTGAGATGCCTCTAGAAGCAGCCCTCAGCCGTGTTTGCTAACTAGGCAGTTTCGATACAGGGATATATGAACCAAATTTGGGTTTTGTTGCGAAGCAGTCGAACACGGTAGCTCTCTTTGTCACAAAGCGTCCCAATGTCCTCGTATTCGCAGTGACCCCAAGTTTCACAATCCGCAGTCGCTGGCCGGTTCATTGGCCGTCTTCAGTCCTTCTTGGCCAACCTATTGCATTGTCCCATCATCTCTCACTCCTCGTAGCACAACATGTCTGAAGTTGTGGTGCGCGATGCGCGCTACTCAGAGTTACCCGAAATTGCTCGCGTGATGGCAAAAGCATTCTGGGAAGATAATTTGTTTGGCCAGCTCATCCACCCTCATCGAAACCAGTATCCGGACGACGTGCACTTGTACTGGCTGCGGCGGGCTCGTGTCAACTTTTGGGACTGTCGCTGGCGATGGCTGGTTGCCGTGAATAAAGATGAGACCGGTCGCGAGGTTATCACTGGTATTGCGCAATGGGCGAGATTGGGCGATGGCGGCAAGAGGTTGGAGCGAGCGTACTTGGATCCTCGTGAGTATGCTCAGATATTCCATCTATTCATTGGAGCTAAGTTATCGGCCTAGGGAATTTGCTGAGGCCTCTGTCTTCTATTGCCATGAGAATTCATGCGTGGTTGTGGCCAAGTCGTGCAAGTGACCCTGTGCAGGAGAACATTATAGAGCGATCGTATCCTTATTTCGACGAAATCTGGAGCGGTAAGCGTGCTGAATCGTGGTATCTCGAAGGATTAGCAGTGCGGCCGGATTTCCAGGGCCAAAATATAGGCCGAAAACTGGCACAATGGGGTCTTAAGCAAGCTGAAACTGAGGGAGTCTGCGCGTCTGTGGTTAGTGCTCTGGGCAAAGATGGATTTTACATCAAATGTGGGTTTGAAGAGCAGTACGGAAACGCCACACATGGCGAAGGGAATCCATTGGCAGGTGTTGAGGGTGCCAATATATATTGGAAATGGCCCAAGACGGACTCATAATACACCCATGCTGCTTATATGTATATCTTGAGCCGAGCTATTATTCTTTAATAACTATTATTTCTGCTAGTTATTTGTAATCTACCAACAGAGTACATATTATGCTCTGAATTCATGCGCATTAACGGCATCCATCTTGCTATTTGACACCGATCGAGTCCAATCTTGTGAAAGCTGGGACTACATTCCATATGGCTTTTCTCATCACAATTTCACAAGAGCAGTCATTACGGAAAAATATTACGAACCTATCTTAGAGTTTCTATCAAGCTGAGATATTAACACTGAATTTATTTATTAGTCGTTTAATCCACTTCCCTATCTAATGAGACCTCATTTCTCCAATGAAACTCCTTCACCACGAATCGCAACAGGTACATATGACGACTTTGAAGCAATAAGCCCAGCAAGCGTAGCCAGTGGAGCATTGCTCAAGATGTCGAACACAGAGATGTCACTCTTGACAGTCTTGAATACCCAAGCTCGGATCTCCACCGCCACAAGACTGTCAACGCCATACGCATTCGCAGGGCGGCCAGAGTCGAGATCCGCTTCGTCCATCATCATGGCCTTGGCCAACTTCCGCATCAGCGCTACGCAAACAGCAGCTCCAGCTTCATCGAGGTTCTGTGCTGCACCCAAAGCTGTGCGCAGCTCTTCGGATCTGTCAGGCTCACCGGAACCGGCAGTGCCGTTATCCTGTGTGTCGTAGACACTGACTGGGCCAAAGCGGCGCTCGCTGTGCCAGTACAGCTCTTCATAGCCACCTTGCTTAAGCATGCCTCCTGTAGTCAGACCAACAGTGTTCTCAGCTTCCGGAAGCAAGCCGGCCATGCCTGCTTCTATAACGTCCAGCACCTCGGTTTCCTTAAGACCAGCCATTGCGCCAGAGTTAAGATAGCCCAATGCTTCACCGTGAACTGCAGCCCAACCGACGCCCAAAACGAGACCAAGATCGATACTTGTTCCTTTGAGGCCAAGGGAGCGGCGGTGGCGAGCAACTGCATCTTGGTATGTATTTCCTGTTATTGAGATTCCACATTAGTTGTCTGTTTTTCTTTTTTTTGAGAAGGGGTATTGCTATGCAAATATCTCTACTACGACAAATGGTTTAACTTACCGGCGTTGTAGTTGCCTTGTCCTCTGGATCCTACAATACCTCCAACAGAGGACATGCAAATGAAGAAATCAAGGTCTTTGGGTAGCTGTTGGTGCAAGTTTCTCGTGACCTGAACTTTGGGTCGGACAGCAGTGTGAAACTCTTCAACAGTCATGTTCTCAAAGAAGACATCCTGCAGCTGCATGGCAAAGGTAATGACTCCGCGAATGGCGGGGAAGTTGGCAGATTTGATCTCTTGCAGCACTCTGGTGAGCTCGGCCTCATTGCTGATGTCGCTTGCGAAAGCCTTGCTCTGGACATTGATCTTAGCTAATTCGTCTAGAAGTGCCTTTGCCTCTGGCCTGCTTGCGCCTGAACGAGACGTAAAGGCGAGGTAGCGAGCACCCTTTGAGGCCATCCACATTGCAAGTGATCGTCCGAGACCGCCAAGGCCACCAGGGATGATATAAGTTGCGTTTGAAGACAATGTGAATTCCTTCTTCTTAGGAGGGACAATCTGTTTGTCTGCCGTTAGCATCTTTCCAATTTCTAGCCGTGCCATTTAGTTCTAAATGAATATCTTACCGGAACAATGTCGTCATCATTAGCGGCCAATACCATCTTTCCGATGTGCTTTCCCGTCTGCATAATGCGGAACGCTTCTTCGATCTGGGAAAAGTTCATCACTTTAAGAGGTGTAACGAGTTTCGTAACACCCATGGCCCAGTACTTCATCACGTCTGCCAAGATTCTGCTGAGCAGTGGAACATTCTCTCTGTATACAGACAGCATGTTTACGCCAGAGAAGCTGATGTTGTGTAGGAAAGGCGTCATGTCCAGGCCCGTGTTACCGGCTAATAAATAGTCAGAATCTCTTCACACCGATGCTTGTCATAAGGGAATCAGGTTTGCGACTTACTAATATCTCGCTTGCCCAGCTCAATAAACCGACCGAAAGGCGCGACACATAGCCAACTTTGCCGTAGTCCCTCTCCAGCAAGAGAGTTCAAGACGACGTCGACGCCCTTACCGTTTGTCATACGCTTAATACCTGCGGCAAAGCTATGGTCACGGCTGTTGAATATGTGATCCTCACGGATACCATACGTCTCCATTAAGAAACGCTTCTTGAACTCGGTTGAAACAGTTACGAAGATTTCGGCGCCGATATACTGAGAGATAATGATAGCTCCTTGACCGAAGCCACCTGCGGCAGAGTGGATAAGAACGCTTTCACCCTTCTGAAGACGGGCGACGTCAAACAGCGAGTAGACGGCGGTTCCATAGATAGAGACAATTGATCCACCTTCTTCGAACGACATACCGTTAGGCATTCTCTGGAACATCTCCTCTGGGTTACGGATATACGTGCGATAAGTTCCCAGACGGAAAGTCATGACCCTGTCGCCCTCCTTCCATTGGGTGACGGACTTTCCAATGCGAGTGACGACGCCACTACACTCAACACCCAAGTTGGTATCCTGGATTTGGCCCATGGCAATCATGACGTCGTGGAAGTTCATACCAACAGCCTTGACCTTGATTTCGACCTCTCGGTCGCCAAGCGGGAGCGGGTATTCGTCACAGTCTGTAAATTGGAAGGTATCCAACATTCCAGGTACTTTGATCTCGAGCGCAAGAGCACGGCCTGGTTGATTGAAAGGCAACTTGACTGCAGGGGGATCCTCTGCGTTGGTCTCGAAGAGGTTGCTCACCTCGTGGTCGGGGTATAGACGAGGCACATTGAGCAGCTTATTGCGCAGAGCATACTCCCATTCCGCATTTGAAGGATCAGCCTTGGACTTGAAGATCTGGCTAATAGTCGCGCAAGTGGTGTCGGAGTCGATGGATTCCTTGGGATCAAGATCAAGGGATGTGAACTGCAATCCGGGATTTTCTCCTCGAATAGTTCTGGACAGCCCAACAATAAGACTGGACTCAGGAGTGGTACATTCCATGGTACCACCATTAGTGAGCCACAGAGTGCTTCTTGATCCAAGAACTGCCTTCTTGGCGGACTCCCAGTCCTCACCCTTGATTTCATGAAGCAGAGGTTTGTTCGACTCCACTGCAACAATGCATGCTTTGCCACTGAAATCAGTAGAGTCGACGTCCTTTAGCGAAATTACTTCGGTTTGAACACCCTCCTTATCTAGCAGCTTCGATAGCTTTGATGCCATCGCATCTACAACGGGGTCAGCGACTGCTGGCTTGACGACGACGGCATTCTTGGGCAGCGGGGGTGACGTGGTCTCAACAGCGACGGAGAAAATGAGCGAAGACTGGTAAACATCTTCTCTGCTATCATCTCGGAAGGACACATGCAGTCCACCAAATCCGTGCCGGCGCAGGTAAACGTCCCATTCGGTTTCTGTGAGTCTTGGGCCCCATTTCCGGTTATCGTTTTCACCTGCACAATTATCAGTCAGGATTAGAAGTCTTAACGTTACACTGTATGTGAGACTTACCAAGCCACCATCCGGGAAGTGTTCCGAAGATCATCGGAACACGAGCCATCGTTGTGGTCAGCTCACCCAGGAGCAAAACTCCGCCACTGCAAATCGAAAGTTAGCTCTAGCTCACGAAAAACTATATGGTAACTACTCACGGTCTGAGCATGCTGCGGCAGTGCGCCAAACATCTGTCGATAGACGAGCAAGCATGAATAACATTGTTTGCAATGACAATATCGTATTGGCCGACAGGAAATCCTTGCTCAGCGGGATCCTTCTCGATGTTGAGAATCTTGTATTCCAAGAACTCTGCGTATTCACTAAAGTCCTTGGCAGCAGGTTCAAAGTATCCGCTGCTAATGTCAGTGAACGTGTATAGCTTCAGCCTAGCGGCGGCATCATCGCGCTTCCCAAGCGTCGTCAGGACCAGTTTTGTGGTTGCTCCGGTACCTGCGCCAACCTCCAGAACGCGAAGTGGTCTCTTGTGAGAGATTTGCCTCACGTATTCTTCAAGGACTGGATTGACCTTTTCAACACCAATGACGTTTCGGTAGTATGAAGTCAGCAAGTCGTCTTCACGGAGAACCTGCAGAGGCTCAATTGCGCCCGTGAGGATCTCATTCATCGCATAGGCGACGCGAACCAGCATCTTTCCGTCCACAGACTCATTAGAAACTTTCTCGAGTAAGGCCGCATCAAATTCCTCGGTGGTGTTCAACCAGTCAATCTTCTTGATGGGAGAGCTCTGGCAGTTGAGCTTGCCTTCGACAGCAAGGTCGTACTGGTGCTGCATGTATTCATAGAACAGACGATGATGCGGCGCGAACGACTTCGAGTCTTCTACAGTAAACTTTCGAAGGACTCTCTTGCAGATAATTAAACAAGCTAATTCGAGATCATAGATTGTCTCGTATTCTGGATCAGGATATAGCTCGGCGAATGGGGAGAGGAAGGCCTTCAAACCATCGGCAGTCAGCTCTTCAATATCAGGGCCCCAGTGTGTACACGCGCCCAATTTCTTGATTGACTTAGTTGTCGCAGAAGAGGACGCAATGCCCTCTGTCATGGTCTCGAGCGTGATGACTCTGCATCCCTCGAACACAACGAGAGGCTCTTCCCAGTCACCATCAGAAGCGACAATGGTACCAACGGATTCCTGGAAACCGTGCGCCGTAGAGCGAGAGTAACCGTAGAGCTTGTCACCAGGCTTCTTGCTCGCCACTTTGCTTGAGATGTAGACACTCTCGACGAAGCGAGGGATTTTGGCTCTGTCAACGAGCGCTCCCCGAGGTGAACAGGCAGGCACAATCATTTGTACGATACCATCAAGTGTTGCAGGGTGAATAATATGATCATGCTCAAAGTTCTCGGGCATAAAGGACTTTGTGTCTGGAACTTCGATAGCGCATTGAGCCTGGTAATGCCCCGAACCGATATGGACCAATGACTTGAAGGATGGGCCCCATTGCAAGCCGAGTTCAGCGAGCTATTTTAATAATTAGTAACAGGTTAAAAGGGTAGATAGCATAATGTATAAACATACCGAAGCGTAGACGTCCGCTGGATCCTCAATATCCAATCCAGCGTCTGTGATCTGTTGATATTCCTCTCGGAATTTCTTGGCTCTGGCAGCGTCTTCGTTCGTAAAAGTAGGGTTTACCGCCGTCTTATACTTGACCTGGATTAAACCTGAACAGTGTTGTGTCCAGGCTCCTTGGCGATCTCTGCAAGAGATAGTAAACTCGTTCCACGTCCAATCGGGAAGCCTTGAGCCAGCGCGCCAAGGACGGAGTTGAATCTTTGACTCAACAGCCTCATCAGCTGGAATGATCATGGCCGCACCAGCCGAAATGTCTCGCAGTTGGAACCCTTCAATCTCCTTCGTCTTATCGGCTACCTGACGTGAGGCCTCGACGGCCATAACGATCATACCCGCAAAGGGATACAAGATGGACGACTGGACTTGGTGGTGCTCCAGCCATGGGATTTCGGAAACTCGGAGATAATTGCGCCAGCTGGGCTGTTGCTCGCTGGAGTATTCGTCTCTGGCTCCGACAAGGTCGTGTCTCGGCATGTCTCGTAATCGGTAAGCGCGAGAGATGGGAGACTCGTACCAGTATTTCGTGCTGTGGTTCCAAGCAAACGGAGGCATATCAACCAGGGCTGCCGACGTCTCTTTGCCAGAGTTGTTAACTTGAGCGACATCCACAGCATAGCCGCGTTGGAACAAAGCTCCCATTGCTTCAATCGCGGTTAGGCTGGCACTGCTATCGCGCTTTAGGAGTGAAACATAAAGGATATTGAGTTTCTTGGCTTCTTCGACTGATAAAACTTGTCGGATTGGCCCCTGGAGAGCGGCATGAGGTCCAACTTCAACAATGAGGTTAATTCCACCAGTGTTTTTCGTTGTTCGTCTTTTAGTTGGGTTATGTTTGATTGCCGCTTGCAAGGATTGGTTGAACTTGACGGGATTTACCAAGTTGGAGACCCAGTATGATGGTTTCGCAAGCTCAGCTGCTTCAATGATCTCTCCTGTCACGGACGAGAACATCCGCACGCTGGCATCATCTGTCGCTAGTGAGATATCGCTAATCGATGCCAAATATTTTGCTTCGATAGCCTTCATGTGAGGTGAATGGTAAGCCGTCTTCACCATAAGCTTCCTGTTGAACACCTTCCTCTCATCCAGCAGAGTTTGGGCTTGAGAGATGGCAGAGATATCACCAGAGAGTGTAACGCTAGATGGACTGTTAATACAGGCAACGACCAAATCACCGTCCGTGACCTGATCAACGAGAGTCTGGGCATCCTCATAGCCTAGGCCAGCCGCAAGCATAGCGCCTTCTTTCTTGATGGTGCTAGAAAGAAGACCTCGGAAGTATGCAACTTTCCAAGCCGATTCCCGGCCAATGGCTCGCTTTGCATAGGCAGCCTATATGCACATTAGTAACATTTCTGCAGATATAAGGCAAGATGATTCTTACAGCAATTTCTCCGCTAGAGTGGCCCACTACAACGGATGGCTTCACGCCCCAGCTGCTGAGAAGGTCCACGAGAGCCACTTGCAAAGCCGTACAGGCAGGCTGGCTGAGAGCCGGGTCATTGATACGCGATTTCTCCGCAGTCGCATTAAGCTCCTCTATATGGCTGTTAGTATATTGATTGCATCCTCAGTTGGTAAATAACATTCGACTCACCGACAAGGTCCCATTCACAACCAAGCTGTTTCAATGACGAAGCCGCGGCTTGGATTGACTCTCTAAACACCGGGTATTTGAACAAGTCACGGCCCATAGCATACCACTGAGCACCTTGTCCAGTGAATGCGAAAGCGACAGTAGGCTGTTCGGCAGACCGTTCAGGTTTCCTTGGCTGCTCAAAGGCGTCAATGGCCTCTTGAATGGTGGAAGCAATACCAAATGATTTCCATGGGAACTTGCTACGCTTATTAGATAGTGTAAATGATAGTCTTCCGAGCAAGGCGCTTTCTTCTGCAGGTGAGACGCTGAGAGACTTGACATATGATGCCAAGCTAGCTGCAGTGCGGTCAGCTCCCTTCTGTTCAGGCGAAGACCAGACAAGAAGCTGAGGCAACGGGTCGGCCACCGGAGTGGTAGATGGCAGGGCTTTGGGGATAGCAGGTGTCTTGGTAATGGTGTTGTGGAAGCCTTTCAACCCCCGGGAGTCGAGGTAATGGAAAGCGTCATCGATGATACAGTGAGCATTAGTACCGCCATAACCAAATGAATTGACACTGGCTCTGCGGACACCCTCCGTAGGCCATGGGGTCAACTCTGTGGGGACCTTTAGTTTCCATTTGGCCAAAGGAATGCGAGGGTTTGCTTTTTCGAACCAGAGATTCGGTGGCACTTGTCCTCTCTCTAAGGCATAGACGGCCTTGACCAGACCCGCAAGACCAGCAGCACCCTCCATGTGGCCGATATTTGTTTTAACTGAGCCTATTAAGAGAGGATCTAACTCCGGTCTTACTTGACCAAAGGTAGCGGCAATAGCAGCGCATTCCAGAGGATCGCCAACAGGAGTTCCTTCGTAGTGTTAGAGTGAATTGGGCCGCGAGACAGATTAAGGCGGGCTATGCATACCTGTGCCGTGTGCTTCGAAGTAGCCAGTCTGCTTAAAGTCCAGCCCAGCAGAGGCATATGTCACGCGTATCAGTTCCTCTTGTGCCTTTGAAGATGGCACGGTAATACCTATTTTATCATTAGACCCCTACACACACATGGTAACCGATCACAGAGATTTGACTTACCAGGGGTTCTGCCGTCCTGGTTGACGCCTGTGCCTCTGATAACAGCTCTGATAACGTTACCGTCTCGCAGTGCGTCCGCAAGAGGTTTTAATATGACAACAGCTGCACCTTCTCCTCGGGCATAGCCATTCGCCTTGTGATCAAATGACATAGACTTGGAGTCTGGACTGAGGAAATGGAGTGATGTCATGGCGTTTTGCATCTCTGGCATCAAAATAATATTGGTACCTCCGACAATTGCCTATACTGGATGAGCAAAGAGTAAATTCTCTAATGGTGGGAAGAGCACTTACTGAGGTTGATTCTCCCGCCCGAATGCTCTGGCAAGCAAGATGAAGGGCTACAAGCGAAGATGAACACGCTGTGTCCAAACTGAGACTGGGTCCTTTGATATCGAGGAACCATGAGACGCGGTTGGAGATTAAAGCAGCGCCATTGCCCGTTCCTTCATATAAACTAGAAGGGCCGTCAGCATTGAAAACCAAAAAAATGCTTGAGTATATGTCTTACGGAATATCTTCAGCATCATGGCCTGGCTGAGTGTTAGCTTTCATCTGACAAATAGGCAGTAACTTGGGCCGGATAGCCTACCTCTCATGCCTGTATAATCTTTTGTGAATGAAGCCATATAGCAGGACATGTTGGATCCCGCAATCTCTTCAATGCTAATACCAGCTACTCAGAGTTAACATCTCTGTCACGAGCTATAGTCGTAATGGAATCCTCACCATTCTCAAGCCCTTCATACGATAGTTCCAGAGCTAATCGTTGCTGTGGATCCATGGCATGTGCCTCCTTGGCTGTGATAGAGAAGAAAGGAGCATCGAATCTGGCGATGTCTTCCTTTAGGAAATTTCCTCCCCTGACATTCATTGAGCCATGTCGCTCGGCGGATGGATGATAGAAAGCCTCGATATTGAATCGATCCTTTGGTACTTCTGAAAGGGCATTTCGTCCTTTCGAGACCATGTCCCAGAGCTTATCCGGGTTGGTAGCTTCACCTGGAAATCTGCCTCCCATGCCAACAATAGCAATTGGCATGGAGGCATCCTGTTTCAGAATGGTGTTTGCGTCCATGATGGTGGATTTACAACAGGAAAAGGACTGAAGCTAGCTCAAGGCTGTGTCAAAATTATATATCGGGGGTATAATTTGTAGCAAAACATGTAGCTGAGGGTCTCCATTCTATTATATATCTAGGTTAATCACATTGGCCTGAAGATGTTGCTTATCCTCACTGAGACAAATAAGACGCCGACGCATCCGCATCTTACGGATAGCCACATTTGCTATACATGTCAATGTCCACAATCATCGGATCATTTTCTGCAACTCGAGGGCTGACGCCTGTCACCCATGTGGCCTAAATCAGTTTACATGCATAGCCCAGCACCCCAGAAGGTTAAGCGACCAACGTAAACCCCCTCCCCTGATAGGGGTCTATGATCTATCACTATTTTGGGAAATGGGTTACCAAGACTACGTAGCAGTTTTCAGCTTGACGTGTTAACCATACTAACTCATGAAAGGTTGGGATAATCATGTTGTGGCGAGAAGGATAGTACCAGACACATGGGTGGATGTAATGTAATACATTTGCCAGTTACCTAGAGGACAATTCTAATCATCTTGCTATCTTTCGTACATATTTGAACAATTCTATAAGATCATAGCTCCACTGTAGGTATTTCCGATTACATACAAGAATAATCGGGCATAGATTGTCATGACCCCGAGGTCCATATGCCACGGCTGACAGGAATCATATCATACAGGGGACGTATACATACATTAGCGCCTCGTTGCAATGATCGTCAAATAGTCTAAGTTAGCATTCCACATTCCTAATACAGCGGTTTCAGTAATTTGTACTCCTGGAACTATTTGTTTCCAATGGCAACAAGTCCCACTCTACCCGGCGGGTTGACTAAGCCGGCTACTTAATCCCGCCTCTCTTGCTAGTCAAAGTAGGGGTCTATTAAGTGACCGGCTTACTACCTGGTCAACCTGCTAGGTAGTTTCCGAGGTCCTATTCTATGGACCTTAATGCTCTCCTTATTGATAGTATGCTTACGGGGTGTTGGTCTCACTGCAGGACACAGAATTCAACATACTATACTGTTTTGAGAAGCTTCTGCTGAGCTTGTCCAAACTAACAGACAGCCAAGAGTTTACTAACTGGGATTTCTCCTCCAATGGAGAAAGGAAAACAGCTCACTCCTGAAAACGCTCACCATCAGCACCCATAGCCTGCTTGTATAACTGGGTACAATATTATGCGAGATACCGAAAAGACCGAAAAAGAAGTCTGTGATTCATTTTTTTTCTTCCTTTCTTTATAGCTCTATTCTATATTTGCATAGGCCCATTATACGATTCCTTACCTTTCCTTTATTTTTTCTCATACAGAGACTTCTTTGCATTTGCCCACTTGTCGCGGCTAACGGCTTCCTGATTCTACACCTAGGGTCTTTTTTCCCAACAAAGCACAGTCACAATGCGTATCCTTTGTCTCCATGGTCTGGGAACAAATTCCAAAATCCTTGAGTCACAGCTTACAACACTCCGGTCTCGGCTCCCTTCTGACTGGGAATTTGAATTTCTGGATGGCGAAGTAGAAGCGCAACCAGCTCCCGGTAAGAGAAGACTAACCCCGTAGAAGTTTACCTAGGTAGAGACAGATCTAACACATTACGTGTTGTTTGTAGGTGTTTCTGAGTATTTCCCCGGGCCTTACCTATGTTACTATGACGATCCTACCCCTCAGGCGGTGCAAGATGCGGTCGATATGATCTTTGACGTTGTCCAAGAAGACGGGCCGTTCGATGCTATATTAGGCTTTTCGAACGGAGCAGCTCTAGCTGCGACCGTGATAGCGGCGGGGATGGAGAAAGACCCTTCAGATCCCCCATTCAAAGCTGCAATCTTCATTTGTCCGACAATGCCTTTTCGTCTCGACTCTGGCCCTCTTCGGGTTACAGTCACCGATCCGGACACCATAACCGCGATACGACATGACCTTGACGAAGAGGCAAAAAAAACTTACGACTGGCTCAGTGACCCTGAAACAGCTGGTATTATGGATGAATTCGAGAAAAAGAAGCAGAGACTTGACTACAGTGATTTGAGCAGGCTTCCTCAAACTGTAGAGCTACTCCTGCGATACCACCCAGATGTTCAGGCACGGATGCTACATATCCCCACTGTCCATGTGATTGGTGACCAGGACGAGTATAATGAGCAGGGCCACAAATTCACTCAGCTCTGCGACCCGAAGCTCCGGAAGATTATAACACACGGTGGAGGACATCACTCTCCCAAGGAGAAGGGGGCCATTCTGAAAACATGCCAAGCGATGGAGTGGGCATGCGATAGGATCATGTTCTCTAGCTACTAAGAAAATTGCCATACCTAATACTGAATAAAGATACTATAATAGGAAAAGAGAGGGTCTTTGCTAGTATCGGTTGATCTATACGAAAACTCAGGCCACCGACGCAGTTAGTTAGAGAGGTATGTAGAGTAACATGGCTCGTTTTACTAGTTTAACCGTGCATACGTACGAAATCAATATACTCCACCACGAGTAAGCTTACTACTAGTACTGTAGTACTGAGAAATGCAGCGTCGCAATTCCCCATGCTTGTATCCGCAATAGGCTTCCAGCGTTTAGGCGACTATTGTGTACATTCCGTGAGCGAATTTTTCTTCACTTGGACTTCAATGTCTATAATGCGTTATATATCTTCTGATACCGGTGGCGGTAAGCTAAAATCAGCGTGAAAGAGGTCTATCGACTCGTTATTCGCCCCTGTCGAGAGAGTCATGGCTTTCACTAACATCGAAGCTGACCAAGATTTTGAGGATTCGCGCCGCAGCTTACAGTTTTATGCTGTCTTTCCCGGACTATGTTTCTCTATCCTCCTAGTGGCACTTGATACCAGCATAGTGGGAACCGCCTTGCCAACCATTGTTAGCAGTCTCGGCTCCGGTGCGTTATACATCTGGATCGTCAATGGCTACTTCCTATCAGTGGCGGTGGTCCAGCCACTCGCCGGTCAGATGGCCAACATTTTTGGCCGACGAGCTCCAATGCTCGCGTTTCTGGCATTGTTTACCCTTGGGAGCGGTCTCTGTGCTGGCGCAAGCTCCACCGAGATGCTCATATCGGCGAGAATTATCCAAGGCCTCGGAGGCGGCGGAATCTCCGTACTGGTGTCTATAATCGTCGGCGACTTAGTCCCGTTACGGTACCGCCAGAAATACATGGCCATTGTCATGTCGTTTTTTGCCTTAGGGACTTTCATCGGACCAATTGTCGGCGGTGCAATAGTCACCAACGTTTCCTGGCGCTGGACTTTCTACATCAATCTCCCCGTCGGAGGCGTTGCCCTCTTCCTCGTTTTCTTCTTCTTAAAGGTGAAGCATCCCAGTGATGGCGCTATTCTTCAACGTTTGATACACCTCGACTGGTCGGGCCATGTACTTCTCAGTGCCTCTGTCGTCTCTATCTTGATAGCGCTTACTTGGGGCGGAACTAAATATCCTTGGGACTCTGGAAGAGTTCTTGCTCCTCTCATTATTGGCGGTTTTGGCCTGGGTTTTTATCTCCTTCACCAACAATATGCCTCCAAAGATCCTTCTATGCCACTTCGCCTTTTTGGCAACAGAACCTCGCTTCTAGGTTTCGTCCTTACCTTTCTCCATGGGATGATCATGTCTTGGTTCAGTTTCTTTATCCCAGTCTATTTCCAGGTCCTCAAGGAAGATTCTCCTCTGATAGCTGGCGTCAATGTACTCGCTCTGGCCATCCCATTTACGCCAGCTGGCATACTTGGCGGACTTATCGTCACATGGAGTGGCCGTTATAAGCCAGTTCTCATCGCTGGTTTAGCACTACTGCCTATTGCGACTGGGTGCTTTACGCTACTCACGGCCGAGACTCCTACTGCCCAATGGGCTGTTTTTCAGGTCATAGCTGGATTGGGTGGAGGTCTAGCACTTACCTCCACGCTCCCTGCAATCCAAGCCCCCTTGGCAGAAGGTGATTTAGCTGCTGCCACTGCCGCTTGGGCATTTGTGCGAAGCTTTGGGATGATCTGGGGAGGTTCAATTCCAGCAGCTGTCTTCAATTCCAAGGTAGACAGCCTCATATCTCGGATTGATAATGCTCAAATTCGCTCCCTTCTCGCCTTGGGAGGAGCATATGAACATGCTACTCGGCTATTTATCACCTCATTCGATGACCAGCCAGCTTTAAAGGCACAAATCATCAGCGTCTATACTGACGCACTTCAAGAAACTTGGTATGTTTTGTTAGCGTTTGCATGTATCACCAGCCCCATTGCTTTGTTTCTCAGAGAGATACCATTGAGAACGAGACTTGAAACACAATATGGGTTGGATGAGTCGAAGACAATGACCGAGCCAGCGAACATGGATGCTTCATTAGTCAATTCAGCTGTAGCCGTGGAACTGGAACCGCAAGATGAGCCAACACAGATTGGTGGACCTGGTAATCATTCGTAAGGGGTTACGATGTGATGAAGGAGGGTTCAGAAAATCCAATATCCTTGTATACGGAGGCAATGTGTCATTTTCAATCTACACATCTAGTGTCGTTTGACTAAATGGTTCATAATTCTGCATATAGACACATTTAAGCCTATTACGAGATAGGACACATAGGTAGATGACACCTTGCACATCAGCAGTATTGGTGTATTTGCTGGGGTCTACTTCTCCTCAAGAGCAAACAGTCACAGCATCTCTAGTTGATAAGCTATTCTCCGAGCTATGTCCTTCGTAAAGGCACCAATAAGCTATCGCAGACATGAATATTAGGCAAAAGGAGTCCTTCCATTACCAAGGTAAAACCGGTAAGCGGACATTCTCGGGCCGGAGGTGCGGATACGGGAGATGGGCTCGGGGGAGCTCGGGGGCTAGAAGTATGTCAAGCTATTCGTATGCAACGTCTGGGGTACACATAGCCTCAGACGCATGTCAGATGGATGGGTTCAGACATCAGATGAAAATACAGCAGGGATCACACATAAGATTCATGTAGCGTGACAGGGGAAGAACATCAGACAAACAATTGGCGGGGATCAGCAATCAGATTCAGTGCCTACACGACAGGGGCAGAACATCAGACAAATAAATAGCTGGGGTCAACAATCAGATCAATCCATGCACGACAGTCGTCGATCTTTGGAATCATAAGAAAGTGAATCAGAGTGCCGACAGCCGCAGCTTCAGCGTACGAGTCCTTAGCAGATTGCCATATTTGTATTGCTGACAGGGGCACCTTGGCAGCGATTCAAGTCGAGTTCTTGCGGGGCGCCGTCTATGCTCTGCTGCTTACACTCGTACGAGTGCAGAGACACTACCAACGGACTCCATAATGAAGAAACTTCTAAAGACTGACGCGCAACATTCTGTGCTCGTACGAGTACTAGCCGTGCTTACCGTGCTTGGCCTGCATTTGGTAGCCCTGGAAACTACATGTATTGTTGCCCTGGAACACCTTCAAAGCACACAGACCTCTGGGATAGTGTACGTAATTTGCCCGTGACTGGTTATCCTAAATCCAGAGTCATTCGACTCGTAGCTTTACCACTTTTTAAGTAGCTGAGTCGTTGCAAATTGCTGTCTCGTGGAAATGAACGAGTAATATTATGTGGCTGACATTTGTCTCGCTAATTACTGAGACCGCAGCTCAACGGCGAGTCGCAAGCTTTGACTGCGGCTTACTAGATGGACACAACGAAGCTCCTCGTATGTTGAATATACATCTTACTATTACTACTACCAAAGAATTCTGCACTGAATTGAGATTGTAGGTTAGACAGGCTTCCAACAAAACCTGTCAGCGCATCGATAAGCAGGTTCCTCAGGGCCCCCCGCTGATGGTGGAGATGTCACACCGCTCACACCCTTTCATAGACCCTGCCATGCAAAATGACTCCATCCTAGCTGCAGTTATGGAACTCTCTACAGGTACTCCGTAGTGTTGGGAAAGGAAGCATGGCAGCGCATCAATGAAACATAGGTAGGAATAATCTTGTCGATTAACCCGTTTTAGGAATTTGCATTCGTCTTTTCTGAATGGCAGTTTGGTGCATACCTCTTCGTAGACGCGATCATTGTATGTTACTGATAGCAATTTTTGAAACCTGCTCTTAGCGTGAGAGACTACGCACTTTACCACATGAATGGGTAGATGTTGAGGGTAGGCGAAGTGATTGCCGTTATCGTTCTAGAACCGGCACTCGGACATCCGGAGAGTGCCGGTGGGGTCAATCTACTTCGTTGCTGTAGAACATTGTCAGACGAGAAATGCCTCTCCAAAGATTTCCTTGAGCCGCCTTTGATCGATAATATGATTACGGTGCAATTCATATTTGGAAGCCAAGGCGCCAGTGGAGACTTTTTCTTTTCGTGTTAGCGTTTGAGCCGTCATCAATTCGCCAAGCCTAACCATTTGCTTCGCTTCGTGTACTGAATGGATACCATTGAGTAGCTCGTATCTCAGGGGGTCAATTTCACTACCAAACATTACAAAAGTGGAAAGACACAGCCTGCTGTCAGCTGAAGTGTCGGCAAAATTGCCGTAAGAAATTACCCTGTTTTGTCGTTCTATTGTGTTACGTGGATATCATCAGCCGAGCTATTAGCAGCATCGGCATTCCGACTCCTGGCTAACCGTATGAGACGGTCTGCGGTTCAAATTCTAACTCGTTTCAAGCTGTATATTGTCTTGGTGGCTTTTGTCAATAAGCAATTATTAAGATAATTATATAAATATTTTCTCTCGTGAGCGCTAGTCACTCCTTCGCTTCGACAAGCCATCATAGCTGCGAATCGTAAGATACCAAGAGAAAGCGTAATGCAATAGACAATTCATCGAAAGTCTGGATAGACTCTCTGAGCTCGTACGAATAGGCGAAGTTAGAACCCAGAGCGTACACGTATATCCAAGTCTGCCAGCTAAAACAGCCTATATGCCCGTAATGGTTCCAATGAAAACACCATTTAAAATTAAAGCGACCTCGACTGGTGCGAGGACCACCGCCTCCACAGCCTTTACGGTTATCCAGTATTAAAGCATTCAGTCCCGTATTTAACAGACGTAGAGACACAAGGCTTCTTGGTGACAAGCTCTACTATGAAGATGCCTCAGTGAGAAGCTTTACAGGAAACTATCTGCATCTAATACCAGATGCCATGTATCAAATCATCCACGGTACCCTCAGCCATCACGAGAAGCGTCTATCCTCATTTATTATCCAAGAGGGCCATACAAAGTATACAGATCATGGGTGGTCTTGTCTGTCATTCATGCTGTTCAAGTTACGTTAGTCTTTCGAAGATCAGAACTTTGATTGGCTCTCCAGACGAGCTCATAGCACATAACTTGATATATTGTTAAAGCTAACCCATGCCATTCATTAGGTACATCAATCCGGAACCTACATTGCGAAGAATAAATGTACAATTATTAATGTGACTGCACTCAGAAGTCGAGGGATAGATGATACAACTCGGGTTGTTATCAGCACAGCCAGTAGCGACGATGTAACTCAAAGGGTTTGCACCCACCCATGTAAATTGAATTATCATATGTATCAAGACATTTTGACTTAATGGATATCATTTCTCCCTTAAATTGCATGCACGGTCAGCATGTAAGTGAGACGAGGGTGTTTTGAAGAAACAGTTAGAGACTCATGTCTGATGACTACTCAGTACTGTTACCACAGTCCAACCTCATAAAGTGTATTAAACAACGTACCGCAGGTTACCCTTTTTTTTCCTTTTCTTTTTTTTTCTTGGGCTGGCTGTCCTGAGATTGCGTTGAAAAGAAAGGCTATACAGCCAGTTCAAAAACGCAGTAGATCTATCGACAAATGCTTTTATAATCGTATTTAAGATATAAAGAGCACCGGTGTATATTAGTCACACACTTCCCATATATACATATAGGCAATTTTAATCTTGTTCCAAATTCCTTTTTCGTCACGGGGAATAATCATCTCAGGGGTGTTTGGTATCAGAAAGCCTCCTCTCCTCAGCCCATTCCCTAATAGCCTCAAGGTCTTTACAAACATGAACTGCTCCTGTCCCATCGGTGCCATTTGAATGACTACCAGGAATTCCGCCTTCCAAAGTTGTATCTCCGCAGCACAATATTGACTGCCTTAAATACCTAAAGCAGTGTTGGATGTGACCTCTCTCATCAGCACTTATATTCATGCCAATGTTGTGTGTAGCGTCCATATTCGTCGCAGGTCCAGCAGTCGTCAGGTTATTGAACATGTCCATAACAGCATACTAGATGTACTTCTTGTCAGACATTTCGAATCTTATAGTAGGAATAAGGAGTAAATACTAGACAATGGAGCTGGTGGAAAACAGCCACCGCATAGGTGTCTTTTCCGTTATATGAAATCGGGCCTGGCAATATATATTTTTCCGTATTGTTTACTTCGATGAATCCATTTCCTCCTACCGTCATTCACAGATTAGATGGTTGGATTCCTTCTTCCACTTCCATTTATGCAACAAACATTACTTACTTGGCATGTACGAGAGCCAATTTTCTCGGACCTTGATTCTAGATTCTTCGTCTCCGTCCTGGATTGTGGCTGATGCGTCGGTTCGGAACAACACTTGTTTGGTGGGAACTAAAATGTAGAATTTAGGTTAAATCAAAACTCCACGTAATGCCAACCTCGTCGTACTCACAATTTGGAACCAAGTGGTTCAATTCACCAAGAAGCTTTGGATGATTAGGAGGACGTGACTGCTCAAAGATGACCGCTAGCATTATCAATTCCATAATCCCAATGACCGCTAAAATAGCGAATGAGGCTATAAGGAAGCTCCATTGCTTGGATTGGCTCTTCTTCTCCCTTGGCTGGTGCTCAATCAAGCACTCCTTGGATTCGGCGTCATCTTCGGTGAAGCGGACCGGCATGTCGGTAGCGATGCGATTGTTTAGATTTGTCGGTGGTTTCGATGCAAGGCCGGTTGGCTATCTTTAACTTATAAGGGAGAACGAGGGTCGGAGAGCTATGATAAACTTTGGTAATTGTTAGAGGTTGGCGGTACTAGCAATACACTGCGATGGCTTTAGAACTTGGGCTTATTGAACCAATCCGCATTTCAGCGCATCTAGTCGCTTCCATTGGATTGGGGGAATTGACTAGCCTAGATTTGGGTTAATTCTCGATTGCTTGGATCGACGGAACGAAACTGAGTTTATTGTCACTGGCGATCCACCCTTATTGTCGCGGGCCAAACTTGTGGCTGGTTTCGGCCAATTGTCGATTCCACCATTTTATTGTAACTTAGCCAAGATGTGCCACTTCCAAAGTGTACTCTGTGCAAAATGACTAAAAGGAAACAGAAGAAGTTTACGAGACACAGGGTAACATGCGAATCTTCAATTCGATCCTTGACCTACGTAGCCATATTGTCTAGTGTACACGTGAATCAGAACACAAGAAATGTATGTGATAGTCCGAGAACACACATGCAAATTGCAATAACTTCAAATATTTCTCACAGTATCTAAACAAAGAAAGCAAACTATTCCCAAGTATGCGGTATTTTAACTATGCGGTCAGCACCCGTAATACACTCGCTTTCTTGCTTCCCATTCTAGGGCTGAAACTCTCCGGATCCATCTGCAATTCCATCGGAGCCATTGCGAATTGTGGTCCCAGAGATGTGCTTTGATCATCAGCGTACTCATGGCCGACATACACACTACTGTTCTTCACGGAGGAATGGCCGTTTTACCCTCAATTTCCACAGATTGCCTGTTCGTGACACGAAACAGCCCGCGCTCATTTGCTCTATTGGACGTGATCTTTCCATATATTTCGGCAAGCTGTTCATTGCCTATTGTAACGTAGATTTATGCATGCATAGATACCCTCAGTGATGGTCGCGTCGCGTCGCTCAAAGTCACCGAGCCGACTTTGATGTATACACGCACGCGAGGAGTTAAAATAATGGATTGACCACTGCTCATACGCATATTGACGATCACTCAACGTTTAATTTTTGCAATTCTGTAGTCCAGGTCTATGCATGTACTCTCAAGCAATTGGTGACAGCAATCCTTCTGCAGATAGTGTCTACCTATACAGTATGTGTCCGCGAAAGCTGTCAGGGAGACCAGCGGGAAGACAACAAGCTCACGACCTATTGTCTCATGCCTCCCACATATCAATTTTTGTCCAACAAATGGGTATTCCGCATGCTGTAAAGTACTTGAAGTCATATTGAGAAGTTGAGTCGCGTATATTCTCAGCTGAGATCCTGCTTAGCGATACGCTGCAGTTTATCCCTGCACCACTCATGATAACAAAGAGGTATAAGTCCGTTGTTTCATGAACATTAGTATGGTGCAGAGTATACTGTCAATTCTGGCTAAATAAAAGCACTTTCAGGCTATCAGTTCAATCACTTCAATTTCAGGAAATTTTCCATCAGTTTTTGGACGAACTTTATGATGAAATACTAAATACTTCGTCATATCTAGCAAGCGCCGGTTCGGTACCTAAGGTATGTATTGTTCACGCACAACTGACCTTGGACTTGTGGTCGCATTTTGCGAAAGCTACATAAAAGTCTCATAGAGAGTAAACTACGGCACTTTGAGAAGTAATTCATCACGTATTATTCGCAATGGATTTTATATGGACACATAACAAAGTGCTTAAATTTTGATCAAGGCTAGACACAACGTATTACGTGCAGTCTCACATAGGGAGCCTTGCTTTCTAGCCATTAGACAACACAAAAATTTTACGATGACATATCTGAACAGATATATAATAGCCAATTACATTTAATATCGGTGCGTATACTTCGTATTTAGCTGAAAGATATAATATAATATTATTTTTCGATCCTGATTCTAGTGCGCAGCCATAATTATCTCTTACCCTACACGCTATGTATTCTTTAAAATTGGATCAACCAAGCTTAAAATACCCTGGCTGCAGCTTTTGCCACACCTGCTGAGGGTCGTATTTAGCACTTACTGACTTCAGCTTTGCGAGATTGTCTGCTCCGTAGCTGGCAAAGACATTCTGCTGGTATGAAGCGTAATTTTGGTAAAGGTATGGATGATCAAGGCCCTGAGCGCGGGCGGCCGCGATAGAACGGTCGACCATATTCTGCGCCGCAGTTAGAACGCGCTCATCATCAGACGCATTGGACCATGAAATATCAATATTTATCACTGTATGCATGTCAGCGGGCACGAGTCTTTGTGGGAAACAAGGGTGCGTACAGTTCAGGGGACCCTGGCCAGCAAGTCCGAGCGGGTTTCCACCATTTCTTGAGAAATGTTTAGTCATGTCAGTCGTGATGAGCTGGAAGACGGCTGAGGGAACAATCCCCGCAACATCTTTAATAGCCGTGACTTCTTCCTGGTAGATTGCGACCATGTCAGCCATCAGCGAAGCGCTGTTCTGGACCGTAAAGGTCCAGTAAGTTTGCCTGTCGTATTCACGTCAGTCTTAACCATTTGAGGGCATTGCATATTGAGGACGGGACAAACCGAAAGCCACCTGGGTTGGTATTGTTAAACTCAACCGTGAGATTTGCGAGATCAACAACGCGAAGTGTACTGGCAATTGAACCAGGTATCGAAGTAAAGTTTTGCAGGATGGGAGGATTCGCTATGGGCTTCGCATACTGGAGATCAGACGCAATGACGAATAGATCTTGTGCTTGGGCATAAGCGTATGCGATTATGACCTGGGCGTATGGATCCGAAGGAGCATTGACGCCGAGATAATAGAAGGCATTGTTAATGGCGGCCGCAGTCTCATTCGTGTACAAGAAAGTGTCCGAGCCAGCCCAGAGGTCACCTTGGGGATATGCGGCTAGATCGAATCTTGTTACAATACCAAAGTTGTTTCCTCCACCGCGGAGCGCCCAGTACAGGTCAGAGTATGCAGATGAGTAGCTGACTTGACGGATTGAGCCGTCTGCAAGCACAACCTATCCATGCAAGTGTCAGCCTCCCCCCAAGCTAGTACTCTGAAACCAGCGAGTAATAGTAGTATAAATACCTCATAATTGTTAACATTGTCGCAGGCCCATCCGTGTTGACTAGAGAAGAACGACATGCCTCCTCCCAGAGTCAAGCCTCCCACGCCAATGGCAGACACTCTTCCACCAATCACTGTAACATTCTTGGGCTGGAGATAGGTGTAGACATCGTACCAGACATTTCCAGCGCCAATTGACGCCTGAGTCTTGTCAGCAGAGAGAGAAAGCTGGTTAAGGTGAATCAAGTCGATTGTCACGCCGCTATCAATGTTTGAGGCCCCAGCGAAGGCAGCATGGCCGCCACTCTTGACGGCAAACTTGCATTGAGTGACGCGAAAAGTTAATACAGCTAGAGATACATCTTCTGCTGACATAGGAGAGAAGCGGCAGGAAGGTCGTGTGAGCTCTTGTTGTTGCGACCAGTATCGCGACTCCTCGAACTCATAGATTACACTCTGAGGATATGACACATGCTGGGGCAAGGTGAAGTCGAGGAAACCACACTAGATCGCGGGTTAACAGAGGATATGTATCACGGAGATTTTCATCGATAAGATGTAAGAGAAGGCTTACTGCAAGCTGGCAGCCGGATGGAGGAGCAGATCGTGTGGTGTGGGTGCCATTCTGATCTTGATAGGATGAGATCTGGGCCTCGACCTCGCTCAAAGTGTACGTGGCATTGGCGATTCCTAGATGCAGGAACAGCGGCAGAGTAAGACTGAGGGGGCGCATTCTGATGGATTGGCCAGGTTGATTGAGAAGCGGGAGAATCGGGCACACAGCTCCAGCTCGGCGCGAGGGTCATGCAGCTTAGATATTGGATGCATGTGATACGCACTTGTGGCATTCTATATTCAAAGGAACTCCGCGCCGTCTGGAATTCGGCTTGATTGTTTCCATATGTTCCACCGGATGCCTAGGTACAGCGATCATAGATTGCTGTTGGTTGCATCTGTATAACAATTGTTCCTTGTCACAAGCTAGCTACGTAGCATGTCCGCGGCCTGAAAACCGCCGAGACTACGGCTGGGACACTGCAATTTATCCATGCTGCATATCCTTGCCGCTTCTACGGCTGCGTGCCGCAAGCTGAATCGGGGAAACACGACCGTCTAAAGGACGCCGTCGCTTCCTTCGCGTCAGATATGCAGAAAGCCCTTGACAAGCTTGCACCGAAGAGGAATCCCAGGGAACTCTTGAAAAGCTAGTACTCGTATGCCTCCGTTTTTGCCGGCGGTCCAAATGATTCAATAACTCATCAAGGAGCGCAACTAGTTTGGCCGCGACGCAATTAGCCCGCTGTCTCAAGGGACGGGGCGTCTTTGGAAGGGAGGAAAAAAATTATATACCTGGCATCCGTCTGATGGATCGTACCGTCGTTGTGGGAGTCTTCCGCTGCGGCATTGACACGTCTTCCACTTCATAGAGTCCGGCTGCGTGGGGCCGAGCCAATCATGGACAATGGGCTCTCAAGATGTCTCTCGAAGCGCGGACACGGTAATTAGACTCCCCACAGTCGCTCGGAATTGGCTGAATGGACCGACAAGCAGACGAATGCTAACAATGATTGGCAGAAAAGTCTAATCGCATGTTTCTGTGTCGCCGTTGTCTTTGTCGCCATGCGCACGGGGGCGCGTTGGTTCAAGCTGCGTAGGATGCCCTTGCAGATGGAAGACATCCTCATCTACGGCGCGCTGATTTCTTTTGCCATTACGACGGCGTTGTATCTCGCGACGGTTCCTACATTTTTCAACGTTGAGGCTATCGAACAGGGTCGTATGGAACCATATGCCGGTCTTCAAGATGATCTCGTCTTGATGCTGCATGAGTTTTTTGTTGTCCAGTTTTTCTTCTGGTTGACGTTGTGGATGGTCAAGTGGAGTCTAATGTGCATGTTCAAGAAACTCACAGACGGGCTGCCCCTCTACAACAGAATCTGGTGGGGAGTCCTTGTGTTCTCGATTCTTACATTCATTGGATGCTGTATCAGTAATTTTACGAGCTGCTCTTCTATGCATGCCTGGTTTACGGCTGGAGAGTGTTCAACACCTCGAGATGCACGAGCTAAAGAGATTAGTTTGTGGTTTAGTCTTGCTGTAGACTTGGCCACTGATCTTTTGAGTAACCCTACCACTCCATTGCTTTATTCAATTGGTCATAGCTGACTATAGGATACAGTTATGGCGGTTCCTATGCGCGTCCTTTGGGGTTTACAAATGTCGCTGGTGGAAAAGATTAGCATCGGCGTTGTCTTCGCAGTCGGGCTGATAACTATGGTTACGGCCATTATACGAAGCGTCACTTTGGAGTCAAGCTCAACATCTGGTCAAGTCAGTACGACATGGCTCATCATGGTAAGTGCCGCTGTGTCTTCTGTTGCTCAATTTCCTCAGGTCCCAGTTTCCAACTCTCTTTTCTTCCTCGGCTCGGGCGACCAAATTACATAACTTGGGCTAACTTCAATAATGTAGTGGGCTGCGATAGAGGGAGCTATTGGTACGTATGCACTGCATGCATCCTTGTGGGGAAGTGAAACCTCGTATGCTGACATTGAATTCATATAAAGCAATGATTGTGGGATGTCTCCCATCCTTTGCAGTCTTCATTCATGGTCGCGTGGCAGCGTCCCGGGCCCAATACGCAAGCGGCTCAAATAAAAATCCCGCTGGCCCAAGGACGAAATCTCACGGAACTACAGGTAGCAATCGCTTGTGGCAATATCACGACGCGTCAAGCGATAAAAGCCTAGTAGGAGGCGGCATTGTCGTTACGCAGTCATGGAGGCAGAGCTGGCAGAACACAACAGGACCGAAAACCAATAGGGTAGAGGGATTAGAAACGGATCATGAATTAGAAATAGTTGGCGGGAACAAGGACAATGGGAAATAAAAGGCATCGCATCTAGGTTATTATACTGGCAGTCAAATTCAGTCGGTTTACAGCGGCTGCCTATCACTACTCTCCTAATGCCGTAAAACATGTTCGTGCCAACCGGACCACTGGTGCTATTAATGCGGTAATTGTACAACAGCGGCGTGGATGTGGATGTAAAAAAAACAAATTATTTGGCAATCTATTTGAGAGAAACTTTCACGCATAAAAGTCCGTATATAGACAGAATCAGTAACGTAATTTCTCATCATGTGCTCTTTACCACCTATTTATAGGTAGGAAATTGTCCTAGCCCTGAACAGGATCAAGATAAGCCTTCGTTGAAGGGCCGACCCAATCGGGATCCGAAAAGGCGAAAGCTTCCACCGGATTGGTTGGAGGATAAATCAGGATGCGATTGACAAATTCCTTGGCCTCTTTCATTGTTGCCCCAGCTTTCACAACTTGACGTTCCCAGCCCCAGGTTATCACGGAGCCCCAAGCCCCAAGATCAAGGCAAGTCTCGTAATTAGGCTGCTCATAAGGACGCAAGTCCATCTTCAAGAGATCTGCCGCCACGTTGTAACCAGATACGCGACCCATCGGAATAGCATGCTGACAGGACATGATGGTGGAGTTGCCTACATCATCAGTCCTAGCAGATGCCGCATCGCCTGTGGCGAAAATGTCGGTACACGATGGAATTCGCAGATTGCGGTCCACGATCAATCGTCCCATGCTATCCTTTTCACCAGGTACCTGCTGTGTGAGAGGACTTGCTTCCATACCCACAGTCCAAACAACAGTGAGAGCCTCGATGCGCTCCCCTGCTGTGGTCACAATACCTCCGCCGTCTACAGACTTGACTGTGACCCCAAGCTTGACTTCCGCTCCGACATCTTCAAGCGCTTTGGTAATGATCGGCCGAACATTTTCTCCCAATGAGGGGCCAATAACATCTGCTCGCTCAACAATAATGACACGGACTTTGGTATCAAGGCCGAGAATAGCGCGTAGCCGACGAGGTAACTCGGTGGCCAATTCGATGCCCGTGAAGCCGCCCCCACATATTACGACAGTATTTCGGGCTTGCGTAGATGGCAAAGCAACAAGATGACGCAAGTGAGCCTCAAGATTTGCCGCCTCCCGGATCGTATCAATGCTAAATGTGTGGTCTTTGAGTCCAGGGATCTCGGGGCGAACTAAACGGCTTCCAGCAGCTAAGACGAGTTTGTCGTAGGATAACTTTGATGATACTCCAGCCATGTCGACCAATTCGATCTCTTTTTCTTTTGGTCGAATGGTATGAACAACTCCTTGAGTGAAACGAACGGCGGTTGCTGCGAATAGGTCTTCAAGCGGAGCACTCATGTTTGCTACATTCGGCTCATAAAGACGAGGACGAATCACAAGTTTGGGCTCTGGTGCAACAACCAACACTTCAACATCTTGATCACCTAATAAGCTCTTATTTAGGTCGATGACCCTCTTAGCACCAATGGCGGTCCATAAACCAGCGAAGCCGCTCCCAATGACAACGATTTTCTTGGTCATGGTGATGGATTCGAGACGAGCTGCTTGCGTGAGGAGTTTGTTTAAATCATTTCTGAATGTTTCCTTCGTAAAACCACGGCGAATCATTGTTCATATATACATACATACATATGCAGTCTATTTTGTAGCAATTCCAGATGCTACGTAGAATACGAGAACGCTGGACCTATAATTTGGCCAATCAGATTATTTCCCTGAGCAACCAACTCGGCTCTAGCTACGATTCCATCTCTCGACGAATAGTAGTAGAGCCGGCTATAGCTGTGGCGCCCATTCCCGGTGACTCGGTGACTCGGGAACTCAATACCCGCATTCACACTTCTGGCAGAATGATACAGACTGACGGTATGCATCTCCCTTTTAAATTTCACTGGAAGCTTGTATCCGTCTATTTACCCCGAGTCCATCAATTCCATGGATCCTCCGGCACATCGGAAGAATATTGTCACACGCTCATCGTTGGCATGCCTCGCATGTCGTTCTCGGCACGTCAAATGCGACGGCAAGAAGCCTAGCTGCAGCCGGTGCGATGAGTCTGGAAGAATGTGTAACTATGCAAAGTCGCGCCGAGGCGGCCTTGGCCGTGCAGCACTTACGCGGCTCAGACAACTCGCTGCAGCGGAGAATCGGTTAGTTGGCAACTTGATACGGGCTTCAGGCCCGCCAGCTATACCCGATGCCCGGCCGGAATGTGAGGTTGACGCTTGTCTTGATGCTATCGTCGCCGGTACCATTCAAGACTCCATGCCGGAAAGACATGACCCGATACAGCTTGTATTGCCTACTGTCCAAGCCCGCAACCTCGGAGATGATGCCCTGGTGGATTTGTACTACAAGAACTTTCACAAATTGCACCCATTGGTTCTGCCCCGGAGACATATGCTTAGGCTCTATCAAGATCCAGACAGCCAGCCAAGACTAGAACCCCTCGTTGCAGTTATGCGGCTAATCGGCCACCTCTACGGGTTCCGGGAATGGTCGTGTCTATTGCAGGACGCGGTGAAGGGGTGTTTCTCGCAGGCACTGCAAACAGACCCCTTCATGGTGCAGTGCCGGGTCTTATACTCCATCGCTTTGTTCTGGTATGGGCATAAGAACGAGGCAAAAGATGAAATGGAGATTGCCGCCCGACTCGCAATCGGGCTTGAAATGTTCCGGCGTCAATTCGCGACGGAACAGGGAGGCGAGGACTTTGTACTGAGAGAATGCTGGAGACGGACCTGGTGGATGTTGTATATTGTGAATGGCTATTATGCCGGCACAGTCGGCACGCTGGAATTCGCAGTCATAGAAGTTGAGGCCACTGTGGAACTGCCTTGTGAGGAGTTTGAGTATGAATCAGGTGTGAGTACTAACCCTCATTGGAGCATATCCCAGCTATTTCCACGTCCAAATGTGTTACGTATAGGGGCTTGCATAATAAACTGTCTGTAGGAAATCCCCGAGCCGAAAACATTGGAAGAATTCGATTGTCGTGAATTTTCCCTAAGCAATACTTCATTCTCATCCTTTGCATATCTTATTGGTGCTGCAAGATGTGTAGCGTCTGCAGCACCCATGGCTATGGGAATTACACCTGAGGATGCCTCTTTGCATGTCATTCATACTGCCGATTCGATTCTCGATGGATGGTTGCTCTTATTGCCAAGTGGTCGCAAACAAATCATGGATAAATCCGGCGAAATCGACGAACTCATGTTCCAAGCCAACCTCCTTATTCACGTGTAAGTTCATCAGATCTTGCACCAGTTTTAGAAACTGGAAAGATAAGCCGATCATATGCTAAGTTCTTTACAGAGCAACCATTAGTTTACATAGGCCGTTGTCAGATTTGAGATTTAATACGGTAGAGGCTATTTCGAGTTGTGCTAGACAGCCTCCGCCGGAGCTCCCAATACCAGAAATGGTAAACGTGCATACCGTACGAGTGTTACGATCGATAGAGGCACAGATATGCCTGCTAGCACTTCCAGCGCGTCCATTTCATCATACACCGTTCGCAACTTGCATGATCAGCGAAGGAACACTTGCACTCCTCTCAGCCTGCAAGTTCCTATTGAAGGGAGGGGAGCTATCAAGAGCCAGAGATCAGGTTCGCATGACAATTGGGTGCCTCAAGGCGCTGGGCAGTATATGGCCTAGGACGGCAAGAAATCTACAAGAGATACAAAGAATTGCTCAGTGTGCACTGGGACTGAAAGAGGACACGCCAATTCCCGCTGTCAGCGACCCGCCAAGTCTGTCAAGCGTGTCAAGCAGCGAGGGACCGACGACTCAAGAGTCTAGTATTTCCTCATCAACTGGCGATGTTAATGATATGTTTAACTCACTAGACGGTCCTTGCTCATGGTATTCGCTTGGCGACATAGATCCGGAGATGCCATGGTGGATAGATCAGTGAGGAATTGACAGATTATGCCCGCTGGAACCTTGATTCTGGGGGAGAACACCACAAGGCAATTTATCCGATACAAACCCTTAATGTTGCAGCAATCCCACCGTCCAAATTATCTCTAGATAAGTCTCTATATATGCATTCGCCGCTCGCAAATCTCTCATTCTGAGCCCTTGGATTTATACCTGATTATCAAGCGTGAGAGGTCGACGAGGTTGAATACTCGTCCACTACAACTTAAAGAACACACACGCATAATTGGCGTGAAATCACGCCATAGAAACTTACCTGCGACTAATACAACAGCAGCAAAATTCCACTTATCTCTGACCAGGACAGTCATATTCTTCACCTGCACACACCCATCTGTTGAAACCAAGCAAAATTTACAATGTCAAAACATATTCCTCCACCTGGTGCCAGAAGCATCAATGAGATCCTTGCCGAGGCACGCACTCACCTCACTCGCATAGCTCCGGCCCAGCTTCTTACGGAGCTGCAATCACCCTCATCTCATGGCCCAACCCACATTGTGGACATCCGACCAGCCGCCCAGCGTGAGCGAGAAGGCGCCTTGATCTTCCCCGACGCGCCGCTATTCGACGCATCCACCACTAAGCATAAAATTCACATCATTGAGCGGAACGTGCTGGAGTGGCGCCTAGATCCGCAAAACGAGGCCCGGATCAAAGAGATTGTGGACGAGTTTGGATACGACACGCGGGTCGTTGTGTCGTGTTCAGAGGGCTACACAAGTTCGCTGGCGGCGAGAGAACTGCAAAAGCTGGGATTGTCGCGAGCAACGGATTTGGAAGGTGGGTATTGGGCTTGGAAGCGGTATTTGGATGCTAGACAATCTGAGCCATTAAACTAGCGTCAATTGGTTATTAGAACAAAGATCCGTGTATACAGCAAGACATTCGCATTAGGGCGTAACGAATCAGATATCACGATGAAGCTCAAAGATAGCCAGAAGGAGGTTATTGCGACTTCTAATGGAAGTATGCCTATGACGCATGTTCAGTTGCCATTGAGCAAAACTTATTGACAATGGAATATGAAAATGAGAAAATGCTGTGTTAAGATGTCTATACCAACTATTAGAAATACGCCTAGCTGCCCTTAATTAGCTGAGATATGCTGGAAATTGTGATGCCTCGCTGCGAAAGCCAATATCCAAACACCACACCCACAATTGGCAGTAAAGATTTGAGTATGATCCATAAAGATTTCATGGTGAGTAGAAAACAGAGCATATTGACCATAGTAAGCATGTTCTTTCGATCGTTGACATGTGGGAACGGCGTGTCCGGAATCTCTTTCCCAAGAAAATTACACAATGGAGCCCATCCATCCTCAAGGTTCAGCTCCAGCAAATTCTCTGGCGGAACAATCTTTCTCACTGCTGAATAGTGCTCTTCGTACACTGCTCGAGCATTGAGCCTTGTTTCATCTACGTTGCGCGCTCTAAAACTTCCAAACACAATGTATGGATGAGCAGTGAATGCAGTGATTCCCGTCACCGGTGCTATGAGCCGCTGGAAAAGAAATGCACGGACTGGTTGGAAGAGTGCCTGGAGTATTGCTGCATCGAAAGACGCGTACCATGACTCGAACGGGCGTTGGACGAGAATAACCTTGGCAGTCGGATATACCTTCGCTATATGTAGTCCGTAGAAACCTGCAAAATCACTGACCACCTGGTAATGCCCTAGGAATGCGTCCCAATCTGCCTTTGAAAAGGGAGAAGATTCTTGCTTGCCACCTCTATTCCACACAGGAAAGCAGGCACGCGACGCACGTATAGAAGCCTCCCAGTTTGTTGAATTGAAGACTTGTTCAGCTCCGTGGTGAACGTGGGAATAGCCCAACTGACGAAGTGCTGTGACAATAGACAGAGTGCCACTCCGAGGAAGGCCAAGGCAGAGGATTCCTTTCCCTGAGGCAAGACTGCCCTTGATGAGCTCGGGAGGAGGTGGTGTCGGTTGAACTGGGTTCATATTATTGACCACTTCTGAAAACACTCGAAAAGATGTTCATTAAAGGGGTGAGATTGATTCATGATGCATGAGATCTTGCGAGTATTTTATTATTGTCTTGGGAAGTTTAAGTTGTGGAGAATGATGATTTACAATAGGGGTGATGGATATCTCGTCTTTCCGTACTCCGTAGGCTTATCCTAGATAGTTAAATAACATAGCTATCATAGAGAAAGTTTGACTAGGTAAACTAGGGCTATGAACATGAAATGCGGTATACTACTACCTACGTCAGGAATAGCGGCATTTAGATCTTACTTTTGTTTGTAATATACATCAGAGTCTTCTAACATAAGAGATTTTGGTGCATGATAATTATATGTCTCGCTTACTGAAGTCATGAGCTGAGTAAATCTGTAATCGCACGTGCAGTCTTCACTACTTATATCAGCTGGATCAACTGAGCTATGTAAGTCGTTGCAGACAAATCCGAGAACTAAAATTCTGTTTTCCCAAGAAGCATTTTGAGTTCGCGTACTATATGGAATCAGATTTGGTACAAGGCCGTAAGCTGACGGTAACACAGTTAACGATCAGGTACAGGACATCTCCCCAGCTTTTACTAATGCATATATTGTATCTGTCCCTATGGTAACTTCATTATTTATAATCTCTATTAGTACAATGGTCTGGGGTTCGTGAAGCGATCAAATTTAATATTTGAACTGCTGGATGTGCACCAATCTTGTAGGGTAGAGCGTTTTGAACCAGTCATCGTACTGTAGCTCTAATTGATAATGTAGATTTCAACTTCTCATTTGACGTGGATGGTTTTAATGCTCTAAGTCGGTCAGTTAATTAGTTTAATCACTCGTGCTATCGACTTTCAGCCTTGCTACTCGTTTTCCATATCATGTATCACTACGCACTTGCGCTTAGTATCGCTGGATTACCGCACGATTCTGGTCCGCAGTAGCTTGTTTGCTACAACCTCGGCCGAAAAGTACACGTGTTTGCCAACCTGCAAGCCCCGTAGGTGAATCTGTCTAATGAGTCCTAGTTCTCCTAGTCGTAAACTAGTGCCTCTAAGATCAAGATCAGGGCGCTCAACCC
This sequence comes from Trichoderma simmonsii, assembly GCA_019565615.1. NCBI lineage: Eukaryota > Fungi > Ascomycota > Sordariomycetes > Hypocreales > Hypocreaceae > Trichoderma > Trichoderma simmonsii. Next base: position 6,112,702 of record CP075866.1, read on the forward strand.
TCGCGCCGGGCATTTCGGCGGTATGATGAACCGCAAGATTTCGCGGGGTGCATGCACCATGCAGCACCGGGCTAAAAATTCCCCAGATTTCGAATAATCCGGAGAACTTGGGGATGCATATGCACCACTTGACCAATCATTCTAGATGGAGTTGTGTACATTATTATGCATTAAGGCCCCTTGGATTGTTGGAGATCTTTTGGTTCTCTTGAATCTTACTGATTGACTGTTGCATTGCTCTCCCTTGTGCGACTTTGTATCAGATCAGATCACCCCGTTAACGACAATAGTGTTCCTCGCAATGCCGTCGACCGGCTGGTACACCATCGGCATCGCGTCGTTTGCATCAATCGGCACGTTCTTATACGTATGTGAACCTTCGAATGCCAAGTTTCGGAAATCAGCTTCTAATGATAGCGGACAATAGGGCTATGATACGGGTATCGTAACTACGAGTTCGTCTACTCCATTCTTTCTTGATATCCCTTTGTGAAACTGCAGCCAACAGACATGAACAGCAATTGCCCATGCCAGCTGGGCGGCTTACATGGGCAATCCATCTTCTGCTCTTACGGGCGCTGTATGTATCTCCCTTGACACCCCAGTACTTCATATTCTACTTCGACTGACAGTGACAAGGTTGGTGCCATCTACATAGCCGGCGAAGCAGTCGGTGCCATTTCGCAAATCCTAGTTGCCGATAAGCTTGGACGACTTCGCTTTATGCAACTTGCAGCTGTTATTGTAACGATAGGGGCTATCTTGCAGACAGCATCGGTCAACATTGGCATGTTTCTTGCAGGTCGAATTGTCTCGGGAGTCGCCGTTGGGTATGCAGAAAACCCCCTTCTTTCTTACGGGATAACATAAGGCTAACTCGTATTTACGCCTTTCAGAGCATTGAGTGGTACTGTGCCTGTCTATCTCTCAGAGATTGCACCTCCTAAGAATCGAGGACTTATCGGCGGTCTCTCCGGCGTGGGTCTTTCATCCGGTATAATGCTTGCGAACTGGGTTGGTTTTGCCTGTGGTTATGCTCCGTATGGCGCAGTCCAGTGGCGACTTCCATTGGGCCTCCAGCTGCCTTGGGGCATCATCTTGTTCATAGGCTTGGCTACCTTCATGCCAAATTCCCCGCGCGAAATGATTCACAAGGGCAAGATCGAGGAAGCACGACAAGAGTTTGCGAGAATTCGAAGCGATTTACATTCCCAGGAGCTACACGAAGAATTCGGACTTATGCGAAGGCAAATCGAATATGAGCGGTCGCGTGAACTCACCTCGTTTCGTGAAATCTTCAGGCTATATCAACATCGCGTCTTGGTGTATGTGTTGGAACCTCTAGGGAGAGCCTTTGAGTCAGAGCATTAATTCTTCTTTTAGGTCTGTTAGTGTGCAGGTTCTAACGACTGTAACGGGCGTCAATGTCATTCAGGTTAGTATTTTTGTGCCTTTCGACAAGATTGGATGATGCTGGGATAAATTCTAACTAGTCTTCAGTACTACCAAAGTGAGTATATTAGTGGCTTGGTAATCTTTCGACATTCTAACAACGGATAGCAATCCTCTATAAATCTTTGGGCATTAATTCCCAGACTATCCTCGCGCTCACTGCAGCGTGGGGAACGTGTGCCTTCATCTCTAACGCCATTGCTGTCAACTTCCTTCCCGATAAACTAGGCCGTCGCAAGTAAGAACTCTCGCTCTAATACCCAAGGACACAATTTCAACTAACATGCATCCAGAATGCTTCTCTTCGGGCTGGCTTGTGTCATTGTCACCGAGATCTATGCCGCTATTATGCAACTCAAATTCCAGAACACGGATAACCGCGTCGGCAAGGGTTTTGCCATTCTAGGAATCTTTCTATTTGTTGTGTGCTACTGTGAGCACCATCTTAACATTTCTTTTGTATTTTGTCCGCGCGTGGGGAATTGCTAACATTCATATAGACAGCCTCATCAATAGCACGACTTGGTTGTACGGGTCAGAGGTCCTTCCCATGACTATTCGAAGCCGAGTCATGGGCGTCGCTGCTACGGCTCATTATGTAGTCAATGTTGGCAGTAAGTCCAGTCCTCGTATTCGCTTTCACGTTTGCTCTCTTCGTTCAATCCATCCATCGTTGCGTACTAATGCCGGGCCTTCTTAGTCACCGAGGCTGGCCCCAGTGCTTTTGCAACGATTCATCAGAACTATTACTATGTCTTTGTCGGGTGTTGCACTGTTTACTGGTTCATCATATATTTTTACTACCCGTGAGACTCTTTCCCTCATGAGAATGGTTATGGGGATGATGCTGATTATCGCACAGGGAGACGAACCAGAAGACTCTCGAGGAAATTGCCGCCGCATTTGGTGACCGTGTTGTGGAAGTCGATGAGCAGGAGGTGGTTGCTGAAGGAGTAGCATTCGAGGGCAAAGCCATCGCAGGACACATCGAAGATCCGGTCGATGCCTAGCTCGGAAGGCATTTTAATGAGGGTATTGAATGCGGTTGCGATAACGACGCTGCCGCCTGCTCAGAGATGGATAAATAATGTCTTTATATGGATAGCTCTAGTAAATATGAATTGTTGATTAGCACCTTTGGTAATGCCATGAACTCCAATTCATCAGCTCTCGTAGTCAGCTTGCATCTTATTACTCCACTGCTCAATTCAGCTGCGGTGCAGTAATAACATATACTTAGTATTACAAAATGATCGAAAGGCTCTTTGTTGCATGATTTGATCTACTCCGGTGCATAATGATGATGCCCCGAACCGTGACGCAGGTTGGTTGATCAGGCATTTCCCGCTTCCTCCGCACCGGCACTTCAATCCTCCGGATATCCCATTGGAGCTCTGTTCGTGCCTACAACTTCGGAGATGCACTACGGCATTGCTATAAGTGGGGAGCTACAGTCGGAGCAAATAACGGAGCTTCAAAGGCAGCCTCTAGCAACGGATATTGCTCCTCCAGTCGTCAAGTCTCTTCTTCCCTTCCCTCAACCTCTCACTTCTTCCTGTAGTAACCTTTCCTCTTATCAAAGAAATCATGACTGCGAGTTCGAAGAACGAAACCAATGGAGCCAATGGCAAGGCGAACAACTTGAAAACGAACCGTGCCAAGCTCATTGTGGATGCTGCGTTCGAGGGAGGATACGCAATCCCGGCCGTCTGTTGCTACAACCTCGAGGCTGTAGTGGCTACAGTTCGAGCAGCCGAGGCCAAGCGTTCGCCAGCACTCATACAGCTCTTCCCATGGTCAATTGAATACGCAGATGGGCTACTTTTGCACGCAGCGGCTGAGGCCGCGGATAAGGCAACTGTGCCAATCGGTGTGCACATGGACCACGCGCAAGACCCTGATATTATCCGGCGGGCGGCAGACTTGGGCGGATTTGACGGCATTATGGTAGACATGAGTCACTACGAGCGTGAAGAGAACATGCGCCTGAGCAAAGAGCTAGTTGAATACTGCAATGCTCGCGGTATCATTACCGAGTGTGAGCCTGGTCGCATCAACGGCACCGAAGATGGCATCCAGGACACAGAGGACTTGGAGGAGATTTTGACAACGCCGGAGCAAGCCGAAGAATTTGTCGCTCTGGGCATTGATTGGCTCGCACCAGCTTTCGGTAACGTCCATGGCGCATATGGACCCAAAGGACCTCAGCTTGACTTCCCGCGACTGGAGCGCATTGCCGCTCGCGTAGGCTCACGAGTGCGGCTGGTTCTACACGGAGCACACGAGAAATACTTTCAAGCCGAGCTTCTCGCCAAATGCATCTCATACGGCATGGCTAAAGTGAATATCAACGGGCCAGTAGCTGCGGCTTATATGGAAGTCGGTGCTAGGTTGACAGGCAAGGAGGGGCTGACAACGGTCATGGAGGAGCAGACAAAAGCGATGCAACAGGTAATTGAAGACCACATGGACTGGCTCAAGTCAGCGGGCAAGGCGTGAATTGTGTCGCTGTATTTTACTACCATAGACTAGAGACCATTCGAAACCTATGTAGATGCTAAAGCTTTACAAATGAAAGTATTGACCTTTTTGAATCCTGTATCTCCAGTGAGATTAGACTTACTCTCACGTAACCATCTCAACTTGACTTCATTTATCATCCAAGCCTCTTTCAAATGCTAACAAGTTATACACAATCTTCTATCAGGTAACCTATTAGCTTTCACTTCCACCCGCTCCTACTATTTGGCCTCCTCTAATGTTTCGATGTAGTCCTTCACGGAGTTGACAAAAGATGTGTCCTGCTTCATCCCAAGTGACAGAGCTAAAGAGTTATCAAAGTCATCTGCCCAAGAGTATAATGTGGATTTTAAAGAAGGAACATCCTCTTCTCGCACAAAGGCTAATTTGTCCTTTCCTCCAACTTCCTCCAAAGCATCCAACATGTCTTGGATGGTGACCGCAAACCCTGGCATATTAAGGACCCTTCTGTGTGGTGGAAGGGCATCTCGAGGGAAGTCGAGTGCTACAAGAATGTTATGCACCAACGTCTTGGGAGAAGACATCCAGTGGCGCCATGCGCGATCCTTTAGCGGCACAACGCATTCCTCTCCATTCATGGGTTCTCGAATAATACCTGACAGGAAAGCTGAGATAGCCTTGCTAGGTACGCCAGGGCGAACTGAGATGGTCGGGAAACGGAGCGAGAACCCATTGATCAATCCGCGGCGGGTATAGTCGTTGATCAGTGTTTCGCATATGACTTTCTGGCAGCCGTAAGACATCTCTGGGGTTGTAATATCTCTCTCGGTAACATTGTGCTTTGGTACAGGGGTGCCATAGACAGCTTCGCTGGAGGCGTAGAGGACTCGGACTCCAGGGCATGTCTTTGCCAAATTATTCAACAGAGTCCACGTTGCAGTTACATTGACGCGATAGCCTAGCTCGAAATCCGCTTCAGCGGCTGAAGACATGACGCCATGGAGTAGAACGGCAGCGTCAAGGTCTTTGGTAACGACACTTGTAGGCGAGTCAATGAGGTCTGCTTGGATGGTTTTGGCCTTCTGAGGATATTTGACGCCTCGAGGAATGGGAGGCTCAATCACATCTGTTAGAATAAGATCGTGCGAACCATCGTCCAGGAGAGCTTTGGACACAATCTGTCCTATGAACCCTGCAGCGCCAGTGATAAGGATCTTCATATTGTCTTTGCTTGAAGAAAGCTTGGAGGAATAGAGGTGACAAACAAGTCAATTGAGTTTTCTTTGTTACAGCTCTATCTTCCGTGTTCGTGACTCTCTTCACTTGGGTCGTATTTACTCTATGTTCTGGATGATTGAATTCCCCCTCTTACAACACTAGTCTCCAATACAACATTCGGCGGGTTTCCGGGGGTGCTATTCTAGTTCCACTTTAGCGAAGCTCCGGTTTTGGTGATCCGGAGCAATCATCCACCGTGAGCAAACCGGCGTGACTTCGAGCCGGCACAATGTTCCGCCAAATATTGAAGAGCTTAGCTCGACAAAGTCGGGGGTCCGAAAATGAAGAAGTTGAGTTATCAATCTATTTTCCGGGTGGCGAACTGGCATCGCAATTTATATACGGAGGAGCGAGTAAAGGGAACGAGCAAGTCGAGCATAGCATCGAAACTACCTAAGCTTGGTAACAAAATAAACACTAGCTTTCTCTGCCCACCATGAGCGCCACTCAAACAATTACCGCCTCTCCAGCATCCGTCCGGGTGTTCAGCCCATTTAAGTGAGTCCTTCCATTCCTCAGAGTATCCCGGTGCTATTTTCTAATCGAAATACACTATAGATTAGAAGGTCAATATGGTGATTTTCGAGATGATCTAGTTGCCCAAGGGTATGCAGTCGTCAAAGGCGCTGTGTCTCCCGACAGGGCTAGCTACTACCAGCAAAAGGCCTTTGAATGGCTCAAATCCTTTGATGATTCATTGGACTTGGAAAACCCTTCGACATGGAAAACGGCACAACTCCCAGTTCAAACAGACAAGAACACCTACGAAAACTACGGAGTCGTTCACGAACGCTTCATGTGGGAGGCGCGTATGGAGCCCGGAGTCATAGATGCCTTTGCAAAGGTGTGGGGAACTGAAGAGCTGCTTGTCTCGTTTGACTCACTTAATGTCACTCTCCCCAACCTGAAGGCTGCTCGTGCTCCTTGGCCACATGTCGACCAGGCTCCTCGGAAGCGTGGTATGCACTGCGTACAAGGAATCATTAATCTCAGCCATGCTGGGCCTGAGGATGGCTCACTGGTTGTTATACCCGGCTCACATGCTTTGGTTGAGGAATTCTTCGACACTCAGACTGATGCCGGGACTTGGGAATGGCGAGACAATCGCTATTTCAACGACAAGGACATGGAGTGGTTCCGTAAGTATGGCCTCAAGCCGCAGCGGGTTGCTGCTGAGCCAGGAGATTTGATCCTCTGGGATTCGCGCACCATCCACTGGGGCGGTGAGCCTACGGAAAAGAGCCAAACCATTCGCACAGTCATTTATGCTGCCTACGCACCGGCAAAGCTGGCCTCCAAAGAAGCGATCATGGAAAAGCAAAAGGTCTTTGCGGCCAATGGGGCTACGACTCACTGGCCACACGACAACATCAAGCTCCGAGAGCTGAAGGCCGTACTGCCAGATGGAACGGCGGATCCTCGTGATAGATCTGAGCCGCTCGAGAAGCCTGAACATACTGAGAAACTATTGAGGCTGGCAGGAGTCAAAGCTTACTAACGAGCTTGATGAGTAGCATCGTATAGCAAAGCATGGTCATTGTCTTCTTTCATACATGTACTCTACAGTTCAAATTGTATTACCACTAGCTAAACACAAATTGCATGCACCCGTTCCAATAGAAAACATTAAGTCCTTGAACCCTATGAGTAACAGCCAATCTTCCTTCTGCTTTTAGAAGTAGTATCTCATACCCCAACTACTTGGCTCAGAAGAACGCGTAAACAATCCTTGGGACCATTCCGCGACATCATTGCGCCGGAGAGTCCGTAGGCTAGTCCTTAGTAGCCGATATGTGTGGCTCTCACGCTTGAGGAGCGAGTCAGGCCAAGCACAGCTGATGACTGCTAGACCGATCCCAAGTGCTTACCCCGCGCTATTCCCCAGAGACCATTTTGAACTACAGAATTCGCTGTGGGGCTGGGAAGGCAAGAAGGGTGAGGGGAAAGTTGGGGATTCTGGAAGTCTGGGGTCCTGTGAGCCGCTATTTGGTTGACGGTGACTTGTTCAGGTATACCAGCCTTTTCTCGTAAAGGTTTTTGCCTCCTTTTGAGACATTCATATTTTACTGAAGCGTCAAGATGATGGGAAGTGCGAGACAAAGCCCTGACATGTCGGGTGATCGGGATTTTGAGTCGGGCGAGCCGCCAAGTAAGCGGCCGAGGGTGCTCTCCAAGGCGTGAGTGTAACCCTATGATGTTGGAGTATGCCGTCGTCAGACTGTTCTTATTGACCAATAGATAATAGCTGCGAAATTTGCAAGATGAAAAAATCACGATGTGATAGCGGTCGTCCACAATGCGACGCATGTCGCCGGAAGGGTAAATATTTCGGTTTGCTTCGTGTTTCTTGAGAGAGATGCTCATTCATAGCATAGGCCTCAACTGCGTATATCGTGAAAAGGGGCAACCAGGGTTGCGTCCCGGCTACGGCAAGGCGATTGAACAACGTCTCACTCTGTTGGAAAATAACATGGACAAGATCAATCAGTCTATTCAGGACGTGTTGAATTATGTGCGGACCGAGTCTGTCAATAAGTCTTCTGCACCAATGGCCGATGATAGCCTTGGAGATTCCTCTCTTGACACCATCGACAAGGCCAGTCATTCCGCTGGTGACGTCCTAAGTCCCATCCACCGAGATATGGTAGCGACCGCTCCCCTTCCGCCAGCGAATAACATCATCTCGGCCGATAGGACTGTTGAGGAGCCCCAGATATGGTCAGTTTCGCAGCAGCTGCCAGAAGTGAGTTCGCTCACCTCAACTCCGGCAGATACTATGACCAATCAATTGCGCCCCTCTCACGCTCTAAATCCTGTTGCCAGCGGACTACCTCCTCAAGAGATCATGGACGAGCTTGTGGAGTTATTCTTTGACCTGGTTTACCCGTGGGCCCCATTGTTCTTCAAACCCAGCTTTACAGCCAACATGTACGCATCAGAGAGGCAAATTCTCTTACACGGCATCGTCATAGTTGCTTTTCGCTTCTGGAGAAAGCCGGATCCGCCATTGGAGGCTCGAGAGGCATACGTCAAGGCGTCTCGTGATTTCATTCTATTAAAGACTATCGATACATGCACCCTAATCTCAACTCAAGCGTTAACCCTTCTCGCCATTGATACAATGGGTCAGGGGCAGGGGCCGCGCACTTGGAACGTAATGTCCATGCTCGTCACTGCCGCTAAACATCTGGGCTTGTCAAAGAACCCTTCTTCCTCAACCATCGAAACAAATACCCCGCTAGTCCGAAACGAAGATCCGGATGATGGGCTAGACTCATCAATTATTGAGACGGAAGAGAGACGACGTCTATTCTGGGTTATATACAGCATCGATCGCCTCTCCAGCGTATCCCACGGTCAGCCTGGTGGCACAGACACAAGGAATATTCGATTACCATATCCAGTAAATGACGAGGATTGGGGCCAGTCGGTACCACCTGAATGGTTCCAGGCAATGGGAGCGATTAAGCAATCACAGGGGTATAGTGCCTTCAACCTTTGGCGCCACTACATCGATCTGTTAGCCTTGTTAGACAGGTCCAATCAACTCTTGATTCAGCCCGTCAACTACTCTCTGCCAGCTCATTGTCAGGAGTGGCAGAGTAGTTTTCGGCGGTTGGATATTAATCTAGCCACCTGGTTCGAAAATCTCCCAAGAGAAGTCCGAGAGCCGCCTCCCGACTTCAATCCCATGTGGATTCTAGTTCATGCTACGTTTCATCTGTATAACTCCCTTTGCTTTCTCCCTTTTCTATTGTGTTTTTTTTACTCACGGAGGTACTAATGACTTTGAGAAATGCAGTATAAATATTCGCATGTATACGGTTGCGGCGTTTCCATCGACATCCTCTCCCTATTTGAGACCATCACCGTCGGCTCGCGCTCGCTGCCGCCAGGCTGTCAGAGATATCGCATCACTAGCATCTTCTGTTCCGCCTCAGAAATTAGAACAATTAGGTCCCTTGTTTGCTTTCGTAGTTTGGGTCGCTGCAAGGAGCCTAATTATACTGTGGACAACGGGACACGAGAACACGTACGGGTCTATGCCCACCGATTTAGAACCGTTGCTCAGTAGCTTGCGACAATTATCAATTCCCTGGCCATGTTCTCAACGGTACATCAATCTTATCCAGCTTATTTTAGATACCAAGAACAATCCGGGTGGCCCAACGGGCTTGGAAATCTTCAACGACACGAGGCGGACAGCTTACGGGCTCCAAAACCGTCTCAGTACTTTAGCCGACCCCCAAGTTCCGGAATTTGACTTCTTGGATATGCCTCTCTTAGACATGATTGAAATGTCTGCGCCTTGGAGTAGTACATTCGTTGCAGATGTTGACGGAGAATGGCTGTGATACCTGAAGTCTTGACTGAGATCTCGCTTTTCACATGTCTCATCTCCTAAACAGATACAAACGGGCTGAGACGTATAATTACCCCCTTATAATCACATAATTATTTATTCAGTGCTACTTTGTTTAGTTCTGGATCTTAGACCTCGGTGAAATATACAACATTTGCAACTCTACTTGCGATATATGACTCCGTGGACAATCCTTATTCTTTTCCATGTCTTGTGCCAATTGCTTTCTCCGTCTCTATGTTTAGATATGATAGAAGAGATTGGATTGTTGCAGGTCATGGGCATAACCGTTTAATCCTTCCCAACTTCACGCACTTGCTCCATGACTAAACTAAGCAACTTACCTTTTTCCAAAGCCGACCGTACATTGCTAATGGTCCACTCTTCCATTTTGGTTTTAGTCTTAACTCATCCCATCTGTATTAGCATTCCCATCTTGTTGAATGATAAGCGGTGTACAGTACTGACCTCGACTGTTGACGTTCCCATATGGGGTAGCAGGCATACATGTGGATTGGACACCAGGCCAGGATGTATGTTCGGCTCCTGCTGGTAAACATCTAATCCAACGGACAAAACCTTGCCAGTATTTAGGGCGTCGACAAGAGCAGCTTCATCCATAACACCTCCTCTGGCAGTGTTGACAATGACAACACCATCCTTCATCTTTTCGAACTCTGGAGTAGAAATAATATTCCGAGTCCCCGCCTAAAATGAACCACTTGATCAGTTTTGTTCAACACACAATTTGCAAAACGGGTATCCATATGTGGACTCACGTTGAGCGGCAAGTTCAGACTCAGCACGTCGCTTCTTGCTAGTAGATCGTCAAAGCTCACGTATTCTGCACCGTCGGCCTGCTCCACGTCCAGCTGTTTCCTATTGTAGTATATAACGCTCATGCCGAAAACTTCAGCCTTTTTCTTCAGATTGCGGCCAATACCTCCCATTCCTAGGATACCAAGGACTTTGCCTTGCGGGTCATGGCCGAGAGGAGGTGGTGGTACGGCTCCCTTCCACGTACCATTCCGTATCGCCATAATGCCGTTATTGAAGCCTCGGAGCGCAGCAAGGATCAGAAAGATGGCGGTGTCGGCTGTAGCATCATCGACCACGTTGGGGCAATTTGAAACAAGGATTGAGCGTGCTGTACATGCAGAAACATTTATATTGTCATAACCAGCACCTGTGTCCACCATATTAGTTAGACGGGATTCCTCCAAGCTGGCCGTTCGAAAAGAATATATTTTTCTGTAACATTTCATTGAGGAACATAACTCACCGTTGTGACATATAAACTTTAAGGTCTTGGGTAACGCTTGGATGAGTTCCTCGTCATATTTGCCTGTGACTGCAAGGCTGGATGGTGCACGGTCACAAATTATAACAACCCCGTCGAGTCTGCCGGATGTGCACTCCTCAATGAACTCGGCTCGATTCTTGGCTTGAGCAGTGACCAGTTCTGCAACATCGGAAAGGGCGTTCCAGGAAGCCGTGGCGCTGCAGAGGCTCAAATGTTAGCCGTGTCATCAACTTTGAATTGTCAGACAAAATGCCGAAGATATTATTGTAGGCTGCACTCACTGGTCAATCTTACCGAGTAACAAAATTTTAGGCTTGCCCATTGTTAAATGTCTAATCTGTCGAGATCCTCCTTCCTAAGGTTTGTGAGTTCTGAACGAAACAGTTTCCATGTTTAGACGTTGTTTGAAGACTCAATCTAATAACCCTTGGCGCGAACCACCTGTTCATAATGCTGCAGCCTTACAGCTCGGCACATCAATACGCCGATTCATTATCCCCGCCGGCCCAGGACCGTGCCGGACCCGAAAGTGGGCTCGAGCTGCCGCTCAGGCATCCCTAGCACCGGGGTCGGCATATGTAAGTACATGCATGTTGTCTTCATGCCGATACATCATCAATGAGTTTAAACATCTAGTAAATCCGGAGGCACTCATCATCGGCGCCCGTCTAAACAGGTAGATATACGATTTGACTGCAGCTGGACCAACTAAGCTTATGTGAAACAGGCTCACAACACTATCTAAAGCTGCCAAGAGGCTCGACAATAAGACCATCATCACGATCTTTAAGACGGGTTGAGAATGTAGACTTTGTGATAAAATACGATCAAAGCCAATAGTGGACTATTATGGGCAACACTTATTAACATTGTGTAGATGCTAGTCTAGCGGCTGATATGTGCTTATCACGGCAAAATAAATGCATTTACCTTTGTGGGTGTACAGATATTTCGGAAGAAATCAGATTTGGCGTCTTGAGGCGTCTTGAGGCGTCTTTTCCGGCAGATTACGGAGTAGGCGGTTTCATCAGCTTGGCCAATTTGCGGCTGTTCTTCTCTTTCGCTCCTTGCACATGAGGTAATAAATTCGGTGGATTGTGTGCGATTGAGCGAAATTCCAGTATCCTTGCAAAAATTTGGTAGCGTAACAGTGAGCTTTGAGCTGAAGACGCCGGTATGTGGAGACTGCTCCGTGTTCACTTTGCTTCACTGGTTGATGCTACCCAACTTATCATGCCACTTGCCTCCCTTGAATTATCTCCCCTCCTACATTCTAGAAGCAGCTGGGATTCCTGCGGTGTCGGCTGAAATGGATCCCTCATGGATCCCAATACCCGAGGCTATGGAGCGCAAGTGGATTGCTGTCAAGGGCACGCCGATGAAAGTGGCCTGATTTCTCTTCCGCCACGTGTGTCAAATCGGAGACTACCATCCAATTTGGGAATCAGGGGCCAGGTCCCCCTATCAAAACCTTTAATAAGAACGTACCTAAAACTATTTTGCCCGGAGACGCTGGGCTTTCTCGATCCAGTAAGACATCACGCAGCGAAAAGTTAAACTTTTGGGCGCGAAGAAATGGATTGTATTACTAAAAAATTGCAGCATCTTCTTGCATGTCCCTGCATGGGAGAGTAAACCTTCATCCCTTTGAGCGCGCCTCATTTAGTGGGGAACCGGGCAGAGGTCGGAGAAGAGATGGAAGTGGAAGTGGGCTTTAACACGGAGTAGCAGAATGTATATCAGTTAGGCTGTCACAGTCACATGCGACAAAAAAATGATGACGGGACTTTTTCACGGTTATTTCCGTTCTTCTTCCCTCCCTCCCTCTTCTCTAACTTTTTTTTCATTCTTCTTCTTATTTCTCAGGCGCTGTTGTTTCGTTTAGTCTCCATTCCTCTTCTTTTTACCCAAAATACCCAACATTCCTGTTCATATTAGTATTCTGAAGAGTGATTTCATTTGCCACTCACGACTCTCCTATTATCCACCATCTTAACAAGAAATAAAGAATTCGAACAAACAAATAAACACCAAAAGAACACCGCAAAGAAGAATAGCACGACGAATATCCCTCCCTTTGTTCATTCGTGAATACAACTCCGACAAATCTATCCTCGATCCCACGTCTCTTATTGTCGATACCAATATGAAGCTCACACGCGCTATTTCTTTGACCAACTTCATGGTCGCCACTTCAGCGCTCGGCTTTCAGGTCTTTGTCCTTTACCCTTGGCACAAAGAACTGGACAACGGGTTTGAAGACCTCAAGAAGGAGCACATGAAGGTCCTCGACGCAGTTGGGAAGACCGTAAGCGAGCAGCAGCGAATGGCCTTTTCGAACAGGCTCAGCGAACTCAAGACAGAAAGCTCTCGACGATGGTGGTGGATGTAAAGGAGCAACAAACACGAAGGGAAAACATCCAGAGGCCAAGTTGCCCCTTCAAAAACACAGCGGTATAAACGGATCATCAACGTCAACGTTCTTTACTACACGACGTATAGTTCACACGAGCGATGACGAAATCCACATTATACGGCGAACACATAGATACTTTTCTCTTGGGAGAAGGTTTTTCGGCGAAAATTGTTATTCTGGTTTGAATTGTTCAATGCCTCATTCTTTATCAGGTGTATATTAACTAGATTTCCTGCTAAATACTCGCTAGCGACTTAATATATTATTTTGTTCACTATCATATAACATCTGCATATGTTTGTATCATCTCCCATTGCCACAAGTAGAGCCATCTGGAAGTGTTGTTAACGTCTATTTGCCTTGTATTGAGTGTACAAACCTCTGAGTATAGGACGTATACGACCCTGTGCTCTTTGTGCAGACGGCCAGCCTAAGTAGTATGCCCTACAATCGTTCTTATAACTAGCAAGAAGTTGGGGCATAACCAAGTCCAGATGATCGGTCCATTCAACTAATACGATATGAAAAATGTGTCACTTTGGAGTACCACATAGTGTTCTTTGAACCGAATTATGCGGTCCGCGAGTGTGGCTCCGGGTGAAAGGTATGTGACCCTTCTTGCCAAGATGGCGATTGCTCCATCACGACTACTCAACTGGTCATGAATGAAGCCAAATAGATCAGATCGACCAATATCCTCAGTTCGGTTTCTGTGAGATGAGCAACAAGCTCTCAGGCAAATGACTTCATGATTTTGCTACTTCAACTGGATACTAGAATGCCTTTTGAGAGGCGCACGTATCATAGGAAACCCCATGCAACTTCCGGCCATTAAAACTGACATCAAGGTTAGAGTTATAGCAGGCCTATCGATAGATGTACTGGACAATTTTCAGTACCTATTTTTTCTGATTTAATAAATGATACCAGGGTACCTCTAAATCGCCACAATCGAATGATGCCGCTACCCTATCTCTAACTAGAACTTGAGCTAGGACATCAGCAGCTGTCAAGATAGATGACCCTTCTCCATAATTAAACTACAAATTTGAACTCCCTAAATAGTTCGTCTCATATAAAGGCTGGTTGGCCAATCCACAGCTGGAATAGAAGCTGCCACAAACGTCCAAAGCAAGAAGAGATCACTCACGGTAGACGCCTGCATTACAAGAGGGTGTTGCTCCTGCGCAACGCTAACTTGACGAATTTAGCTGCCGCATCTGATCCAATGTTTCTCCAGAATACCCCACACTCACCTCGAGGCGGGCAACGCTAGCTATGTTGGATGATTCGGCCTTGCCTTGATATCGTGGGAGGCCATTTGCACACATCTACAAAGGTGAAGTGGCCAACTGTAAACTATGTCGCTATGAGAGTTTCACGAAGCCGGTAGAGTTTTTAAAAAGATCAGACTGTATAATCATCTAGTTTATTTACTATATCGCGTCATTATTTCTACCTCTTTGGCTAAAAATACATCTCTCAGACCCATACATCTGATCACTTACCCTAAAATTGTTCGTTTTTCCTTATGTTCTCTGCACTCCTATACCACTCAATGAGAACAGGCATAGAGACTAGCTAATCGACAACTGTACGCCGGATGACTAAAAAGTGTAATTTTAAGGGCTTCCTCCTTGGTAAATGCGTTCCTATCACGCCGCAAGTTTTCTTATAAGAGATTCCAAGTTATCTTGAGGATTCATGCCACTGGAGAAGAAGTGAGTTCCAAGGGCGTATCTGGAGACATCTTATTCAGCCAACACCATCGTCAAGTGGGGGACCTTAGAATCCCTCTTCGGGAATTTTGATGTGGAGCAGTCCGATGAAGCGTCACGCCAAATTAGACGTCATCCTCCCCCGGAGGACGGTTTGTATCCCGGACTTAACGCACGATGTTGATACCATTCGGCTCGTTTCTGTTCGGTAAATAGGTACTGTGATCTTAATATGATTACTGGCCAAGTCATCAATTACTGACAAAGTCTCTAGCTTAGACTTCGTAGGAGAGTGTTCATTAGACTGTGAGCCTCATTGATGTTGCTATTGCATTGGCTGGCACTCTTAGTATCATACATATGAGCTGAGTCTATCTCCCATTTAGCTATCCAAAATATGCTAGATCTCTCTTCGCAGCAAATGGACTGGCAAGAAGCTTTTTCGCCGGGGCTGCAATCCTTTGTTTGAGGAATTAGGAATTGCTGGAGGGGTCAGTCTTTTCGCTGGATTTAGTGTAATCTGTTCTGGAGGATTGTTTATGCTATATCATTTCGGGGCAGTCTTAGACAAGGAAAACAGATTCACTAGCTTGGAATCACCTATTGCTCCATATCACACACCACTGCAACTTTATAATTACCCCGATATTTATAGCGATTTAACCAGTAACGGATCTCCGGGGCACTTGGGTTGTTCTGGAGTATGGGATTCAATAAGGTTATGGTGTTGGTGCTGGTAGCTCGAAGGACTTCTTAAAAGCTGTTTCATGGCCATTGTAAGGTCGGGTGCATCTATCAGCTCAAAGATAGCTTCGCAATTTTGCATGATCGTTTACGATGAGTTGGAATTGGAATTATAGAGTACACGTTTGAGATTGTGGCAAAAAGGATGGGTTAGATCGAA
This sequence comes from Trichoderma simmonsii, assembly GCA_019565615.1. NCBI lineage: Eukaryota > Fungi > Ascomycota > Sordariomycetes > Hypocreales > Hypocreaceae > Trichoderma > Trichoderma simmonsii. Next base: position 6,128,617 of record CP075866.1, read on the forward strand.
CGTTACTGGGATTGAATCTCAATGGTCTGCTAATGCACTTTGACTGAAGACAAGTATAATAATAAGGAATGAGTCAAAAATCCCTTGCTAAGAATGGGATTTCTTCATAGTATCCTGGGCAACTTGAGCAACGTATCAAATACCAGCTCTGCAATCTGTGATCCGTCCTGCCACACAAAATCGTGCTCTCCTCTCAAATTTCCCACGATATGCACAGGAGACTTGCATCGCTGCAATTTTGCTTGAAGGGCATCTGCCTCTGGCGTATCCACAAGGCTATCTTCTTGTGAGTGCGCCAGGATGGTGAGTCGGTCGCCAGGCCAATTCTCATGGAAATCACCCGTAAACTTGGCCGGGGAGGCGTTCTGCCAATCACCCTGGTTCGACCCAAACGCGGACGTGATGAAGCCTGCATAGTTACCATCATGACGGTCGTTTATCCCGACGAGGTCGTAGATACCCGAGATGCCGATGATGGCGACTGGGAGAGGCGGACTGACAGTAACCTGGGGGGAGGTTACGCCCATGAGGAGCTGGAACGCGAGAGTCGCACCGGCAGAGTGACCAATTAACACATAGTTATCCTTGAGACAGTATTTTTCGTGCAAGAGGCTTAGGCCTGCCGCAATGTCGTCGATGTGGTCTGGATGCTGGACTGGTGGCGTCTCTGTGCCATCGGATAGGCGGTAATCGAGGCTCATGAAGCCTCGAATGGAAGACGACTTGTCTTTGTCTTGAATCATGTGCTTGATAGACGGAATGAAGTCTCTAAAGGTGTTGCTGCGATCTCGCCACGCACCTCCGTGAATGAAACTGCAAATAGCCATTAGTCTTGCTACACAGAAGCATATTCTTCTTCATAACACGTACATGGCCCAGTAACCCGATGACTTAGCCTCTCCCGATTCCCAAACTCCTACTTCCTGGAGACTGTGCGGCCCAAACTTGTGGCTGGTGAAAACGAGTCCGGGGATGTCAGTGGTGGCCATGGTGACTTGCGTGCAAGTTCGGTGCTAGATTCTTCAATATCACGTATGGTTGTTTCTTCGCATAAATATGTCTGGCTCACCGTATGGCAAAACACTTGCGGGGTAAAATGAAGGAGTAAATGCCATATTATCTGTCAAAAGCGCGTTAAAGTGCGCTAGCCGCAACAGTCCAGCCGCTGTACTAAAATTCGTATATAACCCGGGCATCTATACTCCGTATCTCAAGCAGCAAAGCTCAATACGTAATACTAGGATAAGCGAAAGGGCATTTTAAATTAAGGTATCAAGTTAAAAACGATTAACTAACTATTCCAATTCTTATTGTTACTACAGGATGAAAATACTGTCTTACTTCAGTAGATAAACTCGTGCTACCTACCCCTAATTGTATGCTATCTAAGACACAGCAGTTTTTACAGGCTACAGCATTTGATGTGAAAGAAAGATGCTAAAGTATACGGGAAACAAGAAAACAACAACAATAATTGCAAGCAGTAAAGACGAATCCCCAACTGAGTTTCATCGTATCGAAACGTGCCTTTTGTTCCGCCTCATCTCACAAGACAAGGTTCAAAATATCCTCTTCAGGAGCAAAAACAATTGCAGATAATGCAACAGCGAAAAAAGCTGCCACCTCCTCGCCTTGGGTCCTCGAAATACGATCCTCCCAAAGCTCCAGGACGATTCTAAGGGCCTTAGGCCCATCAAGAACTCTGATGTAGACGTCATACTATAAAAGAAAGTTAGCATTCCGATTCTCGTAGGCAAGCAATTGCTTCAAATACCTCTACTGGATCTTCTCCACCTCGGTAGATGATTGCTCCTTCATCTTCAGACGCTGCGGATTCAGCCCCCATCCTTTGGAAAGAAATAGCAGTGTTAAAAAGCTCAGCCGCGTCTGCACGAGGAAGAATCTTGGTAGAATTTGCCGGCGCATACACCGGCGCATACGTTTGATGTGGTAAGCAGTTGGCGTAATCTTCTTGTACATCCTTCAGGATCGCCAGGACGGTTCGTGGTTTATCAAGGTGTATGCGGCAGGGGACCAGGGATATCAGTGGTCCAAACACGCTATTGACTTCTTCAACGGGTACATCCCGACCTGAGGTAAGCATGCCCAAGCAAGGTACCGTCGATCCCGTATACCGTTGCAAAACAAGAGCCCAAGCAACCTGGATAACAGTGGCTGTTGTCACTTCCCATTTCGCACAGAAGCTGTGTATTCTCTCTGCATCAATACCCGCAACATCAACTGAAAAGGTGCCATTGTCCCTTTTACTGCTACCTGAAGTGGGCATGAGGCATGAAGGAACGCCATCCAAATATGTTGGCCAAAACTCAGGGTCGGCTTGATCCGACTGTTGTTGGATGTATTTGATGAATTCCGAATGCAAAGGGGCGGGTGTGTTAGCGCTGCCATGGTATGCCTGGATAAAGTCACGAATCAGGACATCAACAGAGTGTCCATCTATGATAGCGTGGTTAATCTCGATACGAAGATAAGCGCGGGCATTGTCGAGCTGAGAGATGGACAGGTTATGTTGGAGGCCGCGTTTGCCATAGCCAGCTGGAGGCTGACAGTTCTTCTGTTTGCTATTGGCTCCATTCCCATTCGTGTAAGGAATATATGAGATGCTTGGAACAGGGTTCTTTAGTACAACATGCATTGTGTTAGAGCTCCCTACTATGCCGGTGAGCAAATGGGCACGCAATAATGAGTGGCGCTGCACAATGTCACGCCAAGTCCGCTCAATCCTGGATAGGTCAATTCGGTCACTGCCACCGGTGGCGAGTACCTCGAGCTCTAGTACAACCCGATAGGTCTCTGGGTTTTTGGCTTGGGCAGCCAGAATCCGTTCCTGGACTGGCGTACACGGGTATATGTCTTCGATTTCAGCCATGGTCATGCCCAGCTCTGGCAGCACATTGGTTTGGAATTCACTCAAGTTGTCATATGATGAAAAGGCCATTGGGTAGTCAGCCAGCGTCCATTGTTGGCTTTGTTGTGGCAGCAGTGCCGCCATGCTTTGGAGAAGAGACTGATATTGCTCTACCCACGTACTGATCTTGGATTGGTGGCGGGCATTCTTGGGATATACAATCGATATAGCCAGGCGCCCCTTGTCCACTGCTGCTAAGACGTCGAATAGAGCATATCGCCGCACTCCGGACAAGGATGTTGGGTCACAACCCTCTGGCAAAGGGAGCGGTTCGAAGAGTGATGCACCTCGCTCCAGTTGTTGATATGAACCGGCAAAATTTAGTAGTATCTCGGCAGGAAACCCAGAAATATTCGCCTTGGCCTTATTTTGGTCTGCAAATTTCGATGTGAAATACGACCAGCCATTCTTTGATAGCTTGCGGACAAAGTCCTTGGTCTGGCGGATTGTGTCATCCACAGAGCTACCTTGAGCAGTGGGCACATGTACTGGGAATATTGTTGTAAACCAGCCTATGGTGCGAGTGATGTCGATTTCGATGTTGTCGTTCCAAGTCTCTCGGCCATGGCCTTCGCTGAATATTGCCGGCGCTTCACGATCTTCGAATACATTGCGGAAAGAGTGTGCAAGAGCGGCCACTATCAGCTCCATGGGTCGCGTGTTGAATACTTGGTTGCAGTCGTCGCCGAGAAGCGCCGAGCTGGTAGCATCATCTAGAACAAACGACTTGGCCGTAGTGGCACCGGTGACATTCTCATCACTTCGTATACCCCAATATGATAGAAGCGGCGGTGGGACTTTGACGGCCTCAAATTGCTGACCCTTGAGATGCTCCGCTGCAAACTGCCCCTGTAGGTCGCACCACGTGCGAAAGCTTGTCGTAGCAGGAGATTCCAGCTTACCAACGCTCAAAAACTCCTCCAATTCCATGAGCAGCACACGCCACGACACGAGGTCGATGACGAGGTGGTGGACTGTGACAAAGAGCTTCTGGCTCTCCGTGTCATCTTCATACAGAACTGCCGCGAGAAGAGGGCCACTCTCAATGTCGAGTAATTCACGGCATTGGCGAATACATTCCGCTTCCCCTGGCCCTGAAATTATTGCATTCGAAGCTTTCTTTAAATGGAACGAGCCAGAGACATCGTTAGTGATGCGTTGTTGCCATACTCCCTCACTTGTCTGGCTAAACCGGGCGCGTAGCATGGGGTGTCTTGACACGATGGTCTCGACAGCTTGTGCCACAGACGCGAATGGAAGCACTTTGCGTAATTTGAGGAGAAAGTTCTGGTCGAAACACCTGGTGGGATTGGGCTCCAGTTGAGTGTGAAACTGTTGGATGGGACCCAGCTGGAATGGCTGGCCATCGTCGTGATTGTCTGTAGTATTAAGACTAGATGAGTGCCTAGGCACAAGAGCAGTCGCTGCTAGCCGAGATATCGTTTTTTTACGGAGAATGTCTGCAGTTGAGATGTCAATCAATGAGGAACGAGCAGCGGCAGAAGCCTGCATGGCTGTGATCGAATCGCCACCGAGACGGAAGAAGCTCTCATCTGCTCCGATGGTAGCCGGGTCAATGTTGAGAACGCGTGCCCAGATCTGCTGCAATGCCTTCTCCGTCTCTGAGGATGGAGCTCGCTTGTTGGTAAGGCTGCTGCTCTGCAGTTCGGCTAGCCGTTGCGTGGAGAATTCTGCCCCAATGCGACGTAATAGCCCCCGGTCTGTTTTGCCCGAGCCGTTAATTGGAATCTTGTTGACGGCAAAGAAGACTTTGGGTACCATGTAAGTGGGTAGTTGCTCAGACAATTTGTCTTCTGCTTCCCGACTCACGTTGATGACTTGTGCCTCATTCGATGTTAACTCTTTGTCTAGGACGACGAATGCCGCAAGTATAGGGGTTGCCCCGTCTCCTCCAGGCACGACTATCTCCGCAACGACCTGACGAAGACCGGGAACACATGATTGTACATGATACTCGACCTCTCCTAGGTCGACCCGCTGCCCGCGAATTTTGACTTGGTTATCCTTACGGCCCATATAAGTCAAGCTACCGTCCGGATTATATCGCACCAAGTCTCCCGTCTTATACAAGCGCCCACTGCGACCGCCTTGGAGAAGCCAAGGGGGACTCTCAATGAATGCTGCCGCCGTCTTTTCTGGGTCATTAAAGTAGCCTCGAGCCAGAATTGGACCTTCGACTAAAAGCTCGCCAATGGCACCGACGGGGGCGAGACGGTTAGCATCGCTGGGTAACACCACCCAGCACACCGAAGCCACGGCTTTTCCAATACATGAACCACTGCGGTCATTGCTGGCGCTGATCTTATTGATTGAACAGAAGATAGTACTCTCTGTTGGGCCATACGCGTTGATTCGCGAAATATGCGACCACCGGTTGAAGTCTTGGTCGCTAGCGTTCTCTCCAGCCAACACGATTGTCTTGACTGATGGGGTCTGCCTTGGATCTACAAGTCGCGCCACTGATGGCGTAAGCGACGCGAGATTGGCTTTCATCCTCTCGATGCTTCCCTCTAGATCGTTGAACCTCTCCTCATTGGAAGGCACACATATACATCCCCCGTAGATGAGGGTAGTTAGCACCTCCATGATGCTTACATCAAACGTGTACGAGGTAAACTGCAGCACTCGTGTCTGTCTGTTGAAGCCAATTTCGCGTCCATGGCTAACGCAGCTAGTACTAACGGCACGGTGATCGACCATGACGCCCTTGGGTTGCCCCGTGCTTCCAGATGTAAAGAAAACATAGGCTGCAGAGGAAGGTTGCGGGTGCGAGGCTCGTTGAGTTCTCGATGTTGTTGGCAACTTCTGGATGTTCTCGTCATCAACAGAAATAACGGTTCGGCCAGGAGCTGCAAGCATGGCGGCATAGCTATCTGACGACAATACCATTTGCGTGCCGATCTGAGTAAAGACAGCTTCTCTTCGACTTGAGGCCTGTGTCATGTCTAAAGGAACAAAGGCTCCACCAGCCTTGAGAACGGCAATCATAGCAACGACCGCCCACTTGGACTTGTCAAAGCATAACGCTACCATGGCCTCTGAACCTACACCTATATCGATCAAATGTTGCGCTAACCGGGTTGCCTGAGTATCCAGCTCGCTGTATGTTAAATCGCCATCCCAGGCACATATGGCCGCTGCCTGTGGGCAGGCCAAGGCTTGCTCCTCTATGAGATTATGGACACACTTCTCCACCGCTGTGGGCACCGTGCTGTTCCATAACCACAATTGTTTTCGGTCAGTTGTAGAAAGAAGGTCAATATCAGCGATGGTGATATTTTGGCCTTCAGGAACCGATGCTAACTGCTCTATGATATGGCTTAGCCGCTCTAGCATAGCCTCAACGTTCCATTGACTTATAGCTGTCGAATCGAAGATGGCCTCAAACTTGGCCCCATCATTAGTTAAGGAACAGGTGAGATTTAGAGCATAGGTAGAAAAACTCGTCGCTTCCGAATCACTCGTCCATTGGCCAAGGTCTCCACCGGCCAGTTCCGTGATATCCGCCTCCTGGCTAGGCTGAATAACAAGTAGCGATTGAAACTGGCAAGCTCGACTAGCTTCTTCGGATATCTCTCGAATTCTTTGCAGTCCAGCTTGCTCATAAGGGATCATTTGAATAGACTGTTCCTGTACCTGACGGAGGAAAGCAGTAACTCCTTGGGCTGCAATGGTCTGAATCCGAACTGGTACTGTTGCAATAGTAGGTCCTGCCAAATCTTCAATACCAGCGACCGCTGCCTTGCGTCCAGTAACAGTGGCGCCAAAAACAACATCATTTGTCCCTGAGTCGGCAGCTATTACCAGCGCCCAGGCTGCACGAATAATATTAGCCACGGTAATAGTGGGATCTGAAATAGGTGGCAATTGAAGTTGACGCTCTGCCCTGCTATTGGCTGTCATTGTAGTACCTGATGGCGTGGGGAACGGCGTAGAATCATAGCCTTTAAATTCAGATCGCCAATAATCATTAAGAGCCTCTGTATTTATACCCTTCAAGTATCTGGCAAAATATTTAAAGTCTTTAAAGGCTGGCTGGGGTAACCCTTTGTAGATTTGGCTGATAAGCTGAGGGACCCGGGCAAGAAATTGCCCATCATAAAGTGCGTGATGTACTGTCCAAACAAACCAGGCACGTCGCAATTGTTGCGTCTTGTCTTGTATTATAGCATAACGAGAGAGAGGGCGGCCAAGGCCCATCAACTCTGCAGCATCCTGCTCGAGGAACGTACTAAGAGAGTCTCCGCTGGCCCACTGCATATCTTCCTTGATTATCACCTGAAGCAAGCCAAATTGCTCGTCATGGATAATTCGTGTACGAAGAATAGATAGGGTTTGCACAGCTTGCTCCCAGGCATAGCGGAACATCTCCAGGTCGACATGTTCTGGTAGGGCCACGATGATTCGCTCGACGTAGGCGCCAGAGGATTGAGTGGTCAATGAAAGAAGACCCTCCTGCAGTGACGTGCAGGGATATGCGTCTTGAATTACACTTGGCTCAAGATGACAAGCAGCCGCAATGCGGTTACGGGAGAGTGCCACGTCTTCGCCAAGGAGGCTGAACTCCTCGATCTCATCCGACAGCTCGTCCTCTATACGAGGGGATAGGCTTGCTAGTGCTGATAGACGTGGATTGCGGAAGATGTCTGCGACAGAGATTGCTATGCCGACGCGACGAGCTTCAGAAACTAGTTTCATAGCTGCAATGGAGTCTCCACCCTTTCGGAAGAAGCCATCGTCAGCACCGATAGAAGCAATATCGATATTGAGAATGCGAGCCCAGATCTGTTGTAATGCTAACTCTGTTACTGTAGTTGGAACTCTCTTGCTGGGTCGAGATGAGCTCAGCATCTCTGTGAGCTGTTGTGCCGATAGGCTATCTCCGGAAGAGCTGAGATCCACCTTGCCAGAACTATTCATCGATAGTCCATTCACGGTGAAGTAAATCGACGGGATCATGTGTGCTGGCAGCCGCTCCGCTAATTCGTCGTCTAATGCGGCAGAGATGGTCATTACATGGATCCCCTTGGGTCTATCCGGCGACTCTTCCATGACGAGGAATGCCGCCAGCATAGAACTGGCTTCGTCGCCGCTCGGCACCATGACTTTAGCGACAGCTCTTTGGACTCCTGGAACACTAGCTTTGACGTGATACTCGACCTCAGCCAAGTCCACGCGCTGCCCACGGATAGTGACTCGAGTATCGCGACGCCCAAGATATATGAGGCTTCCATCTTCGCTATACCGGACCAAGTCACCCGTCTTATAGAGACGGCCGCGCCGGCCTTTGTACCCAACAGCACCGCGTAAAAGCCAAGCTGGGTCTTGAACGAATGAAACTGCCGTCTTGTCTGGATTGTTCAGGTAACCCTGCGCCAGTACTGGGCCTTCAATGACAAGCTCACCAATAGCTCCTGGCGCTGCTAGTCGATTTACATCTCCCGTCTCCGTAACCCAGAATACCGCACCTACAGCCGTGCCGAGAGAGAATCCGTCCGACATGGCCATGTCGAAATTATGAAGTGAGCACATTGTGCTTTCTGTATGTCTGTATGCGTTGCAGACTGAAGCGTGATGCTTCCATCGGCCAAACACTTGATCCTCGCAGGTCTCACCAGCAAGGATAACAGTCGATAGCGATGGAACCCGGCTAGGTTCAAGCAGCCGGCTCACAGTGGGAGTTAGAATACAGAAGTTAACGCTGTGGCTATTGATGAAGTCTTCCAGCTGGTTGAGTCTCTGGTCTTCTGATGGCACACAAACGCAGCCTCCATGCGCAAGAGTTGCGAAAATTTCTAGCATGCTGACATCAAGGAAATATGGTGAGTATTGCAAAATACGAGTATGATCGCTAATCTTCATCGATCGTGCGTTACTCAGACAACTGGTGGTATTAGCTTGATGGTTCACGACCACACCCTTCGGTTGTCCGTCACTGCCAGATGTGAACATGATGTACGCTGTCATCTGTGCCTCAACAGGTGCCAAAATGGCACTTCGCAGTGGCTCCGGTAGACTTGCAACGTTTTCCTCATCGACGGCAACGACGACTCGGCTAGGTCTCGTCATCATTTTCGCAAACTGAGCCGAGGTAATAATCAGCTTGGCACCAGTTTGTGATACAAGGCGCTCTCTTCGATCTGCTGGTTGCGAAGGATCGATTGGAACAATGGCACCACCAGCCATCATCACCGCTATCATGGCGACCACTGTCCACCTTGACTTTTCGAAAAGCATGGGTACCAATGGCTGCTGTTTCCCAACTCCAAGACCTACCAGGACGTGCGCCAGGCGTATCGACTTTTCGTATAGCTGCGCATATGTAAGCTTTCCGTCCCAGGCGCAGATAGCCATCTGCTCGGGCCGCGTAGTTGCCTGATCTCCCACCAGCGTATGTATACATCTCTCTACCGCCGCAGGCACTTTGGCATTCCTCGACCATATCCACTCATAATCAGTAGTCGAGAGAGTATCGATGTTAGACAGAGTTCTGTCTGAGGTAGCGGATGCTAGCTGCTGTATCACGCAGCCAAGACGCTCCGTCATGGCCTCCACGACCCACTTGCTCACAACAGCCGGATCGAAAATAGCATCAATCATTAATCCGTCAGGGCTCATGGTACAAATTAAGTTGAGTGCATATGACGCAAAGTTCTGAATGTCCATGTCCCCTATCCAAGTGCCGAGTTCTTTATCAAAGGCATCCATATCCTCCTCCGGAGCCGGCTGGATAACAAGCAGGGTTTGAAACTGACAAGCCAGATGAGCCTCTTGAGAGACATTCTTAATTCGTTGTAACCCTGCCTGCTCATAGGGTATCATTTTGATTGATTGATCTTGAACCTGGCGAAGATACGCCATCACTGTCTGCGTCTGGTGCAGTTGGACTCGCACCGGCACTGTGGCAAACGTCGGTCCCGCGATATTCTCAACACCAGCCAAGTCCGACTGACGCCCAGTAACTGTAACTCCAAAGACGACGTCCGCCGAGTTGGAACAGGCTCCCATGGTCAAGGCCCAAGCGGCTCTAACAAGACTAGCTGTGGTAATATTGGGCTCTGCCCTGGGAGGGAGATGAATCTGGCGCCGGACAATGGAGCTAGCTGCCACGGGCTCTGATATTAATAGAGGCGCCGGGAATGGCGTAAACTCATAGCCGTCAAATTCAGATCGCCAATATGTATCCACAGCCTTTATGTTCATGTTCTTAATATATCTTGAAAAGTACTTGAAGTCTTTGAAGATTGGCTGCGGCAAGCCCTTGTAGATTTGATAGGCGAGTTGAGGAATCTGGCTAAAGAATTGGCCATCGTATAGCACATGGTGTATTGTCCAGACGAATGAGCAACGCCTTTGCTTGGATGACGCTTCTTCTTCCACGATAATGGCGTACCGGGAAAGCGAGTGGCCAAGACCCATTGGCTCGGCGGCATCTTCCTGGATGTATTTATTGAGGTCCTTTCCGCTACGCCACTGTATATCTTCATGAACAACTGCCTGAACAAGACCGAGCTCTGCATCTTGAATGATGCGTGTACGTAGGATTGGCAGCATTTGCGCGACCTGTTCCCAAGCATGGCGGAAAAGATCCATGTCCACATTTTCCGAAAGAGTTAAAATAGAGCGTGTAGTGTAGGCACCGGCAGACTTGGCCGTCAGAGAGAGTAAACCTTCTTGTAGTGGCGTACATGGGTATGCATCAACGATCAGTTCTGGGCTAAGATTACAAGCGGCAGCGATGCGGCTGCGGTGCTCCGTGTTGTCATTTCCACCTAACAAGGCAAATGGCTCTAGCTTCTCCAGTTCATTGGACGCAATGCTAGATGTAGATGTAGATGATACGCGCGCGAGGGCAGATAGTTGGGGATTGTGGAAGATATCAGCAACGGAGAGAGCAATATCAGCGCGGCGGGCTGCGGCCACCAATTTCATTGATAAGATAGAGTCACCGCCCAAATGGAAGAAGCTATCGTCTGCTCCAATGTCGGATGCATCGATATTGAGGATACGAGCCCAAAGTCCCTGGAGTACAAGCTCTCTCGCCGTAGAAGGTTTGGGCTTGTTGCGGCGGGATCCGCTCAGCTTCTCTGCGAGCTCTCGCGTCGAGAAGTTGGCACCAATGGCGCGAAGCTGTCGGCGATCTGTCTTTCCTGAGCTGTTCACGGGCATTTCCTTGAGGGTAAAGTATATTGCTGGGTCCATGTATTTCGGTAGTCGCTCTGTCAAGTACCCGTCAGCCGTAGCAGAAATCCCGAGCACGCGGGCTCGTAGATCCCCGTCCTCATATAAATTGCCATCAGTATTGTCTTTCGGTATATAATCTTCCTGCATCAATAGGAACGCAACAAGTGTAGGGCTTGCGCCATCGCCAGCCGGTAGGATGACCTCGGCGGCAACCTCACGGACACCATTAACGCAAGCCAGGATATGGTTCTCGACTTCTCCCAGCTCCACACGCTGTCCACGAATCTTGACTTGGTTGTCTTTGCGGCCAATGTAGTTCAAGCTACCATCCTCGTTGTATCGCACCAGATCACCCGTCTTGTAGATGCGGGCCTGTCTACCGAGGTGGCCAGGAGCGCCCTCCAGCAGCCAAGACGGCTCTTGAATGAAGACGGCGGCGGTCTTTTCTGGGTCATGTAAGTAGCCTTTGCCGACAATTGGGCCCTCTAACAAGAGTTCTCCGATGGCTCCAACGGGGACAAGCCGATTGCTGTCAGTTGCATCAACCACCCACGTTACTGATCCTGCAGCATAGCCGATATTAGTCGCATCATCGTCCATAGTGAAGCCGCGCTTGACCATAGACTGTGGAGTACATTCGGATGGGCCGTATGTAACGACGGAATACATGCCGTCGTGCCAACCTGTCACATCTTCCTTCTTGGCAGGCTCTCCACCCATGATAACGACCTTCAAGTCAACCAACAGGTCACGGTCCAACGTCCTAACGATCGATGGTGTTATATCGACCAACTCTGCCTTGGACGCCACCAGTGAGCCAGTCAAGTTATTTTTGCGATCCCAGTCTGACGGCACAACAAGACAGCCACCAGTAGCCAGGCTAAAGAAGATGACCTCGATTGACGCGTCGAAGGAATACGATGCAAACTCATACGACCGCATAGATTTGACAAATCCTATGCGGCCAGCTTGGTAGACGGTGGCAGAGCAAAATGCACGATGTGTAACAAGCACGCCCTTTGCCTTTCCAGTGCTGCCGGAAGTGAATATGACATACATGGTGGAGGAAGGATTCTGTTCGACAGTGGGTGCAACGGATGACTCTGAGAGGCTATGAAGATAGTCGCACCCAATAGAAATGGTTGTCTCTGTAAGATTGGAGTGTATTGCGGCTTGCTCAATAGATGAAATAACCAGTTTGGACTCGGTCTGCTCAACGATGGAGCGAAGACGAGCCTCCGGCAAAGAAGGTTCAAGCATTACAAAAGCAGCACCCGTCTTGAGCACAGCTAGCATCGCCACAACTGCCCAGCGTGATTTCTCGAAGCACAGCGGCACAATAGTATCGTCATTGGCACCGATTCCAAGGGTGATTAGATGCTGAGCCAGTCGAGATGACAGGTCTCCAAGCTCGGCGTAAGTTAAATCTCCATCCCAAGAATTCACGGCGGGTGCATCAGGCTGGCTTTCAATATACTCATCAACCATGCTATGGATGCATCGCTCTACTGGTTCCGGCACAAATTTGTTCCAGTCCCATACCTGCTTGAGATCCTGAGACGTTACCATATTGAGTTCTGCAAGTGCCTGCTCGGGCCTTGCTTCGGCGAGTTGATGCATCAGGCTTGCCAGTCGTTCAAGCAGCTTACGCACCAACCATGGCTGGATCATCCTCGAGTCAAATGTGGCCGCCGCGTTAATCTTGTTCGCACCGAGCTCTACTTCCAGCACTAATCCATATGATGAAAAGCTTTCTGCGGCTGCTGCCGATCCTCCCCATTCACCAAAGACGTTGTTGTTTGTGGGGAGGTTATCGTCTACAGGCTGAATCACCAGCAGATTTTGGAATTTACAGCATTCCATAGTGTCGACGTTGAATTTTGCAATCTGCTGGAGACCAGTCTGTTCGTATGGAATCATGTCCACGGCAACACTTTGTGTTTGGTCCAAGTATGCAGCCACCGACTGCTTCAGGTCAGTACGAATTACGACGGGAACTGTCGCTATTGTTGGTCCGACGATATTTTCGATGCCAGCTACTGGCGCATTTCGCCCAGTGAGAGTGACGCCAAAGACCACATCATCTGAGCTCGTATGGTGGTGCAGGACCAGGGCCCAGGCTGCTCGGATCAATGTTGATAACGTGATGTTGCCAGGCGTGCTGGGAACCGGGCAATCAAGGTCGACAGCTGAGTCTGCCCTTGGTTCATGCAGCACAGACGTCTGCAAAGGCAACGGTGGGAATGCCTCCGGGTTGCACCCTGCGAACAGAGCCTCCCAGTACTTTCTTGCTCCATCTCTGCGCTTCATGGCAACGACATCTTTGACGAAGAGGCTGAAGCTCGGCCGCCGGACGAGTTGAATGCCTTGGTAAGCATCCTCAGCTGTTTTCAAGACCTGCGGCAGCGACCAGCCATCATAAAGTGCGTGATGGATGGTCCATACAAACCACCTCTGCTGTGTGGATGCATCACATATTAATGCGTAGCGAGCCAGTGGTTGGTCAAGACCCATCAGCTGCGATTGATCTTGCTGAAGATAGTCGTCTAAGTCGTCTGCCTGATTCCATTTAATTCCGCCCTTTAGCACTACTTGGAGTAGGCCAATCTGTTCATGCTGGACGATTCGCGTCCGAAGAACCGGCGTCATATGCACGGTTCGCTCCCAGGCCTCACGAAATGTATGCAAGTTGACCTCTGAAGACATTTTCAAGACCTTTTGCCAAACATAGGCACCGGGTTGTTTGGTTGTCAACGCAACAAGTCCCTCCTGAAGAGCAGTGCAAGGATAGACATCTTCAATCTGCGATACGTCCACCTTCAAGGTATCGGCAATATCATCGCAGCAGATGGAAACATCCACAACATCCTCAATCAGTGAGAAATTCGGCGCATAGTCCAAGGAATGGCCATCCTTATCTTGCGGGATTGCTACTTCGGCCATCTGTGCTAGTGTTGGACAGCGGAAAATATCCGCAACTGAAAGTAATAGATTGTCCTCATTAGCCTCTGCAACCAACTTCATAGCTCCAATCGAGTCACCTCCCAGATGGAAGAAGCTGTCGTCAAGGCCAATGATTTCAGTCAAATTGAGCACTCTAGCCCAAAGTCGTTGCAGCTGATGTTCAACATCGGTAGTGGGCTGACGCTTCTCACCACGATTGTTTGCCTCTAAGAGTTGTTGTGCCGAAAAGCTGGCACCCATCTCACGTAGGCGTTTTCGATCAATCTTGCCGGACGTTGTGGTTGGCATCACCGAAAGGGCAAAGTATGCACTAGGCATCATGTAGCCTGGCAAACGATATCTAAGCTGGCTTTCCATGTCGGCCGATATCTCCATGGCCTCTATATCAGTGCCCCCTAAGGCTGAGGCAGCCTTATCGACGCATATAAACGCCACCAGCATTGGACTTGAGCCATCTCTTTCTGGCACCACGATCTCTGCAGCAATGTGACGGGCGTCCGGCATGCATTCTGCCAAACCGTGTTCTACCTCTCCCAGCTCTATCCGCTGCCCGCGGATTTTGACCTGGTTGTCCTTGCGGCCCAAGTAGCTCAAGCTGCCTTGCTCAGTATATCGCACTAAGTCACCAGTTTTATAGACTCGACCGTGTCGACCAGGTATCCCGCCGGTAGGGGCTCCGCATAGGAGCCAGGCGGGATCCTCGATGTAAGCCGCGGCGGTTTTAATAGCATCGTGCAGGTATCCTCGGCCAACAATGGGTCCCTCGACCACAAGCTCGCCAACTGCGCCAATGGGCAGCAATTTACTATGGTCGTTTGCGTCGACAATCCAGCTCACCGAGCCTACAGACTTGCCAATGACAACGGGTCTCTCTGAGCTAAGCTCGTCCATTACAGCAAAGACAGTGGTTTCGGTAGGACCATAGCCATTGTATAGCTGTACTGGCGGTTGTCGGTGTTCCCATCTCTTCACGTCGTCTTCAGTTACTCGCTCTCCGCCTAAAATAAGTGTTTGGAGACTTGGCACAGACGCAGGCTTTATGAGGCGCGCGACTGAAGGTGTTAAAAATGTCAGATTCACACCCATAGCACTCATGCTTTCTGGAAGACTTTCAAGACGATCTTTGTCTGATGGAACGCAAATACATCCTCCGTAAATAAGAGTGGTTATAATCTCCATTATACATGCATCAAATGTATAGGCTGCAAATTGCAAGACGCGTGAAGATGTGTTAAATCCAACCCTAGCGCCGTGATACCAGCAACTAGAGCTTAAAGAGCGATGCTCAATAACAACACCTTTTGGCTCTCCAGTACTTCCTGATGTAAACAACATATATGCGGCAGATGAAGGTGTTGGCATCATTATTGGAACAGCTTGCGATACAGGCTCCCACGCCGCCGAATCGCCGCCGCTAACAGTAACAACCTTGCGGCCACTGCCAACCGGAATGGAACCAGAGTATTTAGCAGACATGAGAACGATGGTAGCATTGGTCTGGTCAAGCAAGAGATTTTGTCGGCGCCGAGAGGAGTGCGCAGGATCAAACGGCACAAAGGAGCCGCCAGCTTTAAACACTCCCAGCATGGCCACGATTGTCCACATGGATTTTTCAAAAAACAAGGGCACAAAAGATTCGTGTGTAACGCCTAGCTTTATTAAGTGATGGGCCAGGCGCGTGGATAATTCGTCGAGCTCTTTATAGGAAATTTCGCCATCCCATGCAGTGATTGCTGGCTCTTGTGGACGCTTCTTCACCTGTTCACCGATCAAGTCGTGGATGCACCGCTCCACGCCGGGCACACTGGTATTTCTTGACCATATTTCCTCTCTTCCAGAGGGCGTGAGCGTGTCAATGTCACCTAGTGTTTGGTGCGGAGCTGTCTCTCGTACCAGTTGTTGCATGACAAAGTCCAACTCTTCCAACATCTTCTTCATCAGCCAGGGTTCAACTACCTTGGAGTCAAAATTGGCATTCAATTTCACACCATTGTTATCTGAGCCACAGGTCAAGGTAAGCGCATATGAAGAAAAGTTGTCGGCGCCGGATGCCAATCGCCACTCTCCAAGGCTGTCAGTATTAGCCAGCCCTTCGTCTGGAGGCTGCACAACAAGCAACGTCTGGAAATTGCATCCTCGCTGGGTGCCTGCATCTATCTTGGCAATGCGTTGTAGACCAATATGCTGATATGGAATCATTTCAATGGAAGCATCTTGCACTTCGCGCAAGAATGTGGCTACCAATTGAGTTGGCTCAACATGGACCACAACTGGAACAGTAGCGATTGTTGGTCCGATGATATTCTCAATATCAGCTACTGGCGCATTACGACCAGAAAGAATCGCACCGAATACGACGTCCGTGGAACCTGTGCGCTGCTGATGAACTATCGCCCACGCGGCTCGCACCAGACTCGACAGAGTAATATGGCTATGAGCGGGAAGACGCAGCGCGCACATGTGATCGGCGGAGGAATCGGCTTTAGGTTCTCGGATAGAAGTGGGAAGTGTTGGGAAGCTTTGCGGCTCGCACGACGCAAACATCGCTTGCCAGTATGCTTCGATATCGTCTTCCCTATGCTCCATGAGATATTTTACAAAAATGTTGAAGCCGGGGTTCCGCGAGAGCGTCTTGCCGTTGTAAGCCTGATCAACTGAGGCCAGTACTCGTGGCAGAGACCAGCCATCGTAGAGGGCGTGGTGTATCGTGAAGGCGAATTGCCCCTGGCTGGAGGAGCCGTTATTGATGAACGCATACCGCACCAGTGGCTGGCCTAAACCCATGGGCAGCGATAGATCATCTTGGAGGTATTTGTCAATATTGTTTTCTTGACCCCATCGAATTGACTCTTTTACAACCACTTGAAGAAGCCCTAATTCGCTATGTTGTACAATCCGCGTCCGAAGAATTGGATTGCTCTGTACCGTTTGTTCCCACGCATCCTTGAACGCATTCATATCAACATCTGACAAATCCAGGACTTGCTGCAAAACGTAGTCGCCCAGATTTTTAGCTGATAGCGCCATCAGGCCTTCTTGAAGGGCGGTACAGGGATACATGTCCTCAACCATGGCCGTCTCAAGATTCAGACTCTTAGCTATATCTGCACGCCAGGTCGGCAACTTTGGGCTACTGCCAAGGAGTGAGAACGCAGGCACCTCCTCCATGCCGTCATTTCCAGCTACTTCTGACAAGACTCTGGCCAAACTGTGCAATTTTGGATGCTGAAAAACATCGGCAACGGAAAACTGCAGGCCCATCAAGCGAGCTAAAGTAACCAACTTCATCGCAGAAATAGATTGTCCGCCAAGGAGAAAGAAGTTGTCGTCCAGGCCAATGACTTCAGCACTAACATTGAGCACCTGAGACCAAAGCTGCTGCAGTCGAATTTCGACGTCGGTCGTCGGTTGGCGCTTCGTGCCCAAGGCAATTCCGCGCAATTCCGCCAGCCGTTGAACAGAAAAGGAAGCGCCAATCTGACGCAGTCGGTTTCGGTCTATCTTGCCAGAGACTGTCATAGGCATTGCCACGAGCTTAAAATAGACAGTTGGAACCATGTAACTGGGTAGATGGCGAGCTAGCTGATCTTCCGTTTCAGGTGGCACGGTAATGATCCAGATACCGACTGTATCATCCACTTGGACCCAGGCACCAGCGGTATCAACAGCATCTAATTTGGCATCCCCCCAGCATACAAAGGCTGCCAACATGGCACTTGATGCATCATTTGCTGGCAAAATGACTTCGACCGCAATCTGGTGAGCATCCAGGCACTGCTGCACCTGGTACTCAATTTCTCCCAGTTCAGCACGTTGGCCACGGATCTTGACCTGGTTGTCTTTGCGCCCGATAAAGCTCACGCTACCGTCTTCATTGTACCGGGCCAAGTCGCCAGTCTTGTAAAGGCGAGCGTGGCGGCCAGGTATTGCGCCGCGGTCAGGGGAGGTCTCAGTCACGCCTCGAGTTAGCCAGTGGGGATCTTGAATAAAGACTTCGTTTGTCTTCTCAGGACGACAGTGATATCCTCGACCAACAATTGGTCCCTCGATAAGCAGCTCACCAACCACGCCAATGGGCACAAGCTTATTGTGGTCACTAGCATCAACAATCCAGCTGACTGAACCGACAGCCTTGCCAATACATCCCTGATCTACAGTATTCGAGTCCATAGTGTTTACCATGCATCCAATAGAGCATTCCGTAGGACCATAACCATTCAGAAGTGTTCGACCGTCATCACTCCACATAGTATAATCGCTGTTTGCGACTCTCTCGCCTCCGAGGATCAGTGTCTGCAAAGTCGGTACGCTCGACGGCTCGATGTGACGTGCAATAGATGGCGTTAAAAAGGCCAGGTTGATTTGCATTGCATTAATGCACTGGGCCATGTTGACCAAGCGGTCTTCTTCTGAGGGTATACAGATACACCCTCCATATATAAGAGTTGTTAAAACATCCATCAAGGAAGCGTCAAACGTGTAGGCGGCAAACTGTAACACACGTGAGGAGGCATTAAAGCCAACCCTGCCTCCATGGGCCCAGCAGCTAGTTCCTACTGACCGATGCTCAATCAAGACTCCCTTTGGCTCTCCAGTACTTCCAGAAGTAAATATCATATAGGCAGCGGTGGTTGGCGTTGGCGGAGTCAGAGAAGTTGCACTTATCTTCGTCCATTGTGAAGTACTTTCAGGGCCAACAGGGATAACTTCGCGATTTGCGCCAAACGGAAGATCAGCGTACTTTGGAGAGGTAAGGATAAAGGATGCGTTAGTCTGAGCTAGAAGACCCTCTCGACGATTCGGAGCCTGCGATGGATCCAAGGGGACAAATGCGCCTCCGGACTTAAGTACTCCCAGTATGGCCACCACAGCCCACATCGACTTTTCAAAACACATGGGCACAAACATCTCCTTTCCAATTCCCTTAGATTGAAGATGTCCAGCCAGGTTTGTCGATAATTGATCCAACTCGGCATAAGTCGCACTGCCGTCCCAGGCGCATATGGCCGGCGCTGCTGGATGCTGGGTTGTCCGATCGTCGATCAGTTCATACACACAACGTTCAATGCCTGCCGGCACATCGTGATTCCAACTCCAAAGGCGTTCTATGTCCGAGGGGCCTATGATTTCGAGATCCTGCACGTTCCCATGTGGTTGTGTGGTAAGGGCAGACATGGCGACGCTCAGGCTTTCCGCAACCCGCGCTGCCTGCGTCGCAGTCATGATTCGATGGCTATATGATACTGTGACGGCGAGTCCTTTATCACTAGTGACAGCGTTGACGTGTATATCGTACTATTTGAATCATTCGAGTCAGTTTGGTCTGGACAGTGAGAAAGAAGCGTAACAGTTGGCACCATTAGTGGTGGTGAATATTTACCTCTGTTGGATCCAGTTGATCTATATACTCGAAATTGATTTCGCTAGTATCAATTTCATCTTTCCTGCCATGGTTTTGGAAAGAGACTCCGCTATTGAAGAGAGCAATGGCTCCAAGATTCAACTCAGAGTGAACAGCAGACAGTGGGAATGACTGGAATGGCAAGCTCTTCCAGGTGTCTTCCTGAACATCTCGCAGTAGCTCAAGCACGGTTCGAGATGTGGCGAGGTCGACACGGCACGTTAACATGCCGATCAACGGTCCGACGATATCATCTACGCCATTAATAGGCAAGTCACGTCCCGAGGAAAGATTTCCGAAACATGTCATGGTAGAGCCACTGTATCGACTTAAGATGAGTGCCCACGCCGCCTGGACGACTGTCGCCACCGTCACCTCCCATTCTGCGCAAAAGTCGAGTATTTTCTTAGCATCCAGATTTGGTACGTGGATGACACTGTGCCTAACTTCTTCGTTTGGGCTGCCATCTCGTAGCGAGGGGAAGTAGCAGGGCTCTACACCCGTCAGGTACTCGGACCAGTATCGGCGGCCTTCTTCGTACGGCTGTTTAGCCAGATAAGAGATGTAATTTTTGTATAATGGTGCATCTGAATCGAAACTGCCGCTGTAGGCTTTTTGTAAATCGTATAACAGGATATTCTGGGTGTAACCATCCGAGATGGCGTGGTTCATTTCAAGGTAGAAGTACGCCGATGTATCGTTTGGCCCTTGACACAAAGTAACATGATGCTGGAGGCTCCCCCGTTGGTAACTGTTGAGACCGTATCGTTGTCGGAAGGCCTCCACACTGGAGGCGCCATCGCTATTTGGAAGACATGTAATATTGGGCTCGGGATTCTTTAGCAGTATGTGTGTGAATTGGGAAGTTCCTGCAAGGTTGTCGACAATCAGGGCGCGGAGAAGACCGTGTCGCTCAACAACATGTATCCAAGCATCTCGTAGCCGATCCAGATCAATCTTGGCCTCAGGTCGAGTAGGCATAACTTCTAGTAGCAAAGCTACGCGATAGTTCTCCGGGCTTTTGGCTTGGCTTATCAGCATGCCTTCTTGCATTGGTGAGCAAGGGAATACATCTTCAACATCGCTGGTTTGGAGAGAATCTAACTGAGGTAGGAAATCATCCCGGAATCCATCGAGGTCCGTATAGCTCTCAAAGGCCAGCGGAAAGTCCTCAAGGGTCCACTCCGTAGCCCGGCCGTGGAGAAAATCGGCCATTTGTGTCAATGTAGCCTCGTACTGTTCAAGCCAAGTTGTGATACTGGCTTGACGCTGGACATCCTTTGGATATGTAAAGCTGACGTCTAGATAACCCTTGTCAACCGTTACCGAAACTTCAAACAGTGAGATTCTTCTTGTCAATGAAGCGGACTCGGGACTGGAGCCGTCTGGAAGAGAGAGTATCTCAAACAAGGCATCTTTTCGCTCAAGTTGCTGGTAGGCCCCAACATAATTGAAAGCAATTTCGGCGGGAAACAACGACATAAATTCCTCGGCTGACTTCTCCTCAATAAACCTCGACGCGAAATAGAGCCATCCGTTTGAGCTGAAGCTGCGAATGCAATCCTTGGTCTGGCGGATTGTCTCTCGCAAGTCTTTTTCGGCACCATCAGCCAGCTGAACTGGGAAGACAGTTGTAAACCATCCTACTGTACGCGAGAGGTCAATGCTGCTATCCCACGGCTCACGGCCATGGCCCTCACAGAAGACAGGTGGCAGGTTGCGATCTGTAAAGGCGATACCAAAGGAGCGAATCATTGCTGATAGAAAGAGTTCAACCGGTCGGGTCTGGAAGGCGTCGTTGCATGAGCCCATGAGCTTGGCCGTCAAATCTCTCTCAAGTCGGAAACCCCGGCTTGTGGTGCCTCCCCAAAGATTGCGAGCTGCATCAACGCCCCAGTAGTCTGGCATTGGTGGCCTCAGTTTGAACGGGAGAATGTAGTCAGAAGCAGATTGCTGCGCAGCGAATTCCGTCTGCAGATTACACCATGTCTGAAATGTAAGGGCAGGCGGAGCAGCTATTGACCCCGCGGTGAGCAGCTGCTCCAAATCCTGGAGGAGGATTCTCCATGACATCAGGTCCACGACAAGATGATGGATGCTCAAGAAAAGACTCTGTCCATCAGTATTGTCGAAAAGAGCAGCTACAAAGAGCGGACCTTGCTCAATATCTAGTTTCTCGCGCCTCCGTGCAATGGCCTTGGCCATGTCGCCTAGACTCAGGTTCTTGAAATGGGAAAATTCGTAAGTGGCAGTGTTATCAATACTGATCGATTGCTCTAGATAGCCTCCTTGCCCTGGGCGGAAACGAGCACGGAGCATTGGATGATGTTCAATGACGGCGCTACATGCCTTCTCAATGTTGGCCGGTGTTATGCGTCGAGAGAGTCGAAGAAGGAAGCATTGGTCAAAGCAAACTGCTGGATTGGGCTGTAGGTGTAAATACAGCTTCTGAATCGGACTCAGCGCAAATGAGCGACCCGGTTGCTCTTCTGTTGTTACAGATAGCGATTGAGTCATGGTGAGTGTCGATTTATCGGACAAGAGACGTCCAATGGTCTTCTTTCGAAGTACATCAGAAGTCGATATGTTGAGCTGAAGAGCTCGCGCGGCAGAGGAGACTTGCATTGCAGTTATGGAATCACCTCCCAAGCGGAAGAAGCTATCGTCCAGTCCCACAGAAGCTGGGCTGATGTTAAGGACGCGTGCCCAGAGATCCTGCAGCTTGGATTCAAGCTCCGTGGTTGGCTGGCGTTTCTTGGTGCTATTACTATTCATATCCGCCAGTTGTTGGGCTGAGAAGGACTGGCCCATCTCTATTAGTTGCTTCCGATCAGTCTTTCCGGATGTCGTCTTAGGCATCTCCGCTAGAGCGAAGCAGACACTTGGAATCATGTACGCTGGCAAGCGGTCGGCGAGCTGATACTCCATCTCAACCACCCGTATACTGCCACTGTCTTTGTTTTGATCAGCATCCAAGCATAGAAAAGCGGCCAACATTGGCTTCGAGTCTTTTCCTTCCGGCTTGATCAATTCCACGATGATCTCGCGTGCATCCTGCAGACATTCTCGCAGATGGTGTTCAACCTCTCCTAACTCCACGCGCTGTCCTCGAATTTTAACCTGCGTATCCTTTCGGCCAACGAAGATTAAGCTGCCGTCTTCGCTATAGCGGACCAGATCCCCTGTTTTGTACAAGCGACCCGAGCGACCTGCTTGCTTCAACCAGGGAGTGTGGTCGAGAAACACGGCCGCTGTTTTACGGTCATCGTTCAGGTACCCCCTACCAACAATTGGGCCTTCAATCAAAAGTTCGCCTATAGCGCCCATTGGAGCGAGTTTGTTGTGGTCTTCTGAGTCGACAATCCAAGTGACGCAGCCCAGGGGAGCACCGATATAGCCTCTCTTTTCTGCCAAATTGACATTATCCAGTTGGCCTGTTGTGCAGGAAATGGCACATTCGGATGGTCCGTAGGTGACATAGACCTGTTTATCAGGTGTCCATTGCCTGATATCAGCATCATCCAGCTTCTCTCCTCCCAGGACGATGGTGCGTAGAGTCGGGACGGCTGATGGTCGGATGAGTCGCGCCGTTGATGGCGTCAAAAGCACCAAAGTAACGTCCATCGAGTTCATACTTTGACCAATATCACGCAGACGGTCCTCATCAGACGGAATACAAACACAACCACCGTAAATAAGCGTAGTTAGTGTCTCTTGAATTGATACATCAAATGTATACGCCGCAAATTGATAGGCACGAGTTGTGGCTGTAAATCCCATTGCAGCTCCATTATAGCGACAACTTGTGCTCACGGATCGATGCTCTATTACTACACCCTTGGGTTCGCCTGTGCTACCAGATGTAAAAATCAAGTATGCAGCTGATGTTGCCTTTGGTGGAACGCGGATAGAGGCTGCTGCTGCTGCTGCATTTCCCCATGACAAAGTACTGTGGTCGCCAACTGCAACAACAGTACGGTCTTGGCCAAAGATCATCTCTGCGTATTTTTCCGACGCCAGCACCACTCGCGCATTTATTTGGTTAAGAAGGCCGTCTCGCCTGCGAATGGCCTGCGTAGGATCGAGGGGAACAAATGCACCTCCGGCCTTGAGGATACCCAGCATAGCTACCACGGTCCACATTGATTTCTCAAAACACATGGGGACAAATACACCAGGTTGAACCATGAAATTTGTTGTGAGATGATGAGCCAAGCTAGATGAAAATTCATCCAGCTGACGATATGTGAGAGCGCCGTCCCACGAACATACGGCTGGCGAATCGGGACTCTGAAGGGCCTGCTCTTGAACCATTTTGTGAATACACTGCTCCTCCGCTGGGGGAACCTGGCTGTTCCAGCTATAAATTCGTCGTTGTTCTGCAGCCGTCATTGTCTCAACTTCTGCTACAGTCTTGCACGACGTTGTTGTAGACTCAGCCAATTGACACATCACTAAGTCCATTCGCTCCAGTAGCCTGCTCACCAAGGCTGTATCGATAGATTCGGGATTGAAGATAGCCTCCAGTCTGATATCTTTGTCCAAGAGGTAGCACTGAAGCATCAGCGCATATGTTCCCACTACCTGCTCCTTCGACGAGGTTTTCCAGCTTCCAACTAACTCGTCTGTACACAAATCGTTTTCCACTGGCTGAACCACAATGGCAGTCTGAAACGTGCATGCCCGCTGGGTATCTTCGTTTATCGCAGCAATAGCCTGTATGCCCATTTGCTCATATGGTTTCCTCTCAGCTGCTCCACGCTGTATTTCTTCCAATAATGTGTATATGGGTTGTGTCTTGCCGAAGCGGACACGCACAGGGATTGTGGCGATGGTAGGTCCGGCGATGTCTTTTATGCCGTCTAGTTGTGCATCTCGTCCAGAGACAGTCGTGCCAAAGACTACGTCGTTCGAACCCGTATGGCCACCTGCAACCAGTGCCCAAGCCGCTGAAACGAGTGTCGAGTTTGTGATGCCTGGAGGCCGCGTCTGTGGCCTGCGGAATCGGTGCTCCGTTTTCATGGCCTTTCTGGGTTCGGAGGTAGGTGGTGGAGCCGTTGGGAATTGTATAAAATCGTTTCCTTGGAGCATTGACTTCCAATACAGCTGAGAATTGTCGCAGTTCTGCGCCAATGCATACTGGACAAACGAGCTGAAACCTCGCGGTTCCGAGAGCTGGCCGCCACGGCAAGCATGGTTGACCATACTTGTGATTTGAGCCAAAGACCAACCATCATACAGAGCGTGGTGAATTTGCCAATTAAACAGCGTCTTTCCATTGTCAAGTTCAATGATTGTGTAGCGAGAAAGGTCTTGTCCAAACACCTGCCCGATAGTTTCGTCTTCGGGGCTCGTCGTCTTGAACTGCCCTGTCCTCGACCACCGTATTCGTTCTTTCATGACGACTTGCAGCAAGCCTAATGTAGAATGATGCACAATTCGCGTGCGCAGAATTGGCATTCTGCTCACGACCTCGTCCCATGCATTGCAAAATGCATCAAGAGACACACCAGATGCCAACTCGAGGGTGGCGTGCATAACATAATCGCCAGCATGCTTTGTGGTCAAGGACAAGAGTCCCTGCTGTATTGGTGTACACGGATATATATCTTCGATCAATTCGCCTCTGAATCCGTATTGTGCCTCAACTTCTTGGAGAGTTTCGGCTTTGGATGTGCCTAGCAAAGAGAATGGTGGCAGCTGGCCATTTGCGTGGCTCGCCTCCGAGAATACGTCGGTTGGCATGATGTGGTATGGATGGGCGTATTAGTTTGTGTGTAGTTTGTAGCTTTGTTGGAGAAAGACAACGGGAATGAGATGTTGTCTAGACGTCTGAGTCGCGTGGAGCGTGTTGTATGGCTCGTACGCACTACGTCATTCGATCAAAGACGTTTTGAGGAAATTAAACAAAGGGCGACGTTAAAGGACCTCTAATTGTCCTAGAAAGTAACAAGGCTGAGGGATTGATTGTACTTGGCAACCTCAGGACTATGGCTACGCGGAATACTCTGACATTACCCGCTAATTTTGGAGCTATGGCATACTATAGGGGTAGGGGTACTGATATCTGTGCCAAGTGAGATTTAACTTACGGGTGGCGTGGGCTATAGACTCGATCCTCATCCCTAAGTCCAGTCTCTAATACGCCACCTCAGCCAATTTCTGACTGCGCTTAGCTTCCTAGGTACTCTCTGCTCCCTACATGTGATTAGCCACGTCTGGTGCCCATCTCTGTACGATATCAATGGTTTTCTGTTTTGCTTTCTATTTCCATATTTTCCTCATTCTCTCTATTCAATCAATAATACCGCAACAAGAAAAGAAATATGTCAAAGCCTTGTCTACTTTTATTACATATTGTCACCCAGCGTTATTATCACAATTGTCAACACACTCGTGGCCATTTCATATCCTACCCTATACCTTACTCAATGCCTTGCACCGTAGTGTGTTTTACTTATCGCGGCGTGCTTATTTTACCCCACATCACCATTTCCATTTCGGAGTCCGTACTACTCCACAACTTACGCAAAAGATCCTAGGCCATGATAAATCGCGGGGTTGGCTTTGGAATCTACCCGGTCAAGCACTAGTGTACCGAGATAGGTACGGGATCATCACCCCTGCAGACGAAAGTCCTTGAAACCCGCGAGCTAACGACTTTGACGGTTGAGGTTATCAAGGTAAAATAAGGTGGCTCCAATCCAGCACCTACTATTTTCGGTTTACCGCTTACATAGCTCAGATCTTCAAAACTACTGGTACAGAATCTGGACCAGCTGGAAATCCCGAGGCTAGAGGCAAGACCCTGAAATCCCGTCTCACCGTCCCACTGACCGCGAATTGTTCCTTCCAATCCCGCCGAGAGTCCTCCGTACTTCCGCGTTGTCGATCCTTCTAAGGATTTACCCCGTTTCAAAGCTAGCTATCTGTGACATAGCTTCGGCCTCCGTTTTCCGCTCGTGGCTTGACTTCGTTGACCCACCAAGGTCGCCAACATACCGCATCTTGCCGAGCGATAGGCCAATCTTAAAACAAACCTAATCCTTGCACCAACTTCCAGGTTCGCCTGTGGGTGACATATCGTTGATATATGATTCATGGATTTTGTTTTGTATCCTGTACGTTTACAGTAGTCACCGACATTAACCCTGGTAAGCAAATATGTTGAGAGGCTTAGATAAACGCCCTGCGTTGTGATAGCGTCTTACTGTACGTATGTACAGGTACCTGCTTGTAGTTGTACAAAGGAGTACCGGCCGTTTTAGACCCGTGTTACTAGTAAAAGGGGGTACATGCAGTAGTCACTTGCATATATCCGATTTAATCTCTCTTTGAGACCTAACGTTACAAATGTAGCCAACAGAGTTTTCATTCGGTGTGATATCTTTATATCTAAACCACAAATATTTAATATATTAGGAATTCTTTTTTCACAATGACTTGCACTTAAACTACTTTCGAATTTTCAAGTAGAAAATAAAATAAAGTAGAATCATTTTAGCTTATCACTTATAAATGCCATTGTTTAATAAATCTTTAAGCATAACACTTACCATAGGCTGCTAAGAGTGGTAGTATTGCTCCTTACACTTGCTTATAGGGGAATGGATCTCTTAAGTACATATATAGTCAAGCTAGCATTCTTAATCCTTTTTTACGAGTATTCGGATATGAGAAGCGAATTGTGAAATCATAGGCCGTCGCTTACCTGTCCAAGCAGGTGTATGCTACTAAGATAGGCAAGCCCTGGTTATTCTTTCGTAAATTTCTACATTCCACCCATCGCAACCTAACACGGTAAAGCGTCAACTTGGGCGTAATCCGGCCAATCTAAGAGATAGTATTCCGTAACTGCCGAGTATATGTATATGGCATAGTCTCACACGCTTGCATCATGATGGAAGCCAGGCCAGTGGGGCTTGTAACGAGCTAACAATCCACAGGCGAATGTTGCGAGGTTATACGGTAATACGTTGAAGCCACCAGTAGATCCTTGACTACTTGCTGCTCGTAGGCCGAGAAACTAGGATTTCCAATGCCAGAGTAGGGATTACCCCGTACTTTGAAGTGACTGATTTTCGTTATACGCAATGAACATATCTGAGCCTAGGCTTAGGAGCATCAAGGAGACAGCAAGTCCCTTCTCACCCATGTCCGACCATCCGCTATCATCCCTTTGAGCGGGTGGCTGCCAGTCAGCTTTGCTACGGGCAGTTGAGGATCATGTGTCTAAATCCTGGTCAATGTCGTAAGGAGGCAGATTGAATTCGTATGTAGTCACGTTGTGTCATGGCTAGCACAGGTTGGAGCTAGTCGTTACCAAAGAGATACTTATAGGGTCGCTCGGGACCTACTACTCTTACTTTTTTCACCTGCCAGAACATCTACCGTTATTCATTCCTGAATCCTCTACATCATCTACTTCAGTTGAACTTCAAATCGAATCTACAATGCATTACATCAAGTCTGTCGCTCTCATTGCGGCCCTGGCCCAATTTGGAGCTGCTCTTCCAGCTCCTGCCCGTTAGTATTTACCTATTGTGTAACCTAAGTTAGTTCATATTGCTGATATTACTCTAGCTGTGGCCGTTGCTGTGGCCGATGCTGATGATCAGGTCCGCAACAGCTGGGCTAAGCGTGATGCTGATGACCAGGTCCGCAACAGCTGGGCTAAGAAGGATGCTGACGATCAGGTCCGCAACAGCTGGGCTAAGCGTGACGCCGATGACCAGGTCCGCAACAGCTGGTCCAAGAAGGATGCTGATGACCAGGTCCGCAACAGCTGGGCTAAGCGTGATGCCGATGACCAGGTCCGCAACAGCTGGTCCAAGAAGGATGCTGATGACCAGGTCCGCAACAGCTGGGCTAAGCGTGATGCCGATGATCAGGTCCGCAACAGCTGGTCCAAGAAGGACGCTGACGATCAGGTCCGCAACAGCTGGGCTAAGCGTGATGCCGATGACCAGGTCCGCAACAGCTGGTCCAAGAAGGATGCTGATGACCAGGTCCGCAACAGCTGGGCTAAGCGTGATGCCGATGATCAGGTCCGCAACAGCTGGTCCAAGAAGGACGCTGACGATCAGGTCCGCAACAGCTGGGCTAAGCGTGATGCTGATGATCAGGTCCGCAACAGCTGGGCCAAGAAGGATGCTGATGACCAAGTCCGCAACAGCTGGTCCAAGAAGGATGCTGATGACCAGGTCCGCAACAGCTGGTCCAAGAAGGATGCTGATGACCAGGTTCGCAACAGCTGGAACTAAATATAAGGCGTCATTATCTCATGACCAGTCGTCTTTAATACATATTTAATAGTTAGCTTGGCGCGAGGTGTCTTCTTGAATAAGTCACTAGACCTCAGGGCAAAGTCAATGTACTGTAGTTGAATTGAGCTTATTAGACACCCAATATCACAAACCCTTCAATTTTCTTGCTCATACACTCGTGAAGGTACTAGATTGCGAATTATCACAGGCCCTGTCTTGTACTTGGATCAAATATTATTTGTGAAAACTATTGTGTCGGTTGAGCGAGCTGTTGTATGGCAAAGGCATTGCCAGCATGCGGCGACATCTTTATCGCCTCGGACTCGTCAATAGCCCGAGGTAATATTTTTACCATCATGACCGATAGTTATCAATTTTTCTCATACTAATTACCAGAGGTCGTTTAGTACGGTTTCTCTCTTTTATCCATCACACCCAAAGCTCGCCACAAGTATACACATTGCCACATATATTAGTAACCTACGTATGGCATGCAAGGACGTGTAAATATCCTTAGGCTATCACATGAAGACATCTATGATATGAAACGATATAAAATCCAATATGCAACTTAAATATTATTATTTTGCAATTAGTAGCGACCTCTATTGTAATTGTGCATATTTTAGCTAGAAAAAATGGCCGCAGAAACTGCCACAAATATACCCACAGCAAACAAGAATGCTGCCCTTGGCGTAAAGGTTATAAGACCATCGCTGTCCTTGGATCCAGAAGTGATACTGTGATGGTTCCAACTTCCAACCCCAAAATGATATTGGATTTGCGAATCTTCAGCATGTTTCTGAGATTTATCCAAAAGCCGCCTACCAGGGTGAATAACTGGCTCCGTGGTTTCATTACGTGCTTGTTTGAGAAAAGGCATCAGCGATGTGCCACCAGTGCCAATGGCATCTTTTGACAGCTCTGTATCGGGATCTATCAGAGCTGGCGACAATGCAGCATTACCAACCGGATTCTCGTTTGTGATTGATTTCCGCGATTCGATGATGATATAGCGAGAAACAACCTGGAGATGCTTGTCCCGTAGCTTGCACAGCATTTCAAGGCATGAATCATACGCTTTACATAGTGCATGATCAGACCGCCGACTCTCGACAAATGATCGGATGTTTGTAGTCTTGCCAACGTCTTCCAGGAAACGGCGATGAGGCCCAGGCATATATTTCCGCATTTCGTGAATGAAATTATGCCGTGGTGGCTGGGGCCCTTTTGCCTCTGGTATTGAAATAGTGCTGCTGACACCAGTTGGACGGTGTTCAATGCCAAGGACTATGTCAAAAAACTGGATTAAGGAGCTCTGAGCATTGCTAATGCCAGCGTATTGTCGATAGTCTCTGTTACTGCTGCCATCATCATACCAGACACCGTTGGGTAGCCCTGAATTTTCCATTCCCTTGCTGCCCGCGAGGTACGGTCGCACTTGATGGTAAAATACTCGGGGATCACAGCTTTCGTATATTCGGTGCAGTATAGCAATTATTCCATCTATTGTTCCAGCAAGCTGGTTAAGGTGATCAGCAACCACTTGGCTATCCCCGACATGTGCTGCTTCAATTGCTTCCAACATTGATTGTAGACTGGGTGCTCCGTATGCTTCAATGGCCATTGATATCTTGTAAAACCAGTGTTCATCTACGGTGCCCGTAAAAGTTACTGCACATCCTAAGTTGGAGAGGTCACTCAGAGACTCAGTCTGGCAATGTGGTACATAATTCCAGAGACAAAACCCAGCATAGGTGGCCATTGGAGGTAGTTCCAAGTGCTCACTGACTTGCTTCAGGGGGATTGTGATAGGAGGCGGTATGCGCTGAAATATGTTAGTATACCTCTGTTAAACGGAGGAGAAGACTCACTTCGGAAGGTTCCGCACCGCTCCAGACGTAACCCTGCAGCATTGAGACTAGAAGGAGATATGCCCGCCTCCATTGTAACTCAGTCTGTAGCTGTGATGTTGAAAGGATTGGTAAATCATCAATAACTGCACGAAGTCCTCCACTCTGAAGGAGAGGCTGGAGACGGGCGAGAATATTCTCCCATTCAGCGTAGTAGGGATCTGCCAGCGCGGGCACTGGAAGTGAGGAGAGAAATCCACAGTCCTTGGATAACCCATAGGCCGATAGAGGCGGAACTAGTTGAGCCATAACTTCAGAGCTGTTAGGCAGAGAATGAAAATACAACAGAGGCGGCGAATCACGAACCACGCAGACCGAATACTCGAACAACATTTACAATGTGTGACGTTAGGAAGATGATAAACACGGCCGAGGTTTCTTACGCAATCACCAGCGTACTAAAATTTCGGAGTCCGAAAATACCCTGTTAGCGTTAATATCAGCACTAAAATCTTATATATATCGTAGACTGAAGAACCATGCAAACCGAATACTTGAATAACATTTGCAACATATAACGTTAGGAAGATGATAAACACAGCCGAGGTTTCCTATACGCAATCACCAGCGTATTAAAATTATGGAGTCCGAAAATGCCCTGTTAGCGTTAAGATCAGCACTAAAATCGTGGACCGAATTTAGTGCCAGCGATTAGCTCTGGTGTGTACGTAGTAAATCTCCAAGCCCCTGGCGATCTTCCACTAGACAGGTGGCTCAGTGTCTAAGCTCGGGAAAGGCTTATACCACCAGCAGTGCCAATCTTGTGATTCGGCCTCTTCAGTTGTTCTAGTGTGACAGATATGGTAAGCATCGCGCAGATGCCGAGACACCGGTTTGAACTAGTGAGTATTTCGAAAAAAGGAATATGCCACTTCCTGCTTTTACACATCCCCGTATCCTCGTATACAGGACTCGACCAGGAGGCGGTGAATGGGGCAATCTGCGACTCTGATCCTCATTAACTACATGAAGACAACACGCAATTGCAGGGAATAGGCTTCCTGTATTGCGTTAGGTTAGCATACAAGTTATCCGGCTGTCGGCGAAAATCCTTAGTCAAGAGACAAGGGAGAACAGAGGTCAGCTGACAACAAGAGTACTTATGTGCAAAAGATAATAAGTTGGGTAAAATTGACACAAATAAAATCCATTTATGTTAGTAGAGAGAAATTCTTTATCTTTTTGCGACTTTGTCTCAGGTAAAGCAGTTGTATCACCACCCTGGCCTGTTTCTTGCTTGGTAATTGCCCATCTTGGCAATTGCTCATCTTGGCAATTGCCCATCTTGGCCACAACGTCTACCGTGTTCCTTATCCTCTCTAGGGTATCTATCACCTTACCTGTATGTAAGACTTATGAGGAGTACTGCGTTAATTATTACCACCGAAACTGTTAGTCACTGAGGGACATGTATTGCTGATTCAACTACTTATGCTTTTTTTTTCTTTTCTTTTTTTGCTCTACATTTGTGATTATCTACAACTTGGTAATTATATGATGTTTCTCTCAATGAGAATAGGGCTCGAGCTAATTTCCGTACTGTTTGTAATGTAATGAACCACTAACAGTGACCAAACCAATCAAATTGATGCCTTGGTAAAGCTTACTCCGACGGCCGCCCGGCGAGAACCGAGAGATCCTTTGTGTCCACCATCCTAGATCGTGCCCACGTATCCAATTTTTCGAAGTTGACGCATTCATGGTCGCTGTACACCCGAGAGAACGGCTTGCCCTCGAGCCACTGAAACGTCGACAGAGTCACGTCGCCACGGCAAATGGCCGCTTCACGCCAATACTCGAGGCAGTGATCTATGTGAGTCTCCTCTCGAATATGTTCATCCTCTGTCATATTTCCATAGTAGCGCTGTTGGTGGAAATGGCGACGGATTCGTTTCTAATCGTATTTTGTCAGCTTTCGTGCGGTTGGGAAGAATTAGTCACAACTTACGATGCAATGGAGCTCATGGTACACCGTCAGCTCGGCTATATATCCCGACCCATCTTGCATGGCAATGCTATCGTCGGGTAGGTGAGAGAGCTCGTCTGCTGAAATTTTGATGGTCATGGCTATAGTGGAATGTCAATCATTATGTCTCTTTTCCCTTATTGGGCAAACATGTAGTCTGAGACTCACGCTCCAGCAAATGAGCCCACGCTTTGTCGAACTCTTCAGTAGGCTCGTCGTTGGGCTCTCCAGTGAAAGGATTATTTTTTAGGTCTCTCATCAGACGTTTGGGTACGTATTCGATGGCTTCTGCGGCAGGAGCTACAAGAGTGTTCAGTCAACTGTAAATAGCTCTTATAAGCGAGAACACTTACAGTAAATCAACTTCGGTCGTACGCATTGTTCGCCAGATCGCCGTGCTCTCCAGTACAGACTGAAGAAAAGAAGATTGGACAGGGCAAGAATTCCGTAGACAATATAATGAAGTGGAGGCCATCGACGTTGTCGTCTGTGGCGAGGCATGGGATCATGGAGCCCGTCCATTTCTGACGACGAAGATAGTTCTACGTCCGAAGACGCCAGAGCCTGATGTTCGTACATCTTATTTTCCATAATGGCAGTTTGGAAATTTCGACTCAAGATGAAACTTAATGAAAACTTGATGGAACTTGGATTTCGAGCAAAAGGGTTTTCATACGGCCACCAATTAATTGAAGAAAAAGGAGAAGAGGCTTCCCGGCAACAGCTGGCTGGATGCAAACTGCCGCAAGATCAGCATTACCAGACGAAAGTTCTTTCCAGGAGAAGGACAGCGTTTGAATACGGAGGAATGTATTATTACTGCGGAACCGGGTCAGGTACCTGGTCCATGGAGGGGATACGCACTGACCATGTGGTACAGGAAGGAAGAATATATTCCGTATAGGTATGTACATGTAGTAGAAACACTTAATGTGCGCAGGATGATTATCATGGACCTCTGTGATAGATCAGGCAAGGACGCTACAACTAGAGTCAATTTGTGCTAGTATTTTTCGGAACAGCTGATCTATTACTCAGTACTGGAATCATGAAATCATTCATGGTAATTGCCGAGCAAAGACAAGTGCTTTGGCAAGCTGACCCTCGCAGCCGTCGCTTGGAGTCGTACGAGCGCTAGCAGATAAGGCTGGTATAAAATTGGGTCTGAGGTGAATAGTGCCTGATATTGGGGAATCCTTGTCCGGTAGGGATATCTATGGGGTGGAGTACACATAGCTATAGCTATTCCAGTTCCGATATGGTTTTCATGGCAGGGGCGGGAGCAAGGGTAGAGGCGGATCGTCTCCTCCACTGCCCCAGTGTAAAACATGGCAGAGTACGGAGTCCGTATTACTCTGTAGAAGCAGTTTACTAGGCGCACCCTAGCTGTAACGTAACACCTTAGTTTGTACCTGTACATGCGTTGACCTTGTGTCTCAGTAACTCTAGGAAGTGTTGGGTAGCATAAAAAATAGCTCTATTTCATCTTTTGACTATCGCTAGTCAGCACTAGTACAACTCCTCAAGTATAGACCCTTTACCCAAGTAACCCTATCTTTTGAAAGGATAGCATAACTATTAGTAAATAAGGGGTTTTATTATTTTACTATCTGTCTGTCAGCACTAGTACGATTCCTTAAATCTTTACGTTTGTAGACCTTTGTCCCACCATATACTAGAATAGGATATTGGTATATGGGGGGGGGAGGGGGATAAGTCGATATAGCGGTTATATAAACTATTATCGGTAAGCTGACCCTTGTGGCATCTGTGCAGTATATGTAGATAAGCGTTCAAGTGGAGCCTTCCAGTTCAAGTATCTGGTTAACGCTACTGTGCACACTACCATAATGTATCAATTTCCAGAGTGGCATTTTGCGGCAAAGGTTAGGATACAACTGATTCTGATAACCCACCGCACAGCTCAATATAGCACACCATCCGAATCACACTCTCATCGAAATGAATAGCCTTCTTTCCCCTACTATAATGAGCTGGTGGAACGTTTGGGTGACCATTTGTGGCATCGTGGCGATATATTTCCTCAGCAGGACGTGGGAAGCGCTCAGCTACTCTCTAAAGACAAAGACGCACAAATGCGGCAAGATCAAGTTCTACAAGACCAAAGACCCTGTATGGGGAATTGATTTCATGAATAATTTGAGCCGATCCTTGCAGGAGAATCGTATCTTGTCATGGATGGAGGAACTCTGGGCCTCACAAGGCACAAAGACCTTCAGAGTGAGCTTCATGGGGAAACGTGTCATATACTCACGCGATCTGGAGAACATGAAGGCTGTGAGCACAACTCAGTTCCAAGAATTTCTGGTAGAGCCCGTCAATGGTCATCTAGATCCATTCTTGGGCAGCGCTCTCAGCACTGCAGATGGAAAAGTGTGGCAGCACAGCCGTAACCTCGTAAAGCCATACTTTGAGCGCCAGGCCTTTGCCAACGTACAGCGTCTTGCACCCTTCACGGACCGTCTATTCAGTCTGTTACCGACTGATGGTGAAACCTTTGACATCCAGCCACTGCTGTCAAGATGGGTACGTTTTATCATGCCAGACGCATAGGGATCTATTCTCACCTTATCGCAGTTTTTGGACGCCACAACCTCATTTCTCTTTGGGCGCAGCAGAGACAGCCTTATCAAGGCTGAGAACAAAGATGTCATGTTAGCGATATTTGACATTGTACGTGGTGCAAGTGCCCGTCGTTCAATGGGTCCCTTGAAATATCTTTTCCGCGATGCGAAATGGCACGAGTCCATCCAATTTGCCCACAATTATCTGAATGACCACATCGACCAGGCTTTGAATGAATTAAAGGCGCGGAATCAGAATCCGGAGAAGTTTACCGCCGAATCTGATCGAACAGATTTGCTCTGGTCTTTGGTGCAGCAGCTTAATG
The DNA here is from genome assembly GCA_019565615.1 of Trichoderma simmonsii. NCBI lineage: Eukaryota > Fungi > Ascomycota > Sordariomycetes > Hypocreales > Hypocreaceae > Trichoderma > Trichoderma simmonsii. Next base: position 6,164,172 of record CP075866.1, read on the forward strand.
ACAGGATCCTCTTGCGAGATCAGCTCGCCGCCCTATGGATTCCAGGCATGGAATCCACCAGTATCCTTGTCTCAAACATTTTATTTTTCTTGTCTAGACATCCTCGTGTATGGAAACGCCTGCAAAGCGAAGTAAATGCAATTGGTCAAGAGGGATTGACGTATAATACCCTGAGAAATATGCAGTACATGACATGGGTGATCAATGAAAGTAGGTTAATCCCCTCCCAAACCACTCCATTACAACTTGTGATATCCTAACTAATCCATATCTGAAGCCCAGCGTGTGTTCCCTGCTGGTGTCTCAATGACTCGTGTGGCTGGAAAAGACACAACACTCCCACGAGGCGGCGGAGCAGATGGCCAGCAGCCTGTCTTTTGCGCAAAGGGTGATCTGGTGGTTTGCAACCGCTACTTGCTGCACCGTGACCCTGAATTCTGGGGTGAGGATGCAGCAGAATTCCGGCCAGAGCGGTGGGATGGGATTCGACCCTTCTGGAACTTTGTGCCATTTGGCGGAGGCCCTCGTATCTGTCCAGCTAACGTCATGGCTGTGACTGAGGCCGCGTACTTTGTGGCGAGATTTTGCCAGAAGTATAAAAGCATTGAATCACGAGATGATCGACCCTTTACACCTGTCTTGCATGCTGGTGTAAGCAACCTGAACGGAGTGAAAATTGCCGTCATATCGTGGTAGAGAAGGGAGGTCTGGGGGTAATATCCACGGTGGCATCATAAGCTTAAAACTTTAGCAGTAGTTCATTGGCGTATGTTAATGTTTTTAGTGTATGAATGTTCAATGATACTCAAAACATCGCAGGAAGAGTTAAGGACATTATACGCCAAATAAAAAAAAAAAAGGTCCTAGAAGAAGACGCAACAGAAAGGGCTATTGTTTAATGGAATCAGGATGGCTTACTATCTGCCTATCTCTTAATCTAAGCTATTTCTCTTTTTATGTCTTCATTTTCGCTTGCTATCAAGCTTTTGATCTTGATTGGTAACAGGTCTTGTGAAGAGCCGGGCCAACAATTGCGAGGTTTTCCACTCAGGGCCTCAAATTCAAAATTGAAACAAGTGACGGCAATGATATACCGCATAGCTGGTGCCAGTGTAGTTTTCTGGTTAGCGCTGCGTATGCTTCTGAAGAAACGTCTAGAGAGGTAATACACTCACCATAGTAGGTCCAGTTTGATCCAAGACATATCCTCGGCCCGCTTGCTAAAGCCCACAATACATCCTCTCTCCTGTCCTTCTTGCTAACGTGTTCACGGCCGAGCCATCGCTCTGGTATCCACTCATCCACTCTATCCCACTTGGTTGGATCACGGTGTACGAACCATTGGAACGCGTTAACTCTGGTGTTTGGAGGAATATTGTCTATTCCTGCAATAGAGACAGCTCGGTCCGAGGGTGTAATACGAGGCAGCGGAGTGCTAGTGGGCCGCATCCGTAGAGACTCTTGAATGACGGCTTCAAGGAATTTGAGTTTTCCCAAGGCCACGGGTAGTGCAGTGGACAAGTCAGTCGAGTAGTCGGCCAGTTTTGGAGCACTCGTCAAGTCAATTCCTGCTTCGATGAGTTCTTCACGAACCCGACGCTGCGCGTGTGGATTTTGAGCCAGATGCCAAAATGTATAACTGAGGACGAGACCTATATTATTTCTCCAGCGTCAGCATTTGACTGCTCCCGACAAATATAGCGGCTGTTGACATTACGTACCCAGAACCTCACGGGAAGCCGCTACATGAACACAAAACTATGTTAGCAATTGGCTCATCTTGTCATAGCATGAGAACATACAGATATGGTCAAACATCTCGCTCCCGATTTCCGCCTGCTGGGTTTGTTCGTCTAAATGTGGAGAGTCTTTCTTGACAGCCAATTTAATGGTCTCATAGACAACCGGTTGATTTTCTGGTGGGATTGAATGCTTCAGTTTGCTCCGCTGGCGTATAGTTTCATCTGCTTTGGATTCCATTTTTCGTAGCCACGTTTCAAGGAACTTTTTCGATGTCCAGTATGAACGAGGAAGCAAATCGATGCCTACATTTTTCAATATGTTGTACAGAAATGGCATCTCTTGTGGAAAGAAACATTCATGACATGAATAATTGTCATAGTGAAACCGCCACTCGTTAATATATTTTTGTTCTTGGGACAGGTATGCCGTTCCATTACCATAGCCCAGCAGGAATGAACTGATATAGTCAGAGCATAGGCGGTAACTGATGTCCAGGGCGTCGGCTTGGACACCTGATGCAGCGGCACGATTCAAAAGAGGATACAAGTCAGTATACATGATTTTGATGCTGATGTTATGCATCTGATGGGACTCCATGAGAGCAGCTTTAGAGTACAATGCGGCTGAACGACGTCGGCGCAACCCATGGGCTCTGCCATCCAAGCTGGTAAATGCATTTTGGTTCCTGCCCCAGCGGTAAGTATACTGAAAAGTAAGTGAAATCATTGATGAAAGGAAAATGGCCTAATCTAACCCATAGTAGTTGAAGAAGGAGTAAAACTGGGATGGTTTCCCAAATCCTGCATCGTAGACTTTCCTTATTCCATCCTGATATGAACTTATACTGATATCATGAGGGCCAACCTGAACTATAGGGCCATGCTTTCTATGGGCTTTGACAAGTTCAGACAGCTCTGTTCCCCGGTACCGTACCCAGAGAGACCAAATTGGACTGAATCTGGCAGACCAATGCGAGGCAGGAATTTTAGATAGCGGCGAAAGGTAGACCTTGTTTGCTATGTAAATAGTAAGGAGGACGAACAGGAGGGCATAGACACCAAGCAGCATTGTTGCAGTTATGGCGGTGGTGTCACCATCAGCGAGGGCAATTGAACGGAAGGGTAAACGATTGACCAAGCGTTCAGGATAGCTTTCAATATAGCGATTGATTCCTTTATTACACCGTGACACCGCTTTTATGCCCACTGACAACTGCTACCGCGCACTGTAGTATCCTTCACATGTGGGGTGACCAAGCCTCCTCCCAAGTAACCAAGACTCGCACGAATACTCCCTGGTACCATCTTCTAGCTCGCCAAAGCTAACCTAGCGCAGGCGGCTGGCTTAGCATCTAGGTGAGACGGACTATTCCATTTGTGATCCCTGTCACCTTTCTGCGAAATTGCAGATCGGCGGGGGGGGGGGGGAGGGGGGTGGTGATAACCGTCTTGCTGAGTCATTTCAGGGTCAGTGATAAACCATGTCCAAGCTGGTACGAGTATCTGTTCTGCTGTTCTGGTTGAGGGGAATTCGGCATCGCGTTTTCCAACTCAAGGGTCCGCACGATCATGGCGCCCTCTCAACAATGTGCGCCTTCAGCCGACAACGTATTCGGGCCACAAGTCCATGGCTGTCGCGAGGACTTCGATTTCACCTTGTTGTTTGAGCAGTCAATTTTATCAATTCTGCCGTCCCTGATTTTCTTGCTGCTGGCTCTGTCGCGATGTTTTCTTGTCTGGAAGAGACCGACGCTGCTAAGGCAGCCTCTGGATGTTTTATTATGCAGCAAGATGGTAGGTTGTCGTCGCATTTCTGTTGAAATCTTTGCTGATGCTTGGCGCTGCAGTTGGCATTCCTCGGCTTCGGGGCGACACAGATAGCCCTCATCATTCAGTACGCCGTTTCGGATAGGGCTTTTACCAAAGTTTCCATCGCAGCGTCCGCCATCTCTCTGGTGACCTTGTTGCCCTCAGCTATACTATCTTACCTGGACCATCACCGCTCAATACGGCCTTCGACTCTACTCTGTTCTTTCCTTGCGCTCGCCACGCTTTTCGACGTCTCTCAGGCGCGAACCCTGTGGTTGCGCCATGACGAATCACCGCTACCGGCCACTTTTACTGCAGCAGTTGCCTTCAGATTCTGCATGCTGCTGCTGGAGTCGGTGGAGAAACGGTCGCTTCTAAAAGAAGTCTATCGAAGCTACTCCCCTGAAGCCCTGGGTAGCATCTTCAATCGTAGCGTGTTCTGGTGGCTGAATAGACTCCTCCTTCGCGGATCGGCTTCCGTGCTTCGTCAGGAGGATTTGATGTCGCTTGATCCACAGTTGCTACCGAGCTCAGCCAACCCTTCGGATTTTGGATCCGCTTGGGCAAAGGCAAACAAGGACACCAGTCATGCCTTGTTCAAAACTACCATTACCTTCTTCTTGAAGCAGTTTCTGCCGATTTTCCTGCCTAGAGTCTTCCTCATAGGCTTCAACATTGCCCAGCCTCTTCTCATCTACCGAGCAGTGTCACTTCTGGCGGAAAACCAAAGTCAAGACAGACAAAACGCCGGTCACGGCATGATTGGCGCGACAATATTAGTCTACCTGGGCATCGCACTTAGCACCGGACTCTACAAACGTCAAACCTACCGATGCATGACCATGATACGGTCTGCGCTTGTGAGCTTGATCTATGAAACAACTCTCCAAGTGCGCCTAACTGCGGCCACCGACAAAGCCGCCCTCACACTTATGAGTACGGACATTGATCAGATTGCTTCTGGACTGGAAAATCTCGACGTTGTATGGGCGTCTCCCATTGAGATTGCTCTAGCCATATACATCCTTGTGGAGGAAATCAGCCTGGCTGCCCTCGCGCCCGTTGTCGTGGTTATTGCATGCACTGCTTCGGCCTTTGGATTATCCATATTTGCACCAAAGTATCAGATAGCCTGGGTCGGCGCTATTCAAGCTCGAGTCGCTACCACTGCATCCATGCTCGGCAACATGAAGGGAATCCGCATGTCTGGCCTAACTAGCAAATACACATCTACCATTCACAACGCCCGTGTGACAGAGCTTCACAAATCATTACCCTTTCGAAGAATTCTGGTGGCGGCCAACGTGTTTGGCACGATATCTCGCTCCATTGCCCCTGTTGGTGCCTTCGTGATGTACTCTTTACTCCGACATACGCGGTTCGGAAACACCGTTGATCCGGCCACAGTATTCTCATCCCTGGCTCTCCTTACGCTTGTAGCGCAGCCGCTTATGCAGCTGATGTTCGTTCTTCCCATGATTCTTGGTTCACTAGGCTGCTTCGCTCGCATCGAGAAATATCTGTTGTCGCGCAGTCAACCGAAAACCACAGAGACGTTGGCAGAAATAGTGTCCCTGGAACACAGCGCGGATGGCAAATCCGGATTTCAGAGTGTAGAGCTTGATGAGCTGTCCTCTTCAAAACATCTCATTTCATTACGAGATGCCACTTTCTGCTTTGATGACGAAAGCGATGCTGTTCTGCGTAATCTCTCAGCTTCAGTACCTCAAGCAAGCCTGATCATGGTCACCGGGCCAGTAGGATGCGGAAAGAGCGCGCTTCTTCTGGCAATGCTCGGTGAAATGACATTGGCACATGGGTCAGTAGATCGACGCCCACACCTGAGATCCAGCTATTGCGCACAAGAGACCTGGCTGCCCAACATGTCTATCCGAAAGATCATACTCGGCCCTTCAGAGTTCAACGCCAGCTGGTATAGACAAGTAATTCATGCTTGTGCTCTTGAGCAAGATTTGGCTAGCCTTGTGGAAGGAGATGAGACTGCTGTTGGCGCCGGTGGAATCATGTTGAGCGGCGGCCAGAAGCAGCGCGTCAGCCTAGCCAGGGCTCTCTACGCAAAGCCACAGTTGATTCTTCTAGATGACATCACGAGCGGTCTCGACGCGACTACGGAGCAAGCTGTTGTTCAACGCGTCTTGGGAGCTGATGGCCTCTGCCGTACTTACGACATGTCTGTTTTGCTCTCCACCCACAAGAGTACGTGCCAAATGGAGTCCTGCGTTATGGAAATTGGAACTAACCTACTTTGTAGCGCACTTTATGCATATAATGGATCGGATTTGGTCTCTAAACCAGGATGGTAGCCTTTGTGAGATTGCTGACCCCCCGGCCCAAATAGAGAATGGCGCTGAGAACCTAATCTCAATGCATTCGGAAACGCGAGAGGACGACGAGGGAGCTGAGCCATCGGCATCGGTCTCAGCCAAGCCTACGCCGCAGGATGACAATGACAGTGCGCGGCAGCAGGGAGATCTCAGTCTCTATCTCTACTACCTCAAAGCTATGGGCTGGAAGCTTGCTACATCCGTTTTGATCTCTGCCATCGGCTTTGCGTTCATGGCCACGTTCCCTAGTGTGTGGCTGTCGTGGTGGTCTGACTCCGAGTTGAAGCACCCAGGCGCGCATCAGGCTAAATATCTCGGTGTCTATGCAGCACTGGGCGTGGCTGCTGTTCTTTTCCATACATTGCTCTTGTGGACAAGCTTGATTGAAGCAGTGCCGGTAACATCAATCAAGTTGCATAAATTACTACTGGATAAAGTCATGTCGGCTCCTCTTTCATTCTTCGTTACCACAGATACCGGTGTCACGGTGAATCGCTTCAGCCAAGATATGTCCTTGCTTGACAATAGACTGCCTGCGGCAATGGTGCAAACTCTCGATGGAATATTTTTAACAGTTGCGACGATAATTGTCATTGCGGTTACGTCTAAATACACGGCGATATCTTTCCCTATACTCTTGGCTATTCTGTACATTCTGCAGAAGTTTTACCTCCGGACATCCAGACAGATGAGACTACTTGACCTGGAATCCAAGTCTGCGCTTTACACAAACTTCTTGGAGACGCTACAGGGCATTGCTACCGTCCGAGCTTTTGGCTGGCAGGACTATTTCCGAGACCTGAATCGCGGATTCCTCTCAGAAGCTCAGAAGCCGTATTATCTCATGTTCAGTATCCAAGTATGGCTAAATGTAATGCTGAACCTGATTGTCGCCATTACAATGATACTTACGATGTCACTTGCTATGGAGCTACGGAGCGGATTTTCAGCTGGCACACTTGGATTGGCCCTGACGAACATCTCGACCATCAGCCAAACTCTGTCTTACGTTATTCAATCTTGGACGGAGATGGAAACTTCTGTTGGAGCGTTGATGAGGCTGAAGAGCTTCCTCAACGACACTCCATCAGAGCATCTCCCAGGGGAAGATAATGTTCCAGACGGGGAATGGCCTTCAAAGGGGCAACTGACCTTCAAAAGTCTCACTGTGAAGTACAAGTAAGATGAAATATTATTGCCTACCTTCCATTGCACAGCGAGAACTAATATGCTTGACTTAGCGCCGATTCTGCTGCTGTTTTGCGAGATATAAGTTTAGAAGTTACACCTGGAATGCAAATCGGTGTTTGCGGTCGCACAGGAAGGTAAGAAGGCGTTTAATTTCTGTCCCTATGTGGGCATTCAAAGCATAAACGCATAAAGACATAGTTTTATAGTATTTATCATTTGGCTAACACTGGGGCAGTGGCAAGAGCTCTTTGATACTCAGCATTTTGCGAATGAACGATATTGTTGACGGATCCATAACTATTGACGGGCAGGATTTGAGCTTAATGCCTCGAGATACAATTCGACGGAATATTGCGGTCTTACCGCAAGATCCAGTGCTTCTAGAGGGATCTTTGCGATTTAATCTAGATCCTTTCGGCGAGCATTCTGATACAGAGATAACGTCCGCCCTGGCGGATGTTGATCTGGGGCATCTTTGCGAGACCCCTGATGCCTTGGACGCGGCGCTAGAAACTGACAAACTCTCAGCCGGACAAAAGCAGCTTTTATGCATTGCTCGAGCGTTGATGAGCCGATCTAAGTTTCTGATGCTTGATGAAGCGACTTCTGCCGTCGACCGAGAGACGGAAGATAAGATTGTCAAACTGGTGCATGAGAAGTTTGGCGGCTGCACTGTAATTGCCGTTGCCCATCGCCTGCGTACGCTTCTGGAATTCGACTGGATCCTTGTCATGGAACAGGGACAAATCGTGGAACAGGGCAAACCAAGTGACTTGCTCGCGCAGGAGGACGGTCGATGGAGACAGCTATGGGACGATCAACAGTAGATGCGCTGAGTGCGTTCTTCCAAAACATCCATAGCACGCTCATATGGGGTATGAATTCTACTTTCAATCACGTAATGATGATGGTATAAAATAGTACTTAATTGCTTATGATAATATTGTTGCGCTCGGTCTTTCATAAAATCAGTTAATGCTAAGAAATAAAAATTTCTCTTATTAGCGAAAGTGTTTGTGTTCTGCTTGTGTTGTTATTTCCAAGCTGCGACAGAATGCCTTTGTATCTGGATTTTACAACTCTGCCGCATTATAGAACTGTCTCCCGCAGGTTTCACCACGACGTCAGAGCGGCCATCCGTGTCCAGTAAGGCATGCCACAAAATGGAAGCAACACAAAATGCAAATATAATGAATGGCCTGCTTATTATTTTTAACTATCCTTCCGCCTGAGCAATGCAGTTGCAGTGCGTCATGCGCCATGGTCTGCATCACCCTGCCCCCATTCTATCTCAAAGCGTGATCGAGCCGACGAAGCTCCCCTGTATCGGTGGCAGACAAGAGCTCAGGATTCTGCTTGAAAAGAAGCGGAAGACGCTTGCTTTTGGAAATGTCGCTCAGTGCAATTCCATCGCCCGTTTCCACTAGGTTGGCAAGGCTCCTGTGAAAGGTATAGCCGCAGCGATTCTTGTCTCCCATCCGCTCCATACAGAAATCTTCCCGCTCATCGACGGCAGCATCTCTTAAGCTTATTTTCAATAGCTCGCCGGTCACGCCCGCGTAGACGTTCGACGCCGTGTCGGACGCTTTGGCAAGCGAATACAGCGGCGTCACGGCTGGATACACGACGGGGAGGTATAAGTTACAATTCGGCCTGTAAAAATCGGTCCGGGCCAGGGAGTGAAGAGTGCACTGGTATCCCGAGAGGTGGCTGCACTTTGCGTGACCAGAGGGCCTTGGCACTGGGATTCCAGTAAGCGTCTTGGGTGTTGGACCGAGCTCGGTTTCGCTGCAATTGAGGGCGTCTATGTAGGAGTAGGGCCTTGTCCATCGCATGTCAAAAATTTTCAGAATAGGTAGGCGGGCGCTTCCAACAATGAATCTATCCATTCCATACGAGAGAAGAGGGCCGAGGGGGGCTGTCATCTCAAAATGATCTTGAAAGATGGCGGCAATAGGGGAATGGCTTCGGAGATCCTGTAGCCGGACGGTCCCATCGTCATAGGAGCTCAAGACGGTATTGCCAGAGCCGCCAATAACTGAAGCTGTGTTCACTGGCAGCACACTCCGAGCAGTTTGCGGATTCTTGCCGCTGTAGATATGCGGCTCGGTGCAGCGTTGCGAGGGTTGCAATTTGGCCGCATTGATCAACACCGTGCCGGAGGGTGTCCTTGTCAGAAAGCGCAGGGGCTCTGTGCTGGCGGCCATGCACAAGACGATGTCTCCGTTGCCCATATATTTCGCCTCGCGCAAAAATCTAAAGTCTTGAGAGTTGGGCATATTCCTAACGCTAAAGGCCTCTGTAGGCTGAACGACAATATCCGGTGTTCCATTAGCCATATCCGCAGCTGGCCATTTGTTGGGCACTAAGGGGTAGAATAAAACGTTTTCCTTGGTGGTAACGACCATGGCATCTTGTGAGTCATTGACTTCAACGTGTTGTATATCGTGTTGATCTACTCCTGTATGCACTGGATGAAACCAGGCAAGGAGCCGTCCCACATCGTTGCGCTGTGTCGACGTTAGGTGCAAATAGCCGCTTGCTCGACCAACAAGGAGCCCAGGCTGGGGCGCAGTGTCGGGCAGAATCGAAATGGCCGTCACATCATCGTCGCCACTCCTGAATCCAGCCTCGGCTCCTGGGAGCGAGATCCATGTTTCACCTTGAAGAGTAGCGTTCTTCAACTTCCGCGATCGAATGATGATGTCCTCGCCGAGGCCCCAAGCAACTGTCTCCTCTTCATTTTGCCCTTGAACCTTGGACTTCGCGTCGACGACGACGTGCGCTGGGAACGTCTGCATCCTCGAGTGGCCACCGCCACCACGACCTCTCCCGCGACCTCGTCCCCGTCCCCGTCCCTGTCCCCGTCCCCTTCCTCGGCCTCGCCCCCGTCCTTGATCAGGCTGGCCACGTCCATTGTCTCCATCAGGTTGCACGGGAGGCACTACCGACGTGATGGAAAAAGCGCGGCGGTCCCAGGCACGCGATTGAGAGGTCAGCTTCTTGGCCAGCTCAGCCCATTCCTTATCGCTGAGTCCCTTTGGAAGTTTGAGGCTCGCAAACCGGCTCCTGACAAAGCAAGGCCAGCCTTGTGTTTGAGCCACAGCGTGCAGCTTCTTGCATGTCGATGCAATGCGTGCAACTGTTTGCGCTGAGTCGAGCAGGGAGAAAATAATGGCCCAGATTGCCGGAGAGAGATCCTGCAGTCTGGGGGAATCGTGCAAATGCAGTGCGGCCAGGTTTAGCGCGGCGGTAGCGGTCATGGTTGATTTATTGCGATGTGTCAAAGTGCTGAAAGAGAATGAACAGGTTCAAGTCAAGAAAAGCTGCAACAGATTTGGCGTATCTTTGCGAACAAGACATGCATCATCTTTGTCAGGTATATATATATTCGGGACAGGTGACACCGCCACGGTTACATTGTCCACAGTGGATCTTGATAGCAGTCGCTCGATTGAACCGTCTACATATGTAGCTATCTGTCCACTTCCTAGCAGTAAGAACACACCCCCAGCTGTTCCACTAGGACTCTACATACATTTACTGGTCAGATCTCCAAGACTGCTACGCCATTATAGCGCTGACGAACTCGATTAGCTCTTAGCGTATTTTGACTTGCGGTGGTGGGATGATCCTACACGTTGCATGTGATGCCAGGCCAAACGGTTGGTTTGATAGACTGGCATTTGCTTCTCAACCATGTATGAATAGTGCCTGATTCCTATTCTATTTCACGGCCCGCCTCATATTGCAATACTGGAAACCAGAGTGACCTATCTCGTAATTCACTCAATTGGGAGAGAGCGACTTATGCTGGTGAAATAGGCGATAGAAATCTTCGTTTGAGATGGGAGAGATGAGTAGGCACAGGCTGATGATCTTGTATTATTTTGCCGGTGTACACATACAAGAATCCAGACTTTTGGCGATGGTTCGTTCATATTTTGCTGGAAATGGCTGGCGAGAAACTATAATGACGAATATGTTTATTTCTAACTTGCTCCTTTCTGTAGCTCGCATTTACTTACCCCAAATCTGCAATATTAAGTCTCAGAGTCCCAACCGCTGCACTGCTAAAATCATAAACTTATCTAACGCGCTTCAGAGCAGATTAATGTTAAAACAGACATATAATAACATAATGCAGGGTCCTTGGGCGACAACGTTTAGTCTGTGCCATATCTCGCTGCGGCTGTTCATAGGTAGATCAAACCATTCTGGGCGGCGACCATTCGCAAGATTTAGCGATATTATCCACTAGATCTAAATCATCAGATGCGCATAAGGTACTGCAGTATTTTTGCATCCTGTCGAATCATCTTATGCACTTGAGTACAGTGGTTATTGACCATATGAAGGGTAAAAAGATCGTCGTTAGCGGAGATATCAATGGCAACGATGTAAAGGCCTGGGATGTAAGAAGTTAATTGTCCTTGTATTCAAAAGCAATCTTAATACGCTCTACATCTGTCCCTATGAGAGTAACTGCTGCGATGTCGCCAGGATCCACGCTCCCTGGCGCGAGTGGGTTGGCAAAGAATGAGAGGAATCAGCCAGCCATGTAATCGAATTACGAAACGAATCACGCTATACTCATATAATGTAGTTGGCAGTTCAGCAGTGGCCAATCTTTGATGTCAATGAACGCAGAGTCTTCAATGCTATGACTTATGGCCCTGCCAATATAGTTAACTGAGGTAGCTACTACTCCCTTACCAAATGCTACCGAGCCACTCATAAAGCCAACCCAAGTGACTTTAGGGTTGACAAGAAAAGAACGACAGAGGATAAAATAAGATGAAATAAGTGGGATAGAGGCGTGGTACTACTACGGACAAAGAAGGGCCAAGATATGCGCTCAGGTATAGTCGGAAGAGTGGATACTTTGCAGATTTCTCCCCTAACAGTTCTTGTCCAAGTTAGTGATAACTTTCGACTATACCTACAGAGTGCATGATATAGGCACATGTATAGATCCACAGATTCGAGATTCGGAGTAAGGCTTTGTCAATTCCTAACAAAAATACCACTGTCGAAGTTTGAGTCTTAAGCTGGGAGATCAGTAACACAGAACACCTAAGCATACCCGCGTCGAAAGGTTGTAGTAAGCTCGGCAAAAGTAGCTTACTACCAAAACCCGCTAGGTGACTCTGGCGTATCTGACTTCTTACTTAATCCTCCATGGACTGCATATTTTCTCATTCACTCTGAGACCAATGCGATTAGAGAAAACATAAGGCTCAGCGTGAGAATAAGGCTTGTGGTTCTCGCTTATTAGTCAAAAGAGTTTCACTTGAGCTATGTCCACTGCCATCCTTGTTAATATGAGTAAAGAATTAGCAATGTTGAAGGTCGGATAGAATAGCAGCGATTTATTCGGTATAAGGCAATGGAACTGATGATTAGGAGAACTTGTAAAATGGCAGCCGCAAGCGAGACATTGCTTCGGTTATAATGGGGCCTGATACCCTTAAGATGAGAAAATTAATTTGACATATTAATAGAATACTAATGGCTATGTGGTTATGAGTGTAGTCAATAGAAAAGTAGAAAAGTAGCCACAGGAACAGAGGCTGTAGTTATATTTAAGTTTCGGATAGATATACTAGCTTAATGAACCAGCAATACAGATCTGGTCACACATTAATGAGACTTCCAGGGGTGCCGTATCTGTAATGGCAGAAGAACTAACAATAGTGACGATAGCAACAGACTAATAAAAATCTTCAAATTATATAATGAAGTTGCAGCCAAATGCAGGCACCATTCACTCATGGGCTGAAAGAGGCATCAGCATCGCTTAGATAGGATGCTGTTATTAAGTCTGTATCTCAGATTATACGGCATAAGAGTTGTAAAAAGTCGGTCTTGAGTTGGTTACCTATCTATTATCAGACTATGCACATGAAGGATGCTCAAACAAGACGCTCAGAAGGGTGCAGAATCTGAATCAAGGCTACTGACGGGTTTGACCGGCTTCGGTATTTCTTAGTATTTTACATAGAAAAAAAGACATTGCGACTCCCTCAACCGTCTTCCTCTCCTCAAATTAGTGTCAGCTTGAAGCTATTCGCAGACCGGAATCACACATCAGTATTGCCGGCGATTGAATCGTTAGGCTGCAATAGATGCCGTGGCCCTACCCTTTGGCTACAACCTCGACAAACAGAGAATCAAGGACAACAGTGTTCAATTTCGCTGTAGCAAAGGAAGAAAATACGTCTCAAAGCAAAAGCCAGCGCCAACGTGGAGACGGCTAACCAGGAGCCCTATAGGAGCAGCCCGTCATCTATCAGGAAGATCAGGCTTTTGCTGTGAGATGTATTTCCTTCCTTTGCTACAGCGAAGTTGAACACTATTGGCCTTGACTCTCTGTTATCTCGGCTCTGCAAAGCCTTATTGCAGCGGAAGGCTTGTTTTACTCAAGATGACATGAACATCTAAAAGAGTTTTCTTATTAACTTTACACAAGTACCATCTTGAATGCAGCGATTGCGAATAATGAGGATCATTGTTGTAATTTCTTAGGCTGCCAGCTATGTCTCCCTAGACTCCTTGAGTTCTCAAAACGGCTGGAACCGGCTAGGATCCTGTTTTATAGTTGATGAGATTGAGGCCGCCGGCCGACCTAGGATAGATTCGACCGAATTTGTGTATCTATCATAACCGCCAGCCTCAACGAGCTTAACCATAGTTAAAATATGATTGTAGACATGAGATGGTAATGTTACATTGTTGAACACCTTCTCAGTCCAATTGTCCAATTGAGCTGGTATATACTCAACGGGACTCCCGATTGCATCGGAATACTCCTTGGCGAGCTCAAACATGTCGAAGTTGGGTCCAGTCAGCTCCACGCTTTTGCCAATATATTGACTTGGATTGAGCAGAATTTGCACCGCGACCTCTGCAACGTCGTTGCTAGCTATGGGAGATATACGGCCTTGACCGAAAGGCAATCGTATAGTCCCAGATTGTTTGATGCCGGCGGCAGGGAGTTGCCAGAAGAGAAAGTTTTCCTGGAACACGGTTGGTCGAAGATGCGTCACTGGCAGGCCAGACCAGTTGAGTGTTTGCTCGCTCAGCCATTGCAACTTATGCTGAGGCGACTCCGTTGTGTGAGTAAGATCCATCTCAGCAACCGTCATTTGAGACATGTTGACGAGAACTTCGATGCCGCTTGTGGCTCTTGCCGCTGCAGCCATCACCACTGTCGCCTCCAGATAATCGGCAGAGACGCTGGTGCAGAAAAAGACTTTTCGACAGCCTTGAAGAATTGGAAGCACTTCCTCTGATTTCAAGAGATCGGCTACAACGACCTCTGCGCCCAACGAACGCAATTTATCGGCTCTGCTGTCATCCTGCCGCACAAGTGCGCGAACTGGGAGATTGGCAGCTCTCAGTAATTCCACCACACGCCCTCCGACGCCGCCAACCCGGCCAGCTGCTCCAGTTACCAGAATAGGGGCATCCAGGTCTGACATGGTAAAACCGGTGAGAGAAATTAAGATTTTTTTTCTTAAGATGAACTGTGATGTTGAAGAAACTGGTAGTAGAGAGGGCATATACCGCGGCCGTGTTAATGGGATATATATATACTTCTTCTCAGCCGAGACTATAATATCATTTCTAATCATCAAGCCTAGAGTAACGCTCCTTCACTGAATTCCTCGTATCATTTGTCATCGCCACGTTTAATACGGATGGCCGTATGAAGCGTCACCGGAATCTCTCAGACTTTAATGTTGTAGACTGATCACAATTGGCTGAGTGTCATCGCCTACAATTTCTGATTACTCAACGTGATTTTTTTGTTTACTCATCTATTATTGCGTACAACCACGGTAAAGAAGTAGTATCACATTCGCTAGGCCCAGTTTAATTTCTCTCAATAAGCTCACTGGCTGTGGTCAAGTTTCCTGCTTTCGTTGTGAATATTTGACAGCCTTATTGAACGACAACTTAACGCCATGGAAACGGCATTGAGTAGATAATTATCTCACTGAAACACCTATCGGTCTCTTAAGCTGTTCAACCTTTTGCTTAAAAAAGAAACAGAACGGATGTAATATTGATCTTGGTCATCGCCTTTCGTTGGAGAGTAGAGTGTCTCTGTGGCCAGAGGTAAGCTGCGTCATGATACGTGATGGTAGTTATCAGTCTTCTGGAAGATCATTGAGAAAAATGAGGTATTTTCTCATTGGTCTTATCTACTCGAGCGGACATAGGCGGTCAGCTCACATACTGGAGGGATTACCAGCCCAACCATGAGATGGGCAATTCTTTTATGATCTATCTTTTTGGAGTAAATCTAACATTCTGGAATGATGCTCCGTGGGAGGTTCACTTTCACGTTTGATCTCGCTATATAGCTTCTTGAGTGGTATATATTGCGGCTTCTGAGGCTCGCTGTGTGTCTATCCAATTTCTCTATCAATGTGCTAAAATCGTATCCATCGTCAATGCATTCTCTGCTATACACCTTTTTTTTTTTGCTCATATGCTATACAATTCCTCTTACTCTATCGCCGAAGCAACATGCTTCTCACCATGCAATACGGGATTGACGCGGTCATCCCATTCGAAGCCGAAAGACTCTCCAAGTTCCTTCCGGCATGCTGTCTTGACAGCCTCCAAAACATTGGGGAAGACGCCAAAGTTGGCAGGATTGGCCTCGTCATTCTCACCACCCTGGAACACACCAGTGCGCACCAAGCAGGTATTCCAACCGTACATGTTGCCTCCGATAATGTCCGAGGCCGGGTTGTCACCGACCATGTAAATGTTTTCTGGTATGCGCTCCTCTCCGTG
This sequence comes from Trichoderma simmonsii, assembly GCA_019565615.1. Classification (NCBI taxonomy): domain Eukaryota; kingdom Fungi; phylum Ascomycota; class Sordariomycetes; order Hypocreales; family Hypocreaceae; genus Trichoderma; species Trichoderma simmonsii. The sequence continues at coordinate 6,180,070 of CP075866.1, forward strand.
GAGTTGCTCCATCCATGATGCGATAACCTCGTCGGCGTACTTGTACGTCGCCATCTCAGGCTTTCCGTACACTACACGTTCCAGGTCAACACCAGTGAGCGCTTTGTACATAGCCTCGAGGCCGATACGGAAAGTTCCCTGGCTCATACGAGGGATCGGATGCTCCGTGGGACACAGCATATCTCCCTGGGAGAAGTAGATGGGAATCCGCTGAGAAAGAGGATCAGCAGCTACAGTGCCCAATCGACCATCTTCAGATCTCAGAAGATCAATGATGATCTGCATGTCTGTGGCGTAGTCGCGTGAATCGGAAAAGACCAGAATTGCCTCGATGTTGGTCTTGGAGAAATCACGAGGCCGAGAGCTGGCGCGCTCTTCCTCTGTGAACACACGGTAGGGTGCGATGGTGGTGTCCCAAGCTACGATGTCGTTGGGCACCACGATATCACGGAATCCGTACTGCTCTGCTACTTCTCGGCATCGGTATCCCTCTCCTCCAACAACCAGTACCGTGTTGTAGTACTCGGCAAGAGCTCGCATTGGAGTGTGTGACTGAATGAACTGCTCTGTGTTGACAGGATTCTGCAGAATCTTGGCCAGCTGTTGCGTGCGGGCTAGCTCTGGTTTGCCTGATCCATTTGTCAGGAAGATGTGTGGGATCTTGATTCCGAGCTCGTTGTCTCCGTTCAAAATCTCCAGAGCTCTCTTCCCCTCTGGGATCAATCGGTCACCGTGTACCAGTACACCATCAATATCGAAGACGAATGCCATGTTCTTAGCTTTCTTTGCCTTGTCTGCCGATACGTCTTGGACTTGGGCAGCTAGAATGTCTCGACTTGGCTGGATGGGAACGGCACCCGGCCCCAAGACAGCCTCTCGATCGATATGGTGGACCGAGCTGAGTCGAGACTGTCTCTTGGAACGTGGAATGGGCAGCGAAGTGCCAAATGAATTTCGAGACGCCCTTCTGTCTCTCATCGAGGGAGAGAGAGAAAGGTTATGCATGTACTTGGAGGCATCTGCATGAGGGGATCTTGTAGCAGGTATCTCAATGGCCTCATGAGTCGTTGAGGTAGGTGACATGGGGATAGCAAGAGCTCCCTCATGAATGTGGGCTGGAGCATCATTTGTTTTGCTCTGGGGAGGGTTTTTTGGCGTTTCCACGCCGAAATCGACATCGTCAAAGGTTGCCATGGTTGCGGTGATATGTACGTAGCAATAGAGTTTATCAAACACTGACTCTCAGGGTCTCTTGACAGCACCGGGCTTCATGTTTTAATACTTGGGACGGAGAGAGTGGCACAACTGATAAAGGAGATAACATCCACAGAGGGTGGAGACAACAAGAGCCATTTCTTCAGATTCGTACAGTAGATACGGTGACATGGGCAAAAGAAGGTTTCGCTCATGATTCAGCCCTGATGTCATCGCTCTCATACGAAAACACCGAGTGCCTCAAGTCCACTCTCTCACCTTAATCATCACGGTGGCTGCGTTCTGGCGGGAGCCACTCTCAGGCACCAAATCCACCAAGTCAATCCAATGGTAAGTCGACACAGCTTGTTGTCCCAGTAGAACATCGTCATTCTCGGCTCAGCATCGGCATTAGTTACACCTTTCTAACCACCGTCCATTATCGCGGTGGACACGATTCCCACAAGGCATCTCTTTTCGGTGTAAGAGATTTCGAAAATTGGGGCCGTTAGATGGGCCAGTCGGATTGGCCGGCGCTGTATGTGACGATAACCTAAGCAAGAGGCGCATCAAGTTTCGAGAAAGATGGAGACGGCGGGTCAGTTGTGGCGGATTCAGTGGATGAGATTCGCCAGACAATCATGGCAGCATGTCATGGCAGCCACGCTGAAGTCTATTGTCCATGGCATTCAATATACCGCCTGGAGGGGCGAAACGTCGGTCAAGATATCGCAGATCTTTATTAAACTTCGGAGAAAAGCCAGGTTTCAACACGCCCCGTGCGTCATTTTTTCAGCGTCGAACTGGCTGAAAATCCTTCTAGCTGCAGTACCAATTCCACTATTACGGGTCAATCTGCCGCTCCGTTGCGTGCCACCAAGGTGCTTAGGTGGGTAAGTTGGCAAGTTGGCCAGTGATGTAGTAATGTCTCAGCTGTCAGAGGTGTTGATCGACATACTCACAGATACAATTTTATAAGAAACAGCAAACTCACAGGGGATTTGGACAAGAGGCATTTAATACCCTTTGCATGAGGCTTATCATACGTGGCCCTTCTAACGCCATTCAATCCCAGTATCAGAACCCAAGCGCCAAAAGTCACATTTGTTTCAATTTTCGTTATCGCGGATCCATCATTACATCTCTCAAGTCGACAGGTCGAAATATTTCACAATTGCGACGGGTATCAGTCACGGAACTACCAGAACCATGGCCTCCAAAACCTTTACTCTGAATACCGGAGCCAAGATGCCGGCTGTCGGCTTCGGCACATTTGCCAACGAAGGCGCCAAGGGAGAGACATATGCAGCCGTCACAAAGGCGTTGGACGTTGGATATCGACACCTCGACTGTGCCTGGTTCTACCACAACGAGGATGAGGTTGGCGACGCAATCCGAGATTTCCTCGCTCGCCGACCCGACGTTACCCGGAAAGATCTCTTCATTTGCACAAAAGTTTGGAACCACTTACACGAGCCGGAGGATGTTAAGTGGAGTGCCAAGAACTCGTGCGAGAATCTCAAGGTTGATTACATCGATTTGTTCCTTGTTCATTGGCCCATCGCGGCTGAACGGAACGACGACATGAGCGTAAAAATAGGACCAGATGGGAAATACGTCATCAACAAGGCCCTGACAGAGAACCCTGAACCAACATGGAGAGCAATGGAGGAGCTAGCTAGGAGCGGCCTTGTGAAAGCAATTGGTGTCTCCAACTGGACTATCCAAGGATTGAAGCAGCTTCTTCAGATTGCTACTATCAAGCCAGCAGTAAACCAAATTGAGATTCACCCATTTCTACCAAATGAGGATCTCGTGGCATTCTGCTTTCAGAACGATATCTTGCCAGAAGCCTACTCGCCGCTTGGTTCTCAGAACCAGGTTCCAAGTACTGGTGAGCGAGTACGCGATGATCCGACTCTCAATGCAGTTGCCGAAAGAAGTGGCTATAGCCTTGCTCAGATTCTGCTGGCTTGGGGTCTGAAGAGAGGTTACGCTGTGCTCCCCAAAAGCTCGACTCCCAGTCGTATCGAAAGCAACTTTGTAATTCCAGAACTGAGCGATTCGGATTTCGCAGCTATTGAGCAGGTTGCAAAGGGGAGACATGCTAGGTTTGTGAACATGAAGGACACCTTTGGATATAATGTTTGGCCGGAAGAAGAATAAACTGTCTCTCAATATCATGAAGCTTTTATGAGAATTTTTTTTCTCGCTGTTATCATTCTGTTGCAGATATCTGAGTGAAAGAACAATAAAGAAATACTTTATCAGCTTGAGAAAAATACTGTCTCGCTGCATGGTGCACTGGAGCCCGAATGCTGTAAAGCGCATACCACGGCCACATCGAAAGCTAACATGCCAATTAACAGCTAGAAATGAGGCCTGTGAAATGTATTTAGATAGCATCTGTCATTTGGGTATATGGTTGTACGTATGGCACTGCGATTCTTCATGTATCATTTTTCCTTCGTTGTAACAATCATCTGAGAAGATAAACCTCGTAATAATCGTAAGATTCATATCTCAAGACATTATGTGTTAGAATAGGGCTTCAGTTGAAGCCTCTTGCTCTTGAATCCTGTCACGCTCTCATAGAGCTTAAAATAAAGTCCTTCCATGGCTATCTCTTTCTCACATAGTAATTGCTCTCATATTCATCGCCATCATACTCTAAGTCGAATTTATATTGAATGAGGGTCAATTATAGATCAGATTATACCTCTCCCTGATGGAGTGGCTAAGAGGAATACAAGACATGTGGATCATTTTGGGCAATCTAGTTTTCATATCTTTCTTTCAATATTTGTTCTCAAAGATTGGCCTTTTGAACGGAAATTCTGAAGACGTTCTAGTAATCGATGCCTATCCTAGCTTTAACAACCAAAAACTAACCAAACTATCTACTAAATGCAATCTGAACCAATTTGCTAAGGCCAACAACTTTTTCACTGAAAGTAAGAATACTACTAGGTCCCATGATATCTAGCATAGGCAAATCAGCCTTCAATGTCTTCACGAGCCATGTTTTGAATTCTGTAGCGACCAAAGAGTCAACTCCATTGGAGCTAATTGATTTGCCTGGATCAATATCATCAGCAGCCATTGCTAAGAGCTTTGAAAGCTTGGGTCGGATTCTATTTGAGGCAGTCACGATGGCTTTATTAATTGCTGTTGCTGCAGCGAGTTGAATTGGTACCAGGAGGATAGAATCATCTTCAACAGTATCTTTCGCTGCACTCGTTTCACTCTGGAGATGTCGGAATAGAGGCAAATTGAGATAACTGGGCACTGGCATGCGACGCTGTTTGTACAATGCAGCATTTGTCAACCCAGATTCCTCGGGATCCTGGCATCTTCGCGTGACCAGAGTATCAAATTTGATTAGCGAATTCCGTCCTACTAGGTTCTGAGTTAATCCGAAGCTAAGTCGCCTTGAAACAGAGAGGGTATCGTGAAGGGACTCTCAGACTATATAACGTACAGCCAGATGATGTATCTGTCAAAGTTCTGGTCAACAATTTTCTTCTTTATTTGAGACCTCCTTGGTCATACAGCTCACCATGCGCAGTCTTAAGTTTGCTCCTTTGCTTCTTCTGTTCAGTCACGTTCATCATGCATTGTGTGGTGCAATACAATTTATCGTCAGAGAGGCGACAGAGCCACTCGATAAAGAAAGCCATTACCAGATACTTCTATCGACGTACTTCCTGCTTATGATACTGTTAGAGTTGCTACCGTTCATTTTGAATACCTTGGTACCTCAGCTGAAATATCACAAGTGTCGGCAGAGCTGGCGGCAATGCAGTTCATTTTCCAGCAATACGGGTTTGAGGTCAGAGACTTGGCGATTCCCCAATTTTCAAGTTCAGATGCCCAGTCATTTTTGGAATCCCAAATCTCGTCGCTATATTCTGGGTTAAGCGGCCCCGGGGCCCTTGTGACAATTATATACGGCGGCCATGGTGACGAAGGCGGCTTGTGGACAATAAATCGAGGGACTGAGTAAGTCAATCATCTCGGGAGTCCAAATCACTCTCAATCCACAACAGCTTTATCATTCGAGAATATGTGCTAATATACTCGTAGTCAAATCGCAGTCAGCTGGAGCAGCATAGATGCCAATATTATTGCCCCAACAGGCATCGATACTTTCCAGATCGTCGACGCATGTTTTGCTGGCGGCTTTGTTGCTACATCAAAAGACATTGCCCCGACTTCGTGGGCAGGCCGTGCAGCGTTTAGTGCCATAACATCTGCAAGCTAACCAATTGGCTTTTACCAAGGCGGTTATACACACTCTGGCCCCCGCCGATTGTGCTCTTCCCACGAGTTTTACCCCTACAAGTCTTTTCAACGCGCTCCCTAGGGTAAATCGAGCTTATGCACAGTTGACTGGCGATTCTCAAGAAGTTAATGCTATAATTTCTGGGAATTATATTCCCCAACTTTACGAGCTGGGTACAACCATCCCTCCTCTTGGAACAGGACCCACACGCAAGATTGCGGCATTGGATTGCTAGTCTTGAGAAGAAGAGAGATCATGGCTGGATATCAAGCATTGGGGGCGTATGTATACTTATAGCTGGCAGTTATTTAACATGCCTATCGAGATTTCAGAGCCAAGGTAAGCGGTCATCAAGCATAGCCATAAGTACAAACGCCAAGGTATTATTCGAGAGTTAAGATAAATCAACTAGTTTATTTTTCTTCTAAAAAGAATATGCTCTTCGAGAAGCAATGCAAAATGGTATAATAAGGTATAAGTACGCTAACTAGCAGTAGCGTGATAATGGCACGCTTGAAGTCCTAGCAAACAGCATCACCGAGGTATAAGAAAAATGTCTATAACAGTAGAGAAATCCGGTCTCAGTAGTGGTTCATCTATTACTTACATATTGTACGGTGTGTAAGACTTTTACAAAGACTGTAACCCTCATATGCCTAGAAATATGTCGAGAGCGCTGCAATGCCAATCACTGCTGAAAATCACTTACTGATCCTCTAATTGCTTCATCAACATGTACCCTCTTGATTCCAGGACATGGCCCAAGGCAAACCGCCTTATCTGCAAGCCCTTGAATTAGCTTATCGATATTTATTGTTATTTGCAGGCTCTCTTGTGCTTGTTGACTTGTTGCTGCAGTGTCCGTTTGAGCGCGCATCTCGGGATACCACTCTGACAATGCGAAATTATTTCGTCCAGTCGGCACGGTCTGGCCTTCTCGGAAAGTTTTGCCAAATATTGTAAAGTCGTGTTCTGGAATAGCGGCACGTTTTGTCCTTGACTCTTTTCGAAAATCTGATATATCCACCAACGGAGCATGAGGTCTGAGCGTACCCAATCTGGCTGCTTCTGGTGATGGCTGGTCTTCAATCATCGGAGCTGATAGACTTATGATATCACTAGGCGAGCCCATTCGAACAAATATTCCTCGCTGTTCAAGATATTCTTCCACATCTGGAGCCTCTAACCACTCTCCTTGGAGGTCGGAAATGACCGTGTTAAGCATTGTTCTTGTCCGTCCAAAGTGTAAATTTTGCAAGTTTGGAGGCGACGATCGTGGCGTCAGAGTGTTTAGTTCTCCTTCGACAAGACGCATCATCTTGGGTAAACAGGCATTTCGGCCATCGCCGTATTGACAGTCCGCAAAGAACGCACTAGGGTTTCCAGAAAGGCGACGAGCAGTTCTTTCTAGAAGTTTTTCCGCTCGCTCCAGTTGTAGTGGTAGAATCATCGCCGGATTAATGGCAACGACTGAGAAGTTTCCCAGCTGCAGAAGTGCTATGGCTCTTGTCAGACAGGCCAATAGCAACCGCTGCGAGACTGGAGCTGGCTTGCTACTAGCAAATGCTCCATACTGCCTCTGATGAGGATGATAACTATGGGCTTTTGTCGTTTGATTCTCATCAACTGTGAGATCGCCAGTCAGATAGCCGGTAGTTTCATGATCAGCATCCATATCATCTGCTGAGGCAGCTGGATCTTCTTCAGGAGATTGGTTCTGGTCGCTGGTCAACATAGACTTTTCCATGCGAGCTTTCCTTGCTATAGATACGATATTCATCGCTGTCTGGTTGAGTTGAGTCATGACACCAGGAGGTAGCTCTTTTCCCCTTTGTGAGACATGTTCATAGAATTTTATAAACTCGTCAATAGAGCCATCCAAAGCCACCTCAAGCGATTCAGCTCGAGCTTTTGCAGATACAAGAGCACTTTGTTTCCGGCTACGATATGAGCGCTGTGCCAGTCTCATTCGTGTTCTTCTCTTGTTGAATAAGTTAGATGAGGCTGTTTCAATGTTTTGTCCGGGGGCAGAAGATAATGCAGTTGGACTTACCGCTTGATCGTTTGCTGCCTCCTGGCCCGTCTCGATCATCCGAGGACGCCCGGGTCGGCGCCGCGGCGCAGTTTCAGTCTGGGCATCTGTGATTGGTTTATCGCTCCCCATGTTATTATTGTCGAGTAGCCCGTTAATACAGCTCGGCTTCAAGATAAAGGGTTTGTCTATATATTATTTTATCTTCGTTTGTAATGACCAGAGCTTCTCACTGAGTTGTAGCGGGGCAGTTCAGCTGACAAATATTTCCAAGTCTTCTGTGGCGCTAATTATTTCACGCTAAAGCCGGAGAAAGTCGCAAGTCAGACAAATTGTTTTTTATTTAAACCCGACGTCCATTTGTAGTTATGTGTTCAGGGATATCTTATTGTGACTAAACATTCTGACGCAGCAATTGGGAATAAAGGTTTATAGTTGAACAGTGAATAAGGTATACTATAGCAATTGCTTGCTTCCTCTTTGCTAGAGTTATAGATCCGAAACAGCTGCCTGTTTGATTTTCTCCAAAAGCCGATGAGTTCTTGTAGCCGATTCGAAAGTGGCGTATCTAGAAACATCTCCCTCAGCAAACACCTCATACAGAAGGGCCAGATTGGTGGCCATTGCTGGACCTGTTTGGACCGCTGATTCAGCTTCATCCTGGAACTTGATCACATGTACAGGCTCATTTCCAACTTTCACTTGCAGCACTGGCTCTTTGTTTAACATTTGCCACCATGATGGACCAGTGAGTAGAATTTCGCCCTTTGTGCCGGAAATGTACCACCTAATGCCCGTCTCTTCAGCGGTTGACCCTGGCTTGCGGAAAGACAGTGATGCAACAGCTCCACCATCAAGAAGGCCTTGAACAAAAATATGATCAGGAGCAGTTTTCTCATATTCTGGGTCAATTGTCTCATTTTCGGTGCCCACTATGCGCACAGTCTTATATTGTGATTTCAAAATAGACTGCACATGGGAAAGATCACCCAGGATCTGCGTGAAGGAATCCACAACTAAAATGTGTTAATGCTTTGAGCTTTTGTTACGGCGAGGCAATACTCACAGTGCCCGAAAAAGATGTGGAACTCGTTCCCTCCGCTTGACATATCGAGATAATACTTCGCATCCTGTGGCCAGATCTCCATCGGAAAATTACTGGATGAAGCAATAACCGTCGAGCTTAGCACACGACCTATGCGGTCACTTGTAACCAGCTCCTTCCACTTCTGCATCAAGGGAGATGAGCGTGCCTGTAATCCAACAGCATTATGGACGCCGTGAGAGTTTGCAAGCTGCGTTAGCTCCTCGACTTCATTTAAATTAGCGCCTAGTGGCCATTCGACGAAGACCTTCTTATTCTTGAGAAGAGCCGGTTTGATAAGCTCATAGTGTTTCTGGACCCGAACGGAAACAACGATCAAGTCTACTTCTGGATCGTTGGCAATGTCCTCTGGACTTCCGTATGCCTTAGTTGTGGACGGCAGATTGTGAGCTTCGATGGAGCGTTTCGCTGACTCAACACTCGAGTTCGCCAGTGCCACAATCTCATAACTTGGTGACTGCAAGAGGGAAGGTAGATGTCCTAGAGCAGTCCAGCTTCTGGTTGAGGCGAATTCCTGGGCAGGTGTCAACCCGATGAGACCGACACGGATGATTGCCATAACGTTGGATGCTCTTTTGCAGTCGAAATCTTCTAGTTTCTTTTGCTCGTTACAATTCTTAAGAGTTTCGGGACTGCCTTTCGCCAAGATATTTATATTTGAAAAGAAGCCCATCAGGCGAGTAGTATTACTCTATGAGTAGAGTTGGCCACGCGTCTCCAAAGTCCGCAACACAAATTGCTGCAATTTCGTTCCGCTTGCAACTCCTGTCTAAACCAACACTAGCAGAACGCTTTCATACGGAGCTTTTTACAGACCATACCTGCGAAGCATTGGAACTTTCCACAAAAAGGCTGGGGGACAAATGCTAGATATCTACCGAACAATTTATAGAGACACGAATAACATCTTTGAATCCCTAGTATATATCGTCTACATCTCATGAACGAGTTACAGGCCGGTCTTAAGCTTTGCTCACGGCTTGTCATACTCGGACGATACGATCTCCTAGCTGATAAATATGGTGTTGCAGTAGGCTATGAGAGTAATCGGCTTCCCAGGAGTTTAATGGATCAGCTCTTCGCATTACCATTGCTTCTATTGGGGTTAGTTTACCGAAAATTTTGGGTCCTTACCTACTTCGTGCGTCTTATGGTTCATCTGACACATGAAAACAACTCTAATGGAAATACAATCAGGTATATATGAGGGAGTGATAATTCCGCAAGCTCAACGATGCCACACTGGTTCCAAAGAGCACGTCAAATCTGTATGTTTATTTAAGCTTGCTTGTAAATTGCGTCAATGTTGTGGAGTGTTACTGTTGGAAACTGACAAAGCACTTAGTCCATGGACGACCCAGATACACTGTAGTGAAGGAGAAGAATCAATCAGCGAAGAGACAATGAGGCGAAGGACCAACTGGCCGAGTACAGTCGCGTAAGATAACTCATGATCAAGTAGCAAAAATAATGAATGGGATTTAGTACCGATCACACTGATCAGCATCATAGCCAGTGTTAATATTAAAGACTGTTTTAAGGATAGTCTTTACCCTCTGTCCGGCACAGACAGCCAGCTCTTCAGTTGTTAATATGAACCTTACACTTACTAAATGAGAATCCAATCCTAACGAGGTTATTCCAACAGCAAGCTTCAAGTGCCAAGATACACTAGGGTCAACTGGAAGTCTCCAGTCCTAGACATGGAAGCATAATTCCGATAACACGGGTTCGGAGGCTTCCCTGCAAACCGATGCACCGAGACACCGAAGCACCGCCCATGAAAGCAGCCATTATTCGAGATATGACCCTGACGCTGAACACCAAGTTTTGCCTCCCAAAGGCTCTTAAGTGATTTAGATTCGTTTAATTATGATTGACTACGGGTGTTTGACATCTTGGTTCGTTTTCTCTTCCGGCCTCACGAGTATCGTCACTTGAAGCTGTACCAACCCAAACGAAGCGTTGACTGATGCACAGGAGCAAATTCCTCCTTGATACTCGTCAACGATATCCATTTCCTAAGACATAATACTATCAGTCACAATGTTTGGCAAGCTGAGACTTTACACCAGAATCGTGGACTACATTCTCGCCGTGCAAAGCGAAGAGCTAAGTTATGCCTTCAACGCGGCACTGGTTCGTCAACGGGCGCGATTTTCTGGAAGCACTCCAATGATAGTACGGGATCGTACCATTGTCATTATTGACGCATCATTTGCTGGGCATCACGTTGCTCGCTTAGTCGCCGGTCAATTCCCCCCCAAGAGTCAATTTCGCGTGGCAGTCGTTGAGCCAAATAGCCATTTTCATTTCACTTGGTTGCTCCCACAATTCTGCATTATTAAAGATCACGAACATAAGGCTTTTATTCCATACGGGAAATGGGTCAATTGCTTGCCTGGTGGTTTTTCTCACAAATCTTACATACCTCAACGGCACAGGGCAGTCTCCTCGCTCTGGGCTCCTCGCCTCCTTGTCACTACACTCAATATCCGCGAATGGATATATAAAGGTTAAACCAACGCTTCAAATTGCCGATGAAAACTTGCCAAATGTTTTTGGGGGACGGCCATTCCGAATTCTTGTTCAAGAGCAAGGACAAAGAAGTTACCTTGATTACGAGTTCGACTTGGGTCAGGCGCCAGACATCCCACGCTAACACCGAAGAAAATCACGAGCCAGACAAATTGTTTTTTATTTAAGCCCGACGTCCATTTGCAATTGTATACTTCGTGTATATCCTCTATTACTAAATACTTTGAGGCAGCAACCGGAAATAAGGGTCAATAACTAAACAATTGATGATCAACAACGCAGAAGTACAATATATAAAAAGATATTTCTCGTCCCTCTTCCGTCGATATGATTTTGGTCAGTAGTCAAGAGAAGGAAATAACAGAAAAGGGAAACGTCCTGCACTTTCGCCAATCAATTGCTTACCATAACGTCTTGTCCACATTATACCATGTCCTCTCAATATGTGTCGCTCGCCATCGGTGCTCATACTTGGACGCCCGACAACATTACAGAGGTTGAGGGTCTCGTGCAGGTTATGCGCAAGCATGGGATCAAGATCATTGACACTGCTAGAAGCTATGTATGCGAATAGTTTTCAGCCTCTTCTTCTTCATATTTATACAAACCCGAAACAATGGCTGATTAATTGGACAACACAGGGCCTTGGCGCATCGGAGACCACCATCGGACTCGCGAAGTTAGCTGGCGAATTCGCTATCGACACAAAAGCAGCCACTGGAATAGCGCCTGGTGCGGGGCACAAGATTCTAGAATTCGCCAAAGAGAGCTTAGAAGCACTGCAAACTGATAAGGTAAACCGGCTCTGTGCATTTACATGCCATGTTGTTAGTTAGGTTCTGACTGTACAAACTAGGTCCGGGTTTTCTTTATACATGCCCCAGTGAGTAGCTGACTTCCTTATTGTTACCTCGTTGCGCATGCCTTCACTAACTCTTGCTTACTAAACGCAAAGGATGAAGACACGCCTGTGGATGTGCAAATGGAAGCCATCCAAACGCTGTATAAGCAAGGAGCTTTTGAAACGTTTGGAGTGTCCAATTTCACTCCGGAGCAGGTGATCGAATTCTACAACTACGCCAAATCCAAGGGTTATGTTCTTCCTACAGTATATCAGTCTAGCTATTCGCTGGCAGTTCGTCAGAACGAAACAAGACTGTTCCCAACTCTCCGCAAGCTTGGGATTTCGATTCAAGCTTACTCGCCAATGGCAGGAGGCCTGCTATCAAAAACTCCAGAGTACATTGAATCCGGAAAGGGAAACTGGGATCCCAATACTATCACTGGCAAGATCTTTCGCGACCTTTACTATAAACCGTCTTATTTGAAGATGTTGGAAGAATTTGGGAAGCTATCTGCAGAGACTGGTGTCAGTCGATCGGGTTTAGCTTATCGTTGGGTGAGATATCATTCAGCGCTCAAGGCAGAGCTTGGAGATCAGATAATTCTGGGCTCCGTGAATGCTCAACAGTTAGAGGATGCCATGGGAGAACTTAACAAAGGCCCTCTTGAGGCAGCAACGGTTGAAAAGCTAGAAGGTCTGTGGCAGCTTATCAAGGATGATGCGCCAATTGACAATCTCATTTCCGTCCGCAAGGTTGTTCGGGGATCTGCATAGAACTCAAGCTGTTATCCAAGCAGAGCCGCAGAGTACATGGTTCAATTATAGACAACTATAGATGTCATTTCCAACAATATTGAGGCTTGATATAACATTAGAGCGAGTGTAGTACACAGCTTCATTCGGTACATCATTTGACTTGAGCGCTTGTGATGAGCCACAACCCATGGGAAACTAAAAAAGAATTCTTGTCGTTGATACTGTAAGACATGATTGCCATACATAAATTCATCTAAAATGGAACAATTCGGAGAAGTAGTAAAAGCCTACGTAGAATTGGAAAGTCAAACTGAGCCATTGGCTGTTCAGTTTGCATATTGGAGTGCATCCAAGCCCTCTATTCATTGTAACTAACTATGTGGCGCATGACAAGCTGTTTCAAACTACTACATACATAATATATAATAACAAGAACTTGACTTTATCCCTACTTCTTCTCAATCGCATGCTCTCACAACGGCCATTCATCTCCGTGGTAGTGACAAGCAACCTACCCTATAAAATTGTGACTTGGAAATAAAGGCATTCATCAAGTCGCGCATGACAAATAAACTTCAAAAGTAACTGAAATGATGTTTTACCTTGTAAAGCACACTATATACTGTATAAAAGATGTTCTTGTGAATGCAAAAGACACTTCCACAGCCATTCAGCCAGAAGATAAACTAGGAGATAAACATCCGTCAAGCTGATGCGGATTGGTCGAAACTCTCACGGTGCAAATTGACCCCTGTGATTCAGCTTACATAACACAGAGATAACCCCCAGTCTCCACAGGGTCTTACCAAAAGAGGCTCGTTAGACCCTGAAAACTTATCTCCACGAGAGTATCAAAAATTTTTCACAGACCAGCAACAGGCCCCACGTGGGCTAGTTGAGCGGATGTCAGAGGGGGCGAAGGGCCTCTCCACTATAGAAACGGTGAAGAGGGAAGAAAAGGGGAAGAAAATCACCTCTGTAAACATCTCTTTTGCCAGCAAACCAAGTCTGGCTTCCGCTGAAGCAGTGCCTTTTACGATGGGGATGCCTGTTGTGGAGACTCCCCTGGTTCCGCTGTCTCTAAGTCTGCCACCCCTCAGGAAATCGACTAGTCTCACAGAGGCTCAGGCACGCCAATCTCTGCGTCGGCTTCACGAATTTACTTTGTATCCAATCCCGCCAGTGCTTGAGCTGGAATCGTCCAGTCACAACCAGGATGCCTCCGCCCTAGATTCAGGTTATGCGTCTGAAACTGAAGCTGATGAGGCATCCAAGGCGGGCAAGGCGATCCCTCTGTATCTGGACCCGATAGAACGCGACTTCGCCGTGCGCTGGCTCACTGCATTCATTGGACAAGCTTGGGAGTTCCCTCTGAACGATGACATACGCGACGAGTTTGTGGATGCTGCATGTTCACTGCTATCGTATTTTACTTCCCCTGAGGATGACTCCAATACGCCTGATGAAGATCCCGGCATGACGCGCCGATTTCAGTTCTCGACTGGCAAAGGCGCCGAAACCTTTGTGGTTGACCTTTATGATACTCCCATGCAAACCGGTGAAGACCACACCGATGTTGGCCTGCAAACTTGGGGAGCCTCTATCGCATTCTCTCAGATGTTTTGCACTGCGCCCATGGATTTTCTGGCGACCACGAGAGCACTTGATTCTTCTACTCGAATTGTTGAGCTTGGCGCCGGAACAGGCCTTGTCAGCCTGGTTCTTGCAAGTCTGTTACCAACGATAACCGATTCAGTGCCGTCTATTGTTGCAACCGACTATCACCCCACCGTGCTAAAGAACCTGGAAAAGAATGCAGCGTCCCATTACAAGGAAGGATCTACAGCAATGGTGCAGGTGGCTCATCTTGATTGGTGTGCACCTCCATTAGACGTACCTGCAGACATCCTTGTGGCAGCAGATGTCGTCTATGCTGTGGAGCATGCGCGATGGCTTCGTAATTGCGCTGCTTTCTTACTCACGCCGGACGGTGTCTTTTGGTTGATGGTTTCCATCAGACCAAATGGCAAGTTCGCGGGTGTTTGTGATTCGATAGAAAGCATATTCACCAAGCCAAGCCTATCTGACATGAATGGTAGTCGATATCTGGAAATTTTGGATAATCGGTGGATTGATAAGAAGGATAGCGTTGGGCGAGCCGACGAAGTTGGTTACAAACTCTTTAGAATTGGATGGGCGTGAGCAATATGGGTATTGACATTTTTGGCGTTACTATGGTAGAAAGGGTTGCAATTTATAGAGCGTGCTGCGCAGTAGATTAGACATAGAGCAAGACTTTACTGGCATTAGAAAGATAGATGGCTTCTAGAAATTTTACGATAAATGGTTGATACTCTAAAGATTCAGTAGCTGGAATAATTCTAGGCGGATGAGCATTTGGTGATTGCTGTAACATATCTCTCGGCATTGTCTTTCAGCACCGGAGCGAATGATTACACGCACTCACTGATGGACCTCAATCGACAACTTTTGGTGCTGTAATTCCGCGGTGGCGGAGCCGGACAGTATCTCGGGCGGCCGCACTGTCAGAGAGCCCAAATACATGTACGTAAATTTTCGGCCGACGCTGAATCACCCAAGCTATGGCTTTCAGCTTTCATCAAGCCTCGAAATGGAAAGTGAAATGACCACGCCAAAACGCGGCGACAAGAGGATCAAGGGCCGAGTTGCGATAGCATGCACCGAGTGCCGCAACCAGCATCTGCGGTGCGATGCCATCACGCCGACCTGCTCCAGATGCCGCAACTTACACAAAACATGTGTCTATATGGATTTACGGCGGAGCCGCCGGAGACACGCTGAAGTCGAAAAGCTGGTGCCCTCGGAGCATCACAACGATGACTTAACGGCAGTAGAGGCCAGAGACATTCCGGCAATATATCAACAGAGTCATCTTTCTGAGGAACCTCGGTTACTTTCAAGGCAGTCGAGCCCTCTACCAACTTTTGTCGCGTCCAGCAATGCTCTGCAGCCAACTGTGTTTGCAGACAATGACCTTCTTTCCACCAGGCCAGTTGACGGGTTTTACAAATTCTTCTTCCCGGGTCATCCATTCATCCTACCGCAAGCGCACTTGATGCGCCACTTTGAGAAAACCCCAGATTTCAGTTATGGATTGGTTCTGATGATTGCCTTTATTGGTTCTCTATATACTCACGACTCACTGGCAAATGATTATAGGCAGCAAGCGGAACGGGCTTTGGGGAGTCAACTTGCGCCTCATGGGTTTAATGTTCAAGCTTTGATGCTTCTAGCCCTCACGCTGGAATGGTCGGGTGAGAATGAGAGAGCCGCCATGTATCTTGAACGAGCGAAGACGATGGGCCTGGAGATAGGCATCCATCGGCGAGATTTTGCTTCTCGCTGTGGCCACGGGGATAAAGTGTTGGAAGAAAGCTGGCGACGCACCTGGTGGGAGCTCTATGTGATTGACGCACTTTTCGCCGGCATTCGCCACCTACCGACATTCACATCTTGGGGAGTAGATACAGATGTTGAGATTCCGTGCGAGGAAAAGCTATATGTTACAGGGGTGAGACATATTAATACCAACTGTCATGGACCGTGTGGCTTTCTTCCTACTGACTTATGCCCAAGATGATTCCCCAGCCTCGGACGCTTCGCGAGTACGACAATCGTGGGTTCGATGACAGCGATGAAAGCTTTTCTTCCTTTGCATATCTCATCGATGCCACCCGGATCCTTGGGACAACGTTAGCTGCCGGTGACATTGCAAACAAGTCCGCCTATTCTTTGGTGAAGAATGCTGAAGCAAATTTGATGAGCTGGGATTTGCATTTGCCACATGCGAAGCGCGACCCTGTTCAATCCGATGGAACTTTGGATGAAGTGCTATTCAAGGCTCATATGGCAATAAATACGTGAGAATATTCCGAGAAAGAGTTCATTCCCCCCTCTTCTCCCATACCGAGCTTTGTTTCACTGTATGCTAACGACATCCATGTAGTACGTCTACTCATCTACATCGACCAAGATCGATGCTACACTACACTACAATGGAACTTCTATGCTCAAAATATGCACCGCCGCTTCCCGCCGAAGTTCTGAGTGCTGAAGAGCAGCATCAGGATAGACATACGCACAAGGCAATTAATGCGGCAAAGAACTTTGTCGATTTACTTACCGCCTCTTCTTCACCGCTAACACATAGCCCCTTCGTCATGTGTATGGGATCATTAGCCGTGGCCACTTATCTGTCTGGTTGTGAGCATATATTGACAGGTTCCGAATTAGCACATGCCAAAGATCGGATTCGGGTATTCTTAGGCATACTGAAGGCATTCACAAGAATTTGGTCGCAGGCGAGGCATTGGTCAGAAGAGATGAAGCTAATGGCAAGAGTAGTTCTTGACCAACGAGACGGCGCTGGGCGGATCGATTTCCCATCAATACAGGCTATGCCAAGTTTCGAAGAGATAGCCTTCGACGATGGGCTGTCACAAGAGATCAATGTAGCAGACATGGGCAAAGACTGGGGAAATTTGATGGAAAATATATGAATAGCGCAGCTACTTGAAAGAATTCGCAGCCAACCACCGCATACTTATTTTTCAGCGACGAATTTGATCACCGCTTTTCCTTTCCTGCCTCTTTGTGCTGCAAATTTCCAGGCCTCCACCGCTTCTTCCACTTCAAAAGCCACAACAGGAATGGGCTTCAGAGTACCATCGTCTATAAGTGAAGCCACCTTAGAAAGAGTATCGCCGTCGGGAGAAACAATAAAGTGTAACCACCTAACTTCTGGATGGTTCTGTAATTCTTCAGGCTGTCCCCTGTCGAAAGCCCATGCTGGGGCTGGGTCCCCTACTGTTACGATGATACCAGTCCCGTTCACTGTATTCCAGGTTTTGGTCAACGTTTCGCCTCCAACGGTATCAAAAACTGCATCCACGCCTTGAACCTTGTTGTGCCAATCAGGATTGCTGTAGTCCAGGACCTGATCTGCCCCCAGTTCTGCTAACATAGCGTGGTTCGAAGAAGAAGCCAGGCCGATAACCTCTGCATTGAGAAGCTTCTTAGCCATCTGTACCAACATAACACCAACAGCTCCCGAAGCCCCTGTTACAAGGACTTTGCTGCCTTTATCCAGATTCGCGCGTTTGAAGATTGCTTCCCAGGCCGTCAGTGCCGGGATTGGAAGGGCTGATGCTTCTGCATGCGAAATGGATGAAGGTTTGACGGCTATCTCATTTGGCATAGCAATTGCGTATTCTGATTGGCCTCCCTGAGGAGCGTCTGCATCGATCATTGCATAAACGCTTTGCCCAACAGAGAGTGGTCCGCTGTACTCTGGGCCGAGGGCATCGACTGTGCCGGATATATCATGTCCTGGAACTCTGTTGGAAGAAGCATATAGCTCAGGCCAAATGACTTCGTCCGCCGTTATTCCAGCGGCATGAACCTTGATGAGAACCTGTTGTCCGGTGGGAGACGGCCGAGGCAGGGTGTCTGATAGAATGATGCGGTGATCATTTTGACTGCCCAAAATTTGAACGGCTTTCATTGTGTCGATGTAGGTAGTAAATTGAAGATATCAAGTATTGATAATGTTATCCGTGAATTTGAGGTCAAGTTCAGCCTTGAAAGCGTAGACGAAAAGGCGCTGAGATTTATAGCAGTGGCAGGTGTCCGTTGAGAGGGTGGCTGTACAATTTAAATGCCGGAAGTCGGGAAATGACTTGAGTCTTCTTGGTTGATGCGGCTGTCTCCCTTTCCCGGCTATTGGATTGTGATAAAAAGAATAAGAAAAAATTGAATGAAATTTATCATGGCAATTCTCGATATTTCGTCACTCAACGTTCACTGGATCATAATGTGAACAAGGTTCGGGTAATGACATCCATGTCTGTATTCGGGTCGGGCGCCCGGAAAGCCACAATCGACCCGAGTGTGGGGCTAGTGTAAACTGACCCGACCCGAGTGACGAGTGAATGCTGAGCAGTAACACGTTGGAGAGCTCTTGGAGGCTGATTATCCATCATGATCTTACGGGTCAATCAAGTCATCGGACGATTGCTGTGTGTAGCTCGCGGATGGCCCATATTGTCTCATCTAATACAATCGGACTTCAACTCTTTCCAAGTTTGTGTGTATGGTTCATTTCTATATAAGAGACAGCGATGGCTTCTCAGTTGCCGAAACTGTTAAAGACTTGAAACAACCCTCATCGAAATCTTTTACTTCGGTTTACCAGAGTTTCTTACGTTATCCAAACAAACATCATGGCATCTTCAGTGACGAAAACGTAAGCGCCTTCATATGTACAAATACCGGGAACTCTACTGATGCTATATGACTAGAACTCGACCGCGAGAAGACATTAAAGTCCTCTTTGACTATGAGCTGGCCAATGCACCTGGAAAATCCATCATCGGTGTCCATCTTGATTACCCTCCTGAAGGTTTCACTCCTCCACATCGGCACGGCGGCGCCACCGTTGTCGCCTATGTCCTTGCAGGCGAGCTTCTGAGTGGCATGAACGGCAATCCTCCCAAGGTGTACACCCCTGGAGAAAGCTTCATGGAGCTTCCTGGCTGTCATCATACTGTGGGAGAGAATACTAGCAAAACTACGTCGACACAGGCTATTGCTATTTTTGTAGTGGATACCGATGTAGTCAAGACTGGCGGTTATGAGGCCTTGACGGTGCTTGATGAGGGTTGGTAAAAAGATGTATGACGGGGAATATATGGCAACTGTTACCACAAAGGACTGGCATTATGCATCTATATGTATGCAGGGTTTGGGCAGCAGTTTCCAATAGCTAGAAAGGTCAAGCAATGGCCTGAAGGCATCATAGACTGAACCAGGCCCAGGTATTCAATATTGTGACATCCCAAGATGCTCCTAAGTGGCCACGGTGTAGCTTGCAGGATCCAATGAACGAAGACAGTAACCTCTGTCCAAAATTGAAACCTACCACAGCCTTCCTAAACAAAAACTGCATCTACCTACCTAGTACCTAGCAAATCCGTTAGATTTGGTTAAAGGAAGCAGTATTTCGAGGACACGAGCCTTTCCCTGGGGTAAATATATGCACTGACGTGTGCAATCTTTCCCTAGACTGGATGAAAATAAGGCAGCTGCTTGAAGCTAAGATTCTCGACTTTTCCAACGGTTGGCCTGGTCTTCCACGTATCGTATGAGCGCTGTGGCCAATTCTGAGATTGCTTCTCCACTTCCGTGCGACGAAATCTCGATTCATTGGCCTAGACTACGGAGGATGGACTAATGTTTACTTCGTCTACCCAGACAGAACTAGGGCCTGGGACGAGCTGAACAAAACTAGTGTCGCTAGTGTAAATAGTTTGCGGTACTATCAGGGGGAATTAATAGTAACATAGATCCCATCCAGCACTTTGCGGGTCTTTTACCGACCTTGATCAATCAAATCGTTGATAGTGCCGTAATTTTAGACCAGCTGCTCATGCCTAATTCAATAGAGCCATGGGGACCCCGTGTCGAGGTTTAGGGTGATTGCAGGGGATAGGAAAGTTAGTAATTTTCATCGTGAGATCTCCTTTATAAGCTATTGACGGCATGCGAACCCACATTCTTCTTCTCACGGTTTGTGAGTGATATTCTCATTTATCAGGTCTCTAATATCCTTTTCAAAGACGTCAAAATGATAAACAAGATTATTATTGGCGCCCTTGGGCTTGCCGCCAGCGTGGCCGCAACTCCGTTGGAGCTTGTCGAGCGAAGCTCGTGCAGGGATGACAGTCTATACAAGTGCTTCGCTGATAGAGAATACTCCCATTCAGCATCTGCATACTGCTCTGCGCTGACCCCAGTTACAAAAACAGTAACTGTGGTAAAACCCACGGTGTGAGTATACGCTCGACATACCTGGCTTAAGAGCCACGATCTCTAATATTATTGCGTGTAGAACAAAGACAGCATGGGTCACTAGCACTGCCAATCCATCAACCGACTTCGTCAGCTCTACAACCACTGTTTACACAGCGACGGTCCCTTCTTTATTAGAAACGATAACCAAGACAGAAACACAGATGGCGACGTCAACAGCAACCCAGAGCGTAACAACGACAGTAACTGTCACTGGTAGCCAGAACCAGCAACCACCGCCTACCACAACACTTACTCCGTTCAAACGTGGCACTCAAGGAGGAAAACCGGAGCCGCCAAAGTGTATGGTCACCAAATGCTTCGTGTACTCTCCCGAACGCATCACAGCGGGTTGCAGCTGTATTGGTGTTCCGCCTAAGACGGTTACAATCTCTCAGACGGCGCCTTGCTCGACTGTTACAGTGGTATGTTTATCTCTCTCTCTAAGACTTTCCCCATCTTGCCTGCTAGAGATGGCGCTGACTCGTAGCAGACCTCAACCTCAGTGACGACACCTCACGTTACAGCAACAGCATGGCAAACCGTAGGGATGGAGCTCACCGACGGCGTTTCAACTACCACAGCCACCACTACAGCCACTATCCCTACTACCGTCACAACGACTGCTACCACGACCGCCACCGTCACTGTCTCGCCTCCGGCACAGAACCTCGTCCCCAACGGCGATTTCTCCTCTGATTCGACCGGATGGAGCTTCATCAACTCCTCCCCATCCGCATGGGTGAACGGAGGGGTGGGCACCTCGGGCAGTCCAGACGGTGTATCCAACGCTTACCACATTACCAACGTTGCGTCCGGTGGAAATTATTTTATAGCCAGCCCTCTCATCGGATTAAAGGCCAGCTCCTCATACAGTGTATCTTTCATGGTCGCCTCAACGAGTACCGATCGCAGCTTGGTGAATACTGTCCATGTCCAACTCAACTGCGGCTCGATTACTGTGGTGGATACGCATTTGGACCAGGCGACACAAGGTGCAAATGGTTACTATACCCTCTCGATGAATTTCAACACTGCCACTACAACCGATCCTAGCACCGTGAGCCAGTTGGGTAGGTGTCAGCTGCAGTTTCTCATCCCCCAATCTTCGCAGCCTCCAGTTACATGGTTTCTGGCTGAGGTTTCTATTGCGTCGACGGGTGCTGTTTCAGGCTAGGCATTGGGGGAGCGAATTGACATCAAATAGACCAGTGAACATTATAAGCAGAGTGGCGCGCAAAATTATATATACAGATTCTTTCGGGTCATATTATCACGTACATACATGTAATAAAAATACTGCCACTCTCTATATTGGCATTTATCATTTTCACCCGTGTTTATGCGAGCACAAGCACATGATGTGTACCTGGCTCTCAGCTGCTGGACGTTTGAAACAGGGCTGTAAATGACATTAGCAAATGTTATGGCGAACCTTCCAAGATCAATCTCCCGTAGCAAAAGTTTCAAGATAATATTGCATTTGCTTTTAAGATTTGTTACCAGATTCAAGACTTTCAAATATACTTCAATTTAAAGCACCACTTATTATAATTTACTATGGCTCAACAGCCGCTCTTTGCCTAGTCACGGACCGGCTCTATATCATGGACCAGCAGTATTTGTGCCACTGCCATGTTGATTCTACCTATACTCTGCTCCACAGTCACCTACCTTTTGGAATATCTCAGCCCTTCGACTTCGCATTAAGATCTCCTCAATTGAATCGCGATCGGATTGATCAAGGGACCAGCCGAAACTCGACAAATTCTCATCTGTATGTTCGCTTATGCCCATACGTGCGCCAACAATGACGGCGCCAACGTAGGGAAAGTCTAACACCCAACGAGTAGCGACGTTTGATATGCCGACCTTGTGTTTTGTGGCAATAGCACGCAGCACTGTTAACAATTCTTGGAAGAGAGTCCAGCCGCCCCAACTGCGTATCATTTCGAAATACTGGAATTGGTATCGTCAGTAATGCAGCGGCGAAGGAGTATAATTTTTGTCTTATCACTTTACCTTTCGCTGGCTTGGTGTGATTGATCCATCATATATATCTGGCTCGGGCTTTCCAAGCCACTTGTCGGCAAGGAAACCACCGCACTTCATTGGTAAATCAGTCAGCGTCGATGCAGTCAAATATGAAACGGTTTCGACTCGAAGACTTACCAACGTGCCATATGTTAAGAGCTTGATATTGTGTTCCTCGCAAGCGCTTCCCATTTCGAAGACAGGTCGAGAGTCGACGAGAGAAAACTATCTCAATATCAGCGATGATTGTTCACTATGTTCTTCCTCCATTAAGAAGGGGATCACTGTGTCGAACCTGAACTTGGTTGGTGTATACTCTGACACCGGATTGGACCACCTCAAGCAAATGTTTTGTATCAAAATTACAGAGACCAACTGTTTCAACTCTATCGTCTTCTGTTAGAAACCGGAGAGCTTTCAGATAATCCGGATTTTCATACTTCATGTCTGTTAGTACGAAACACATTACTGTAGGGGGCCATTCTTTGAGCTCTTACAAATTGCCAATGAAACTGTAATAGATTTATCTTCTCTGTCTGCAATCGACGGCATCGCTCGGTGACATTTGCCTGTACAGCCTCTCGAGATACAGTCATCGGATGGAAAACGCAGTACTTTGTTGCTGTGAATATCGTTTGCCTGTGAGGGTATAGAGATGAAAAGCGTCCCTGTAGTGTGTAAGCGATGGGCATTGCTTGAATAGGTGTGAAGACGACATACAAATATGACTTCAGCGTCACCATAATGATCAGCCATGTCGAATGCTGTAAATCCTTGCCGTACATGACTTGAGAACTGTTCCACAATCTTAGAGGATGATGCAGCCCCCCAAGCAGGGCTGGACATTTGCCAGAGCCCCGAAAATATTCGAGGAACCGTGCGTCCGTTTAATTGGAAAGTTTCTCTTGCTTGTTGGGGCAATGGTATCATAGAGGTCTGTTTGCCGAGATCTTGATGCGCATCTAGAAGCGTAGGTCGAGGTAGCCCAAGAATACTAGCCGTGGCTATTAGGCTTCGCCCGAACGGATAATCATGCTCGGTTGCTTTTAGAGTATCATAGCAGCTTGTTAATGAGTGATAGAGAGCTTCCACCAATGCGTGCTCTCCATTATCCATTACCCGCGTGCCAGTGTCTATAAAAAGGGACTTCTGAACAGCAGTCATTGCTTGCACGATATCGCCATCGACGCTCGTCAAAAAGGAAAATAGTTCATATTGACTGTCATCGCTAGTTCTTGATATGAGAACCGTTCCCTGAGCGACCAAGTTCTGGAACAATTGAAGGCTTTTGAACGATAGTCCACATCCGAGCATACTGCGGGCGATCTGCTGCGTCTTGTTCAGCTCGGGTAGACTGGGCTTTTTGTCTTTTCCTATTATCGAAGACACAGCTCTCTGCTCGACAAATTTCTTCGTCTCACATTCGAAAGCGTGTGTGATCTCTGGAAATAGTACCAAAAGTGACCTCATCACCACCCGAAGGCCATCGGCAGGGAGGTTGGCGATGATAGTATCCGTCATCATATTGACGTGCGCCGTGCTCACGCCGCCGCCTGGTTGTGCGATGGCCATGTTGGAATATACTTAATTTGAGCAGCCAAAACTTTGTACGCTTCAGTTCTGTAGTTCCAAATGCGTATGCTAATGCGATATTATATACTGAGCCGGCCAGTATTTTTTTGTTTGCTGAAGAGCAGATCACTCCTCTCTTCCTCCGAGCACGTCAAAACCTCGTGATCTGGCTTTGTACCCGCCGTGTTAATCCCCAGCCCGCTCTTTCAAAGTCAAAGCCACCGGCGTTCCAACGGTTGTTTAGGTCGCCGGCCGGCCTCTCACCCCCCGCAGTGACAGTTCACAGTAGCCTCGACTGTGCTCGGAAGGCCTGGGCCTCCTCCGTAGTGTGAGCTCTTTGCCTTCGAGATTGATTGCCCAGTAACGTCTTGAGATCGTGATGCGGGGTTGCCAACTTGATATCGGAGCACCACTAATCGTCGTACCGCCTCCTCGGGATCCTCCAAGTTCTCCTACTAATCTTGCTTTCGGATTGTCTGGAGTCCATAAGAGAACTAGCATCTGTGTCAGGCCCACAGGCTCCACAGATCCTGGATGCCATCGTTTTCGCGTCTTGGCTATTGTGTCCCGCGGCTGAGTTGATTGCTCCACCACCAACTGACATATCGGGTCGTCGCGAACCAGCTAGGCTACACGCGTTTGTACATTGCCGTCACCATGAATGCCTGTCTCCCATGTCGAAAAGTAAAGATGAAATGCCGGCAGGGCAGCCAACCGGCTTCTAAATGCGAGCGTTGTGCGCGAAAGTCTCTTGACTGCGTGTTCCAACAGCACCGTAGAGGCCGGAAGCCTGGGACAAAGTAAGTGAGACATGACTTGCCGCTGAGTTTGGGTTAACGATGTGTCTGTAGGATCTCTAAGCGGAATATGCCTGCATTGCCCTCCACATATGCGGCTGTGAAGAAGACGCCGGACTATAGCGGTGACACTCCCTCTATTGCAGAGAGTGTTCCTGCTGAGGAGCCTGGCAACTTGCAGCCGTCTGGTTTGCTCAATCAGGAGGCAATGAGAGGCAAGTTTTCGTTGCGGCGAATACTAAGTACCACAGACGGCGATGCATTGGAGCCGCCCGAGACATCATCTCCGGGTCGACCAGAAGACCCAATTGAGATGGGAATACTAAACCTCTCCATTGCCAAATCCCTTTTTGAGAAGTCAGTGATTGCGATTCCCAGAGTGACGCTTTAGAAACTGATGCAAGAGTGTAGTTTTATCATTGTTCTTAATCCGTACATCAGCCAACTTGATCCAAATCTACATACTTTCCTCTATGTGCGCCAGAAGTCATCTTTCCTCTTCACGGCCGTTCTGGCAATGTCCGCAAAGACATTCAACCCTGTCATGTACAATGCGCTATACAACCATGCACAAGACCTATACACCGAGAGTTTTCGGAATGGCGCCAAATCAACAGAAATTGTCCAAGCCATCCTCATTCTCACCTACTGGAAGCAGCCGCAAGACACGCGAGCTTGGACCTCCTTGGGATATGCTATTCGCATGTGTATGGACATGGGATGGCACAAGTTGACGGCCTATTCCCCAGCTAGCCGTGCTACCGCGGATGAGACAAGACGACGAGAAATTCGCAACATTGAGAGAACGTGGTTTGTGTTATTTGTATATGACCGAAGGTATGTTTTGATGCGCACCTGTTATCACGTGGCCAAACATTAATGTCTTCCAGTATAAGCCTTCAAACGGGACGGCCGTGGATGATTGAGCGAAACGGATTTATAGAGTCAATAGAGGCCTGGTGTGGTGACCCAATCGCGGACCCAAACGACGATTTGCTTGGCGCATTTGTCACCTTGAGACTGATGAGCTCTTCAATATTTTCTCTCCATGCTCCTCACTCTCGACGAGGAGAAAGGGTGCCGCTAGAAAATACGGAGGCTCTGCTTTCTCTCAAGAAAGCCAGCATCGAGAGATGGGAGCGCCATTGGATCCAAAACGTGGAACAAAAGCAGTCTTCAGAAGATGAGACGCACAAATTCTTGATACGGTTTTACGGGACACATTTTCGACTGCAGCTCTTTTCTCTGCCACTACAAGACGTGCTGTCATCCGAGTTTTCGGATTCATCTCTCCACTTGGACATAATATGGGCCGCATTTACCGGAGCCATGGACATGCTGAAGTTGATATCGCGTCATTCGGGGCAGCTGTATTTTGCCCAAGATTCGATACACGTCATGACTGCCTATAGCGCGGCTTTCCTTGTCAAGGTATGCTTACTGACATTATGAATTTCCTAATAATTCGAGACACTAATTGTTGGCACTCGATACCATTAGCTCCTCTTGTCTGCTCCTGACACTGTAGTTCAAGAGATCGAGGCCACGACAATAGATGTCATTCGAACCGCCGCCCAAGCCTTCTCACAACAAGCGACAGCCCCAGGCACAAGTTGTGAGCTGCAAGCAAGATTCCTTCATAATATTGCTACCAAGCTTTCTCAGAGGAGAAGGACAGAACAACCGACACCAATTGCGAAATTTTCAAACAGCGAGAGGCATTCGTCGCTGGATCAAAACGACATAAACTCGACAAGACTTCCCTTTCTACCATTGGAAGTCGGTCAAGCCATGCCCCAGTCTCTTGATCAGCCTCTCCCCGAAGTGTTCATTTTTCAGCACACCGACCTTGACCCGTTGTTCACAGACGACGGTGCATGGGCCGATATATTATCAAGCGCCGCATTCAATACTCAAAACGGTGTTCTATTAGCCTAACATTAACCTGCCCATTGTCAATGAAGCTTTATGCATTGATGAGACCATTGACTAGTTTTCTCCTATTTACCATATTTTCTAGCTATGAGCCCAATATGTCCTATCTATCAAGGGTGTAGCGGAACTACAGTTGTTTCAGAATGACTAAATGTGCGAACGCCCTCCCTGATAATCTTCAGCTGTGAAGGGCAATTTGGATCAGGACACGCTATCAAGGCATCGGTTGTCATCCAATCGTTTGCAGCCGTGACTCTTTGTTTTGCAGGAAGGAGTGGGATAACAGTGGCTACCTCTCATCAGCGTCTTGGACTTTTATATATATACACATATACGGGTGTAAAGAAACGAAGCACAGAATGGTGTTTTACCTAGCGAATATATACTGATACCCTGGTTTGGCGGTAAATAGATCATTTCTCCTTGAAGAGTAAAGAAATCCCCTTCCTTTGCCCCACACATGATTCGTTTGCCTGGGGGGCATACAACTTCAACACGAAGGTCGTAGAGTTGAAACGAGTCGTCTTGTTTATCGGTGTGGGCCATGGTGGAATTATTGATGACAGATAAAATGAAAATCAATGCGATAACATATAGAATATCCTCTGAAGTCTCCGTGTTATCAACCACAGCGAAGATGTGACTTATTTACATAGAGCTCCATATGCTATGCCTCACACCAAGGCTTCGTTATCTTGACTAAGAGTGTCGCGTGTGGAGTAAACGCGTACTAGGGCGGTCAGACCGGCGATTCAAACCAGATGGAAAGACGCCGGTGACGGTGTTCAAACGCTCTTTGGTGGCAGATCTCAACTAGCTAATCGATATGAACTATCGGATACCATGGCAGGTTATCAAGTCAATTGCCACGAACGCGCGCATTCGAAGGAACCAACAAAGAAGGCGAGGTGTGGGCGGAGTGCAAGGTGTCGGAATGATATGCGGATGTGATAACGGCGACAAGTATTTGAAGAAGATCAATTCCGCTCAAATGCAACAACGGAAAAAAGACATCCTTGCTCACAAGGGTCTTCATTATCGCTACCGTACGATAGTATTACAAGCCACCACTCCCTGCTGCTTACGACTCGTTTCCGCCGCTCTCAATTTCACGCATGATGTTCACAACTCAACTTTGTTATACTCAGAGCCGTATGTGAGAGAACTCGCGGAAGCGCAGTTTGAATCCTCGAAGACATCTTCCGTCCAGCCCGACGTACTGTACGGAATCAACGCACCCGTGTATTCCAAGCCGCCGACCGCTGTCGTCCAGCTCAATGGCACTTGAGAAAGACTTGGAGCGCAGTGTCGAAGTTGACACGCCCTCCAATGGAGAGGTTTCAATGATCACCATAGAGGCTGGGGGTCTTAAACGGGACCTCAGTTCTCGCCATATCAATATGATTGCCATTGCAGGAATGATTGTATGTTAATGCAATGTCTCTTGATAGAATCATGACAATACTTTGTCTCAACGGCTTCTAACCGCGTTGAACAGGGTACCGGTCTTTTCTTGGGCTCAGGGCAAGCAATCGCAACCGCGGGTCCTGCTGGGGCACTGCTGGCGTACATCGTAATGGGGTTTGTCACTGCCGGGGTTGCATATACGACCGGAGAGATTACCGCATTCATGCCCGGAACTGGTGGATTTATCCGACATGCAACCAAGTTCGTGGAGCCGGCACTTGGTGCGGCCACAGGTTGGAATTTCTGTGAGTTTCCTTGTCACATTGCCATTGTGTTATGTCATTATACGAACGATTTCTTATTTCCAATGCTTACGCGCGGGGTTAGGGTATACCATGGCCATCACTGTGCCTGCAGAGATCAGTGCCGCTGCTACCGTGATTCAATTTTGGAACGACTCTATCAATCCAGGTGTTTGGATCACTATCTTCTTAGTTGTCATTGTCACCCTGAACCTTTGCGGTGTACGTTTATATGGCGAGGTATGATTTATATGCACAGTCTCCAGACGTAAAGCAGTGTTAACAGGCATCAAGTCCGAAGTTGTTTTCGCATCCTTGAAGATTATGCTCATTCTCGGTCTCATCATTGGTGGCTTGGTGATTGATCTAGGAGGAGCGCCAAATCATGATCGCTTAGGATTCCGGTATTGGAAGCATCCTGGAGCGTTCAACGAATACATAAAAACTGGATCAGCAGGACGCTTTCTGGCCTTCTGGAAGATTATGCTTACAGCGGCGTTCAGTTATGGCAACATTCAAGTAGTGGCAATCTCCGGGTCAGAAACCCGGGCACCTCGGAAGATCATTCCGGCGGCGACAAAAAAGACGTTCTACAGAGTCTTGCTATTTTACGTTCTTAGCATCTTCATCGTTGGCCTTATCGTGTAAGTTTCCCCTTCATCAGCAACCAACTCGAATTATATACTCATGTCTGCTCCTAAACAGTCCATACAACGACCCATCTCTTTCAATTTCTACGGGCACTGCTCAGCAATCTCCCTTTGTTATTGCCTTCCAGCGATCCGGCGTAAAAGTCGTTCCGTCAATTATTAATGCCATCGTCTGCACTTCTGCCATTAGCAGTGGCTCAGCCTGCATCTTCATCGCGTCGCGGACACTGTATGGCCTGAGCTGTGATGGACATGCACCCCGAATCTTTCAACGGTGCAATCGATTTGGAACGCCTCATTATGCCATTGGGCTGACTTGCCTTTTGCTACCTCTCGTCTACCTAAACGTTGCCAACAACACATCCGTGGTATTCGGTTGGTTCGTCAATATTACTACCGTCTCCGGCTTGATCGGCTGGGTAGTCATTGAGGCTACGTATCTACGGTTCTACGATGGCCTCAAGAAGCAAGGCTATTCGAGAGATGGTAAGTTCTATCTGTAGTAATGAGCGCACGTGTAATACGACCTAAGCTAATAAACTTGACAGCAC
Organism: Trichoderma simmonsii; assembly: GCA_019565615.1. Classification (NCBI taxonomy): domain Eukaryota; kingdom Fungi; phylum Ascomycota; class Sordariomycetes; order Hypocreales; family Hypocreaceae; genus Trichoderma; species Trichoderma simmonsii. The sequence continues at coordinate 6,209,962 of CP075866.1, forward strand.
TTCCGTACAAAAGTCCATTGCAGCCATATGTTTCATGGGCTACTATGTTCGTGGTGAGCCTAGTCATCCTCTTTTCAGGTATGTTGTCTCTAGAGCCTGGGGCATGCAGGTTGGCACCAAGTCTTACAAACACGCCTAGGCTTCGATGTGTTCGTAAAGGGAAATTTTACGGCCGCTGGGTTTTTGACTTGCTATCTTAACGTATTTATCTTTATTGGTACGTATTATACGCAACGCTTTGAATCTCACCTGCAGAACTCTGGGTTAACATGTTGGCGCAGTTCTATATGTTTTCTTCAAAATATTCTTCAAGTCGAAACTTATTCCCACCTCCGAAATTGACTTTGAGACTGAGTTCTCGTCAATACGAAGAGAAAAGGATGCTGAGGAGGCCACCCAGTAGCCGCTGGATCTGTCTTTCAAGGATTCTAGATCCCTTTCCAGTCGATAATAATATTCTCTCCTACCTATCTATTATACTTGCCATTCATGAGTGAACAACGAGCGTCTTAGTGCTGTCATCACTTTTGACAATGTCCATTCAGTTCCCCCAACCTGCAAGCGCTGCCTGCTTCCATATAAGCACAGCAATTAGCTAAACATCGCCGCCGCTGGCCATCTTGCTCTCTCGAGTCATTCATTATCCACTGCTCCATTCCACTCCGATTTGAGCTTGCAAATGTCTAGCGGCCGAAAGCGCTCGTCCCTTTATACAGATTGGGTGCTACCCCGCCCTCTACTGAAACCCACATCGGCGCAGTGGTGGAGATTCTAAGCCGTCGTAGTTTCCAGACACAGTATTTTTGTGAGAATATCAAGGCTTTGTCACGGTTCCTTACAGCGGAGCCGCCCGCTCAGCTAGATAATATGTCGTGGGGTTCGCTTTTCTCATGTTATCTGCCATGAAATAACCCCTCCTCCCTTCCTTACAATAATCTCTCTCATTAGAAGCACGATATAGAACCTCTGACAACATGGCCCCTCCCTCAGTCGACCTCACTGCGCCAAATGGCGTCAAATGGAGCCAGCCCACTGGTCTGTTCATTAACAATGACTTTGTGGCATCGTCCAACGGCGAGACAATCGCATCCATCGATCCAGCGTAAGGAATCAAATGACAGCAGCTGCGGCTTCTATCAAGCTGGATTTCACTAATGCGACCAAATAGCACCGAAGAAGTCATTGTCAGCGTTCAGGCAGCCAGTGCCGAGGATGTAGACAAAGCTGTGAGAGCCGCAAAGGCAGCATTGAAAGATCCTTCCTGGAAGCAGCTGTCAGCTTCTGATCGAGGCCACCTGATGACACGTCTCGCCGACTTGATTGAAGCAAAGAGAGAGCTCTTTGCGACGATTGAGGCGTGGGATAATGGTGAGAGAATTCATTGCATTGGGAAATAATGAGAATTGTTTCTGCACTTTGTCACCCTGTTGTTAGCAATTAATTAACACTTGCTGTTCGTTTAGGTAAAACATATCAGGAGGCTCTGGGTGTTGATCTTGTCGAAGCTGTGGCTGTGATACGGTATTATGCCGGCTGGGCCGACAAACAGTATGGCCAAACGATAAGCACAACACATCAGAAATTTGCATACACTCTCCGTCAGCCGATCGGAGTCATTGGCCAGATCATTCCCTGGAATTACCCCCTTTCAATGGCTACTTGGAAGTTGGGGCCTGCACTTGCTTGCGGTAACACTGTAGTACTAAAAGCCGCAGAGCAGACACCACTAAGCATCCTTGTGCTTGGACAGCTTATCAAGGAGGCTGGATTCCCGCCTGGAGTAGTCAATTTCGTCAATGGTCTCGGCAAGGATGCCGGATCTGCCTTGGTGAACCATCCATTGGTAGACAAGATTGCCTTTACAGGGTCAACGGCGACGGCATCAAATATCATGGCGGCCGCAGCGAAGACTTTGAAGAATATCACACTCGAGACTGGAGGCAAATCGCCGCTTGTTGTATTCAAGGATGCCGATATGGATCAGGCCGTCAAGTGGTCTCATTTGGGTATCATGTCCAACCAAGGCCAAATCTGCACTGCTACGTCGCGAATTTTAGTCCAGGATGAAGTATACGACGACTTTCTAAAAAGATTCGTCGAAACCCTAAAGGCCGTCAGCAAAGTGGGCAGCCAGTGGGAAAAGGATACATACCAGGGCCCCCAGGTATCTAAAGCACAGTATGATAGAGTGCTGGAGTACATTGACATCGGTAAAAAAGAGGGCGCCAAGGTTGCTGCCGGAGGTCAACCTCTTAACATTGAAGGCAAGGGTAAGGGTTTCTTCGTTGCTCCAACGGTGTTTACCGACGTCACCCCTTCAATGAGGGTCTACCGAGAGGAGATTTTTGGACCTGTCGTTGTTATCCTGCGATTTAAAACGGAGGACGAAGCACTGGAGCTGGCAAATAACACATCATATGGTTTGGGAGCAGCCGTCTTCACGACGGACCTGGAAAGGGCTCACCGCATGGCGGCTGAGATTGAATCGGGAATGGTCTGGATCAATAGCAGCCAAGACTGTGATCCGCGCGTGCCATTCGGAGGCGTTAAGCAGAGTGGTATCGGCCGAGAACTCGGAGAGGCGGGTCTGGAAGCTTATTCTCAGATCAAAGCTGTGCATGTCAACATGGGGAATCGGTTGTAAAGGTATCGGATTGTTAGATGAAAGAAAGTGTAACAGTAGATCAGCATTAGTATATAGTAGACGTAATTAGACTATATAAATATCGCTTTCGCAACAACTCATCAGCACCATAGGCTGCCAAGACACATTTACAACTTATAACATTGTCGTTCAGCTCCCAATTTATTTGTTATCGGGACCGTGGCCTCCAGTCTCATCCGGACCCAATTTGGGGGTTTGCGATTCAGTGCATGTAAAGCCTTGCGGGTTATTGACGTTGAAGCAGTCCCAGACAGACAACAACTGGTTGGTGCCCGCATGAACAACATCAAAACCCGTCACTTCGAAGTTGTCACAGCCACCGGCTGCAGCACTGCATTGGAAATACACTGCCTCCGTCACTCCAGAAACGACTGTTCCGCTAACGTTCCTCCATGCGACGTCCTCCATCTTAAACAAGGAAGAATCGCAATCTTGACCAGCGAATCCGGAATAGTTCTCGCATTGCCAAGCGAAGAAGGGCTGCTGCCTTCCGCCAATCAGCTTAACATTCTCAATCGTAATGTTTCGAGCGACACCGTATCCGCCGCCACCGCCGTTTGGAGGGTAGCCTCGCGAGATTCCTGCCCATGTCTTCAGGTAAGAAACATGAGCAGTATTTTTGAGAGTGATATTCCTGGCATAAAAGTTCTCCAGGTACTCGTACTGGTTATTGTATTGCCCCATAGAGCCGATAGCAATACCCTGACCGTTCTCGAAGTAGCTGTCGTAAACAGCAATGTTACTCGAGTTCATCTTGAGAGCGATGGCATCGTCACCATTGGAGATTGTCCATCTCCTGAAGGTTATACTATCAGAGAAGATGGTGTCGCAGCCATCAGTATTGAGTGTGCTCCATTGGCTTGTCGACGTGCTATTGACGTAGATGTCGTCGAGATCTACGTGTTGCGAGTAGGTAATCGCCATTGTCCACATCTGACTCTGCACAAAGCGCAATCTTCGGATGACCGAGTTCTTAAGAGTGCGGAAGTTGATGTTCATCGGCCTATGAGCCAAATTTCCTTGGCTCTTAGCCCAGTCGTACCATACTTGACCGTTGCCATCGAGAGTACCCTTGCCCCAGCCATCCCAAATCACATTGTTGCCTCCAAAATACCAGACCGTACTCTGATTTTGGAAACCAACGGGCATAGATACTGAGAGCCAATAGTCGATGTCCGTACTCCAGAGGAAGCGGCCAAATTGATGGATGACAACATTCTGGAGATCCAAAGTGGTCATGTTGGTCTGAATGTTGTAAACAGGGCCGGGAAATATAACAAAGCTGTTGGAATTGCACCTGTTGTTCAGCGCATCCATGATAGCTGGAGCGTCATCACCGCCATTGGCATTTGGTCGTACATAGCAGAAGTGACGGTTTTGGGCTGCGGCTTGATTTGCCCAATAAGCTTCTGATTGGGCTGCATTTGCATCTCTGCTCATAACATCAACATCATGAGGCAACGAAGACAGCGCGAGGGCGGCGGGCAGTGCCGCTAGAATGAGACTTGATAAAGAAACCATCGTGTAGACAAGAGCATTCAACACCAAACGACCGGGTATCAGTAGGTGGTAAATATGATGAAGAAAATCTGACTGCCTCCAGTCCAGTGACAGTTGTATTTTCACCAACGCCTGGGAGACCAAAGTGTCTTTTTAAGACAAGACAGCGGCATGCCTCCTTTTTGTATGTCTCTGGGCTTTCATAAAGACCTGCACCAATAATAGAGCTGTGGGCTTTTTGCACATGGCTTTACCATGTGCGGCCGATGCTACCAAGCCAATGATGAAAGCAGTTCAGCAACATTTCCTTGCGTCACAGCTCAGATTAAACCCCTCTTCGCTTTTCATTTACACATCTACCGAGAACAGGTCTGCGCTAAGTCAAGTCATGCAAATATAGCCGCAGCCTTTGATGTATATCCAAGACAGAAGTAGCAGAGACTGGGCAGGCTCAACATGATCTGGGGATACAAGGGCGGCCCAATGGCGAATCAAGCCACAGGAACCCTTGCAAAGAGGTGCTACGCCAAGGCTTTTTGGATGTTCTCCCTTCAGGATCGGGTGTGGATCTACCACTTGGCCTCCCTACAGTAGAAATGCCTACCATTGTGTTTGCCGATCCAATCGGGAGCTGAGGTGACGTCGCGAGAGGCTTGCCATGCCGTGAGGCACTACACCGTCTCGGATATAATGGCACTCTCACGGTCATCGGCCGAATACTTCTCCTCCATGGATGGCTTCAATGTTGACGGACGCGGAAGTCAAATGCTCTACGGTACGACTACCACCTAGCGCAATCGCCGCCGCTAGTTCTTGTCAGGAATACCCCAGGTTTTGCTGCCCACCACTTCGGGATATGAATAGCACGAGACCTTAGTATGGATAGGCAAAGCAGAGCAGTAAACAAGCAATCAATGATATACACTTTGTATTTCGCCCGTTCGAAGCAGAAGGTGGAACACACCCGGATCATCGGCTTCTGGATCATACAGTATGTATGACATGTTCTCCCAACTAAATCTTAGTGCATATCACATCACACCAACAAATATCACATTAAATGAGTCGAGGTCAAAAGCTTCCCTTTGAGCTAGATCTAGAACTCTGGAAAAGCAAGACATCAGGTCAGTCGGCTGCCGGTGGGGTAAAGGTGTGTAGGTTTTAGATCCACAGCAGCGTCACACATACCAATACTACCGCCAAATTAATGGGCTGTTGGTTGTATGTTTTGCTGTGTTGGGGTTACATGTATGTAAGAGGCTTTTCGGCCAATATTCAATGTTATATCCGGTCCGAAACATACCCATGCTCACCGTATTGGAATTTTAATTGAACGTATGCTCGTGCCGTACGAACAAAGTTATATTCCGATCTCTTTTTTCGAGCCCAGCTTATAAGCCTAAATTTTGTGGCTACATGATTTACAGGCAGCAGAGGTAGAAAATGCAAGGAGAATTACAAGGGAAACGCTTCTAGCTCGTATTAGAAAGAAGAAAATCCCCCGATATGCCACGGCCCCGCCTCGTGCAGCCGTTTGGCGTATGGCAACACTATAAATGCGTTGTGGTTGTTTATTAGAAGATTAGCCGCTCGCAGGGGTAAAAGAGGAGTCTATGACGTTCTTCTTCTTAAGATTTTAGAGTTCAGTGTTCTCATGATGTCTAGCGGTCACTCGCGTTAGTATTGGCTGATTACAATCTGCTCATCATCAAGTTTACATGCAGCAATAGACATGTGACAAACTGTTTATATAGGGCAACAGTTACCTGCCTATTTCATGGCAATACACAATGTCCGGCCTTGATTTTGGGTGTCCATGACTTGGGCACATGATGGTTCATTGGTCATCATTGTGACACGAACAATTCACGGACAGTCAAGTTCAGGCTCGCTAGGTACAGAAATAGAGTAAAGATCAGCGTGCGGGGTGGTAAAGCAACCATGCTGTTGTGTATGTATGTACATACATATCCGTAGGCTTTTATCTGGAATAAAAACCGACGAGGGTCGCTTCAAGTATCTAAAATTGGCAGTATGTGTGGGGAGAATGAAGTTGATCCAGGCCCAGGAATATGAGTGGACTACAGTTTAGAGACATCACGGAATCCGGGGTGCCGAGTGCCTCACTGTCTCAAAATACCATCTCTCCTATGCATTATGTGGGGCAGAAGTGCCGTTCTGAGTACATTGAGATTACTGCTGAACCAAAGTAAATGAGCATAAAACATCCCGATGCCCGTGACTCAAGTGCATGAAAAGCTCTCGTATTCCAGCGGTAATTTTGCTTTGTACACTGAGCCCCTCATTGGATCTGGCTTTTTTTACGCTACGGGCCGAAGGGGAAAAGGATCCGTATACGGAGTAGGTATGCATGATTTAATATGAGTTATGCGCTCCATGTGTCATATCATACCGACGTAAGATCGTGGTGAGCATAACAAGACTTCAAATCGCCTCAGGACATCAGTATTACAGAACAACTCCACCGCCAACAAACAGAAGAAGAAGAAGAAAAGAAAAGAAAAAAAAGAGCGCCACAGTATATATTGAGTGAGGAAAAGAACGCCTTCCGGGGACAAGCAGATACCCCACCCGTAGGCTCGCATGATTGGAGAAAAAAAGAGAAGAATCTTAGGGTATTAGTCGAGAATGAAGTATTACTCATGTCAAAATGTGCAGTGACGGTTTGGTTTTTCACGATGAGAGCTTGTTTCGTATAGTATCCAGGATATTCCACGGCCTCAATGAGGCTATCATCATCGTCTTCTTCTTATCAGCGGCATAGCTAACAATGACTTCAACCACGACTGCAATTGAGCTTGCTACCAGCTCAGCTCCAAGTCCGGCATGGAGTTTGCGCAATTCCAGCCTTAAGGAGACCCAACCATCCAAGACATTCACCGTTACCGACCACGTCCTCGAAGCCTCGCGAGAGGCCGACTCAACGGCCCCCGAAGGCGGGTACGGCTGGGTGATTGTAGCCAGTGGCTTCATTCTACTATGGTGGTCCCTCGGCACGACATATGCTTGGGGCGTGATGCAGACCGCCCTGGTCGCCGATGGCTTGGCCGATCCCGCCGTGCTCTCCTTCGTCGGGTCGTTGCAGGCGGCGTTGATCTCAGCTCTGGCAATTTCTAATTCCTTCGTAGTACGAAAGACGGGAGTCCGTGCTGCGGCAATGCTGGGTGCAGCTTGCATGGGTGGGAGCGAGATCCTCAGCAGCTTCACGGTTAAGAATGTTGGGGCGCTGTTTTTCACCTCTGGGGTGTTGATGGGAATAGGTGTCAGGTGAGAAAAAAATACAAAGAAATAACAACGACCTACCTCCCTTCTCTGTTTTTTCTTCTTCTTCGCCAATTGGTCATAGAAGATACGGAAACAAGTACTAACATGGAGAGCACTGTAGTCTTTGTTTTGCGGTAAGCCACTCTCAACTTCCACCATATTTGCATGCATGCTTCGTGTAATGCATTCAACGCAGAGCATCCTGCAGCTAACCTCGAATACGAGCCAGGTCATTTCAACGGTCCCGTCACAATACTTCAGCACCAGACGGGGGCTGGCCAATGGCTTCATGTTTGCCGGAAGCGGTTTCGGAGGCGCTGCAATCAGCTTTGCGTTGGATTCGTTGATCCAAAAGCTGGGTGTTGCGTGGGCATATCGCATCCTCGGCCTCATGACCCTTTCAACGGGTCTTCCGGCTGCGTGGCTCATGAAAGAGAGGATCCCAGTTGAGAGGCGGCAGTTTATTGAGTGGTAAGTCGAGAAGGAGTGGAAGAACCACGATTGGGATCATTCCACTGATCAAGACGCATTTTGTGTATCTCGTTTAGGAAATTGTTCAAATCTCCCACATTTGTACTCATATTCGTGGGGAGTGCAATTGGGACCTTTCCTTTGTTTGTTCCACCATTCTTTATTCCGTTATACATGAGATCACTAGGCTTCTCTACAAACGCCGGCGCTGGCTTGGTTGCGGGTTTCAGCCTATCATCCGCAGCTGGCCGTATTATATCTGGCTTTGCATCCGATAAAGTCGGCTCCATCAACACTGTTCTCGCGTCTCTGGTTTTAACCGCTGTCACCATGTTGGCAATTTGGCCAACGTCCACAACGCTGGGGCCACTGATCGCCTTTGTCATTATAAACGGCGCTGCAAATGGGGCTTTCTTCTCCACGATGCCGACTGCCATTAGCAAAGTTTTTGGGAGTGCCAGAGTGGCTGTTGCTATGAGCATGGTGGTGACTGGCTGGGTTGGTGGTTATCTCATGGTAAGCGACTCGAACGAACATTCTGACCCTTCGCATGGATTAAAGACTAGCATTCATCCTGTCTATAGGGGGCTCCAATTGCAGGCTACATTCTAGAGGGCTTCGGGGGTGTCGATGGTGGTTTGCACGCATACAGACCGGCCATGTTTTATGCCGGCGCGCTTGCGCTTGCTTCTGGAGTCTTCATCTTAGCTGCTCGATTTTGCATCAACAGGTCTCTTCTGGCTGTTGTATAAATTTTAGGGTAGAGCATATGTGATAGATTGGGCACAGGTCATGCCCAGGCAAAAGTTAATAGACTTGGAAAAGACAATTGAGTAACATTATTGCAATCTGGATAATCTTTTCTATCCTAATTTTACCAATACAAATAATATTACAAATACCATCTACTAAACTCAAAAATAGATTAGATATAATTTACAGATGTTTGGTTCTTTCTTCTGCCTCGGCGATCCATTGTCTGGCCTTGGCTTCATCTCGCGGCTTCAGCCCAATCTTGAATGGTTTGGGATCAGTTGTTAATGAGGTGGGTGTGCCATTGCAATCGATAGGGTGAATGACTGGGGCTTGGGTAGAATCTTTCGTGGGTGTAATCTCGAAGCTCGTAATGAGACGAATATATGCCGTATACAGCTCTCGGTTAGCGAGGTGAGACCCTGCGCACATTCGAGATCCCGCTCCATATGCGTAGTGAGGTGTACCGATCTCTTTATCCTCTAAGAATCGCTCAGGGAGAAATTGTTCTGGAAGTTTGAATCGAGCATCGTCATAATCGGCTGCGTATGCATTCTGGGGAAATTGTTAGCACTCATAGTTCAGCTCGGATATACCACAGCGGCTGTGATTGTGAGTCAACATTACTAACCATGAAGAAAGTCGTTCCAGCGGGGACGACAGAGCCCTCGTAGGGGATATCTTTGATGTTGACACGAGGGAGGCAAATTGGAATGACAGTCCAAAAGCGAAGGGTCTCCTTGACGAGAGCGGTGATGTAGGGTACCTTTTCCTCAACAAGACATTTTTCCCAGGCATCTCCATTGGGATAGACCTCTTCGATAGCTTCAAGGGCTTTGGCCTGGATACTCTGACCATGCTGGGTAGAAAGATACGCCATGCCCATAATGATGTTTCCAGGTACTGTATCTAAACCGGCAGACACCATTGTCAAGCATATGGACTTAAGTTCAGCTATAAAATCACGAGAGTTAGTACAAACAACATTGATCGGTAAATGGTAGCAAAATGATATACTAACCTTCGTTAAGCTTTGCTTCTGGGTCCTTGAGAATATTTCCCGTAATGCATGGCTTATCGGTACCTTGCGCAATTCTCTCCTTCAAATCATCAAGCATGTCGCCCAGGTATTTGTCACGTCGCAGGCGATACTCTTCCGCTTTAGTGTTTGTTTTGCCAAACATGCGCATCAGTGGTATATAATCTTGCCAGTTATTGCTCGTGGATCTGAAATTCGAGATTTCACGCTCTACATGTGTGATTTCCGTCAGAAGCTCGCTAGTGACGTTGCCCTCGATGCGGAATCCATAGTTCAAGGTCAGTGAGGTGTTGAGCGCAAACCGCGACATGTACGGACTGGGATCCACGTCTTGTGAGCCTCCCATGCAGTCGTTTAGCAGCTCTTTAATGCTCATCATTGATTCAAGATCAAGGATGGGCATGTAAGACTGGACGGCAGGGCGGTTCAATGCCGTGGCGGCTGCCTTGCGGCGTCGTTTGCAAGACTCATCCCAGGGGGAAGTACCGATTGTAAAACCTTGGGATGATGAGACGACAGAATGAAATGTATGAAAGGTTGGGCGAGAAATGAGAGATGACTGATGGGTGATCCAGAAATGCTTCACTGCGTCATAAGAGTTGACGAAGACAATCCGCTTGGAACCTGGTCAGCGCGTTGTTCTCTCAATCTATGGTGCAAAAAGAAAGAAAGAGCATACCCTATTTCCGAGGCGAGCCTGAAAGACAGGTCCATATTTGGATGCCCATTTCTTCGCGACTCGAGCGTGATCAACGCCCAGCTGGAGTAAGTTGCCAAAGACGGGGATGCCGGGAATTTCAGGGATGCCTTTGACTTTCGGTGTATCGGTGGCATTGAGTATCTTGAGAACAACAAAGACGGCAGCAATAATTGCTATACCCAAAATTTGATACGCCATGTCTAGCTGCAAAGCGATTTTGCTTGGCGATACCTAGTAGGAAATAGCTTCTTTTAGGTCCCTTCACCTCCTACAATCTCGCTTTTGTCCAAGGGAAGCAACGACTCTATTCAATCCATCTAAAAGCAAAAACAGAGCAGGTGCAAGAGCACTACTTATACGTCTGTAATAGGGGAAGACTCGAGGAGCGCCGGTATTCTGAAGCTTGTTGCAGTATGAATGATGTCGGCAAATACGCTTCTCATGACTGGCTCGTCATTGCATGAGGGGCAATAGGTGAGGGCCGTGAGGCGGATAATGCGGGGAAGAGGGTCATTGCTTCTGAGTAATCTACAAGGAGAGAGATCGAGAGAGATGATTCCGATTCCGGTTCCGGTTCCGATTCCGGGTCAATAGTCCATCTTTATACTTTACAGATGGTTTGTCTTATATGCTAATAGTTTGATCAGAAGAATATACGTAGAGAGTTTTTCTTTTCATTGAATTGAATAGATCTATCTTTGCCGAGGCAAGTCTCAATTTTGTAAAATCTGGCCGAACATCATTCTCCATTCTGGGTCTCGGGTGGCCAAGACGATACGCTAAAAAGAGGTGCGTATTGACTGTCTCTACCCTATATAACATGGAAATGCTTCATAAATTCATGCTTCCTATCAATTATTCAGTATATTTCCGTGGGTTACATGGACTGACATGTCTGGTGCTATCAGTAAACGAATTGGTATGACATATAATATGTATGACATATAATATTTTAGTAGTTTGTGCCTACAACATAAGGATAATGAGGTTTCCATAAAATATAGTTATTAACTGAAGTGCACCGCATCTAGCTCTTGCAGTAATACTAAGCAACACCAAGGGCGTTGCATCCCTTCGAGCATAATACTTGAAAAGCTGAGCCCGGCGGTAAGAAGAAGTTCAATTATTGTCACTTTCTTCAAATTGACATTATCCGTGATAAATCGCCGACGCAGCCTCACTATTCTGAGTAATGAATCGCGAAGTTGTAGATTGGCATGAATATATGTACATGTCGTCACCAAAGACATAGCTGACATCTCCCCGGGAGAAACTCAGAATTAGTGGCTGTCTGCAGCTAAAGAGTTCAGTTAACATCAAATGTAATCGATCCATCTTACAGGAGATGCCGCCTAGATATTAGCGTTGGATGGCGCATTCATTCAGCTCACTCTAACCGCAGCATACTTAGACAATGGCCTATCAGCAGCCCAACTTGGGCATGTGTATTTGCAGTTACTGCGCAAAGACTATATTCTATCTGTATAATGCCATGCTAGATAATTTTGTGCAGCAGGTGAAAATGAGTGCTGAAGACCAACCCATTCACCGCTGGATGACTGCGGAAGTGATACCATCAGCTGGTACCGTCAGCGCTATGGACTCATGCTATTCTATTGACGTTTATTGCCATGGACAAATGTATCAGCCGAAATGCACAATCTCTACTAATCCAACAAAAAAAGCACAAAGAAAAGACAAAGCCGCTTTATACCCAGATCCAAATATAGTCTCCGGTCCGGTTGATCGGTCATACTTGGAAGAGGTAGGATGGGCAGAACTTTTCGTTTTAGCGACTTTACGGCTTACTTTGCCGCTGCTCGCTCAGCCAAATAACCCTGGACATTAGGGCGGACAAGGATGGCTTCTCTCAATTTCTTCAATGGCTCTGACAGTGCGTCCTGTCGGTGATGTTCGCATTAGTGAAACAGATTCGGATAAATGAGTTTCGTACAGAGTACAAGACACCAAAGATAGAGTAATTGGGGACAAAGGAAATCGCAAAGCGTAACTTACAGGGCCGTGACCAATGGCCTCATCGTTGTCGAGGGCCTGGAAGACAGCAAAGTCGACATAGCTCGGCTTGTTGCCCAAAAGATATGGGCCACTGGCATCCCGAGAGTAGAAATCGGTGAAGAGACCTTGGAACTTCTTGACATGGGTGTCCTGGTAATCCGAGGCCTTGGCGGTCAATTGGGAAACCCAGCCAGTCTAGCACTGTGGTCAGCGGAGACAATTCATCCATGGAATGATACGAGTGGTGGGAAGGTAGATGATGGAGGGTCAGCCGGTTTCAGCGGCATGAGTGATTGTACTTACCCGCCAATCATTGTAGATGTCAGCTACGGCATCGACAAGATACTTTTCGTAGTTTGACTCGCCATCGTAAGCGCCGGCACGGCGGGAGAGATACCGCAGGATGGCGAGATGCTGGAGATAGTTGTTAAACACAGTTGACCAAGGTCAGGTCCAAAGCGACCGCGGGCGCAATGTGACGCGTACCTGATACAGCCTCTGCCCATCAATTTCCAAGATGGGTAGTGTGCCGGTCAAACTAACGCCTGTAGCCTTGTTGATGGATGGCCATGTATCGTCGTAGACATAGAACTTGTTCTCGTATTCGATGTTCAGCTCTCTCAGGAACAACCTGGTTCATGGATCAGCACTCGTAATCTGTGGGCTGTGCACCAGGCACAATTACCGGACAATTTCCCCACGACCGAGGTTTCCCAAGCTAAAATAATGGAGGACAGGAGTCGACATGACGACGAAGGCAGAAAAGAGTATGTTTACAGTTTGGGGAAATGCGCAAAGAATGAAAGATGTAGCTTAGGCAAAAGCTAGTAAAAAAAAAAACGCCAACGGAATCATCTATATATATATATATATTCAAAAGATTGGACGGGTGTCAACTATTGCCTCTATTGCCTCTAGTGATTAATAATAATGCAATTGGAGTAAGCAGATCATCAATTTGTCGCAGTGGCAGTGACGCGGACCAGCATTAATGTCCTGGGTTACGAAGCAGGGAGTTAGCCAATTTGACCGGCTATGTTGACATCAGGAAGTATTTTAACTTGACATGTCCTCATCAGGTAATTAACGCCACAGGAGATCTAGTTTCCGACTCAACAAAGTATTTGAAAACTCTCACATTCTTCGCCTCAATCAACCATGAGGGGCTCTCTCTCCGCAATTCTCTCGGCCATGACTCTGCTCCCCACCGGAGCTTTGTCACAGAGTGGAAACTTCCGCTCTCCAGCCATATTGCCGCTAAAGGCTCGAGTGCGGCAGGCCGAGAGTTATCAGCGGCGAAAGCGGCAAACGCCCAACATCTCGGAGCCGCTGAGTAATTGGCATAGCGGTACAGATTTGCAGGCAAGTTTAGGGTATCTCCGGGGAACATTTGAAGCTAATCAATGGTATAAAGTGGTACGGAGAACTAAATGTTGGGACGCCGCCGCAAACTCTGTAATTAAATCCTTTACAATCGCCAACGCGGTTCATGTTTGCTGATTTCAATTTCTCTCTATAGCACTGTGGTGTTTGATACCGGCTCATCGGATGTCGTGATTCCATCCACACAATGCGACGCAAACCCTGGATGCACCGGACTGCAACATCGATTCGACCCTGAAAAATCCGAGACGTTTACTTCCCTCAATGGTTCATTCCGAATTTCATATTCTACGGGAACTGGCGTCGCAGCTTCAGGCAATGTCGAGATTGAAGGTGTGATCTCGCGAGATGTGATTTCTGTCGCAGGTCTCCAACTCCAAGACTTCCAGTTCGGTCTTATTACAAACCAGTCGGCCGCGCTTGGCGTTGATCCGTTTGACGGTATCGTGGGTATGGGATTTTCATCCGGCCTGACCACTGGCCCTAATACATTTATCGGCGGCGTAAATGGCAGTGGACAGATCCCTGAAGCTGTTTATGGTCTCTACTTGACGCCGCAGTCCGTAGGGCACGCGGAAATTAGCCTCGGCGGCGTGGATAGCTCCAAGTTGGTCAGCGAGATCAACTACATTCCGGTGTTTCCAGCAACAGGTCAATTCAACGGGACTTTCGAAAAAGTCTATGTTGACAATACAATCACCAATGTGTCCTCTAACTATGCCATCTACGATTCCGGCACAGCGAATATTGTTGCTCCGAAGAATGATGCTGAGGAGATTTATGCAATGATTTCTCCGGATATTAAGCCCGTCGATACAGTGGGAACATACGGGATACCTTGTTCAAAGCTGAATGATATCAAGTCGTCAATTTCCTTCGTTATTGGAGGCCGCAATTATACAATTCCTTCCCAGGAACTCAGCGTTGGGCCAATCTCAGACCAGCCAGAGATCTGCCAGACGCTTATCAACAGTAGTGGTGATGAAGCGAACAGCTTGTGGGTAATTGGTGGCAGCTTGCTAAAGTACTATTATACAGTTTGGGACATAGAAAATGTCCGGTTCGGGCTTGCTCAGACTTTGCATTCGCCTTAGAGCGTGGCACAATACATGGACTCAAAGGGCGGAAGTTCTGTGATGTTTCATAGTATCAAGTTTGCCTCTGGGGCGCGGATTATGCAGAGATGCTACGATGGGCATATCGCTGTTAATTTTATGCAGAGCACGAAAGTCTAGGGTTGGAAAGGTTGCATCCAATCTTTCTAGACTTGTGCCATCAGCTCAAGCAATTATTGACCTTTACTACACTATAGAAGTTATAGAATATATATTATTCTAAATGGTTGATGGCCTACTATCCTACGCGTCTGGTAGCGTGTCACTGAGACAAACATGATTTGAGAAAACGCTCGCGCATTATTGACCTAGATCACGGCCAGCCCAATGGTCATTAAGCAGCAACAGGATGCTGCATAATGTTATAAGCGAAGTTATTGGCTTCAGTACAAATTCCGGGGTGAGATTGCGAAGGGATGCATATGCATGGGCCTGTATCAAGAACTTATGTTGTAATGTCCTGTCAGCCTTGGAATGCTTCTGCAAACAGAAGAAAAGGCCGGGCATGCCAAAACAGGAAAGAGCACGGCCAATAATAATTGTGTTGAGAGTTTCAGAGCATCTAGTGATGCAAAAACCGTATGTTAAAGGGAGCTGAAAAGAGATACTGATGGGACCTTCCATAAGAGAGCACGTCTTAAATGAGCTGGGCAGCCGGCGTTTATCAAGGAACAGGGAACAGGCGTTATCAAGAGCAACAAATCGGGCCGTGAAATTAGATACTACAGTGGCTGCACTAACTCGACCCAAAGCATTACTACAGTGGTCTCACTCGTTCACCTATACTAGTAATAATGATTCCATATCAATAATGTTCACATTAAATCATCTACATTCATATTGACTCATTCATATTCATAGTGGTATTTAATTTTACTGATGCACTCACGGGTCGCAGAAAAAAACTTGTAATAATAAATGGGCAGCCTGTGTGTATACATCGATGCCACACAAACGACAGTGCAGGAAATCCCTCGAGTCAAATCGGGCTCCTTATTTTTTTTTTGGTTTCGTAACATTGGAGAATGGAAGCATATCTCGCGTACATATTGATCGCATATGAAAGAACATTGTTTCATTACTTAGTAGTAGCATTACAAGTCTCTATATGATGATCATGCAGTTGTTTAGAGAAAATGCCAGTTCCGTTGCATATCATTCAGTATACTACTTTGAACATCTTAGAATGATATTGAGCTGATTTATTAAGTGACCAGTTTCGTAATAGGACAATAGGATGATAGATACTGAGAACACATTATATGTTAATTAAAGTTGGCTAGGTAGTGTTCAAGTCTAAATAAATTATGTCCATCGAGAAAATATACAGATTTGAAGTAGTATGTAATAAGTGATGACCGTTGAGCAATCACTCGTGATTTACCTGTATCCAGAGCAGACATCCTGGTAAACGTTCTGCTGCAGGGCAGCAGCGTTGGTTGGGATGTAGTTGAGGTAGGTAGCATAAGAGTAGGTCCATCGGGGGTCGTTCAACTCGGTCTTCCAGGTCCAGTAGATCCATCCGTCCATTCCAGGAGACTCATACAGCTGCTGCTGAGCTGTGAAGAACTTGGTGAAGAAGTTTCCGTCATGCCAGTCGGCACCAGAGGTCATGCTCCACTCGCCAGTGATAGCAAAGTCCTGGCCGCTGACGACACGAGAGTCAGTGCAGGCGCTGTGCATGAGAGAGTACTGGTCGCCAGTGTTGCTAAGGGCAAAGCCAATGTAGTTGTGGTCGTCAAAGCCAACCATGGGGTCGTTCTTGACGGCGGCGTTGCTGCGAGGATCACCAGAATCCCACTTGCTGGACATGAACTGCACGTGCAGCTTCTTGTTGCTTGGGACGTTCAGCGCAGCCTCGGCATCACGCACGGCCTTGAGGGCACCTGGGTAGTAGGTCTGGACCATGCTTGGGTCCTGGCCAGGAGCAGGGTAGCGACCACCTCCATCGTGTCTGGAGACAGGCTCGTTGAGAACCTCAATCATACCAACAGTCGAGTAGGCAGGGTTGGTGTGGATGCGGTTTGTCATCCAAGACAGCCACTTCTCAGCACGACCATAGTCGTATGAGTTGTAGAAACCAGCAGGGTTGGGGTTCTGGCCGGTGAAGGCATCCTGTTGTTGACCACCAGGGGCACCGTGAAGATCAATGATGACGTAGATTCCGAGATCAGCGGCCTTCTGAACAACAGCGTCAAGATACGGAAGCTGGAGGTTGCCATCGGCAAATGGCTCGCTAGCCGTGTCGACAATGGCATCGTAGGACCAGTAGCCAATGGGGATACGGATAGTGTTCAAGCCGACATCGTGAACAGACTGAACGGTGGCGGGGTTGATCCAGTCCCTGTAGTGGTTCTGGAACTTGGTGTTTCCGGTCGCACGCTTGCTGCCCATGTAGTTGTTGCGCATGCAATCGAACTCAGAGGCAGCATTGTTGCAGCCCATGTTGTTGTTCCACTCATTGGACATCATCCATGGCTCACTGATAAGCCATCCTTAATCAATCTATCAGCCTGATTCTCTTAATCTTCTAGAAAATAGGGCATTCACTTACCACCGAAGTTGACACCACGGATCTTGGTGATACCAGAAGCAAGTGCAGGCTCAAAGCGCTTGCCAAGCTGCTCGAAACGAGCGGTCTGGTTGAAGGCCTTCAGGTCGCGGTCTTGGGGCAGCCATGCAAAGGCGGTGCCGGCGAGAATAGCCGGAGCAACGATGGAGTACTTCATCTTGATGGTAGCTGTAGGAATTGCCCAAGAGTTGTCGGTGATGATAATAGAAACTTCGTCCTACTTGTCAGGAAACATACAGACTTATATACAGACTTAAATTGAGCCTTATTGAGCCTTATTTACAAGCTTGACTGTTTCGTGGTAAACATTCGGAGTACATGCCACGAGGACTATTCATGATGGCCTGGTACCTACCGTACGTATGTTGATTACGCTGTATGATGCGGTATTGCATTAAAACTGTTGACCCTGGTGTCTGTACCAAAACACAACGCCGGCCCGATTCGCGCCACATCCCTATTAATTCGCAACTCGTCCAAGCCGTGCTAGCCGGAATAAGAATCTGATTATGCTTACTGTAGCAGATAGCTTGGAAATTGAGTGGATCTTGTCCTCTAATTCGGCACCATTTCTCACTCGCATGCAACTTGTGCCCACCAGAGGTGCTGCTAGAGGTGCTAGCTCCTACCCAAGGGGGTTGCCAATTTTAACAGTCCTTGACGCATGATAATCAACCAGCTGTCAGTGCGGTCAACTGCTACATACATCGCCAGGCAAGCGCTACGAGCGGCAGTCCGCTCCCCTCGCCCAAGTTCCCAGGGCTGTCGTCCGCTGTAGCATGCAGGGTGGACCAATCTCAGGTCCAGGATCGGGGAATATCGACAGCTGTAGGAGCTCAGTGGAGCACGGCCATCACATCTGACGTCTTGAGCCGCTGAACTCGGTAATCCTCGCGACTAATCTAAAAAGGGGGTTTGGCACAGCCTACTCTCTCTGTACTTGTACAACCTATTATTCCCCCCCTACCCTGATTTTGCTGCGGTTAAAAGCGTCCTCCGGATATGCGGTACCAGCTCTGCCTTATGATCTGCCAAGCCCGTGGTTCTTATGCCCAGATCGGGGTAAAAGACTATTATTAGACAGATAGAGAGCCCCTATCCGTTAAATATAGTGAGTATGTGAAATAGTTTACAAATGTCTGCTACTGCTGCTGCCTGATATTTCACGGAGAACGCCGGCTTAGAACGCCGGGTTGGGGAAACAACGTACATGTCAACATTGGCACGGAGGTTTTCATGCGAAGCGCTTCGTATTCCCCTATATAACTAGCGCAATCTTTGTGTGCATCAACCTTTGATCTGTTTCAAAACTTTCCAAGAGCGGCAAGTCGCTACAACCCAAATTAGCAGCTCGATCAATTAGCTATGGAATAAGTGGAACACCAAATGGAGCACGAGGTGTTGCCCAGAATGTTGAGAAGGGAAATTCGTATTCATGATTCCGATTGGTTTCCAAACCAATCATGACTCGCAATTTACGCTGTACTGTACTCCGTACATGCCGGTCTTTCGTTGTGAAGTCAACGAAAGCATCTCGTTTACCTCTTCATAATCGCGCCACTCGATTCTTGGAGCTTCCTAGATAGGCTTGTCTTGCGCCATTTCATTGCTATGCCCCATACGCGATGTTGTTATTCACAAGCACTCCGTATGATCTCTTTTTTCTTGGATGAGAGAACTGAATTAAGAACTTACGCAACGTTATATTCAGTCAATCTAGGTTACCGTGCAGCATACGGAATTGAGGTCATTTGCTAGGAAAGCCATTATAAACAAAGTTAAGATCTGTGCTGCTCGGTAGGCTCGACCACACCGTTAGTTTACAAATGAAAAGCAGCGAGAGCCCTACTCCGTCGGTGCAGAGAAATGATAAACAGAGCATGCACGAATCTCAGAATCCATCAAGTAGTATTATAATAGCTCCGGAGCTATGGCGCTCACGATTCTGCGCACATCTTTCTATTCTCGCTGTGCAATCACAGCACAACTATGGAGTGATTTGGATTCCTAGTTCGTATATAATCCATACGTACAAGTCTAATATGCATCTAAGATAATACAGTCAAGTTTATGAGAGAGTTAATCATTATGCGCCGAGTTGCTGGATAGTCCCACAAAACCTCAGATTCCGTCACTAAACTGAGATACCCTTTGCAGTCAGTAAGCTATGACGCCGCAATTGACTTTAGTAAAAGGATAGACTGAAGAGTAAATATAGGGAGTAAATAATTACAAAGCATCTTGATCTCTGGTCTACACTCTGCATTCTTGAATACGTGCAGCATGTTTCTTGCTTCTTTGCCGTTAACTAAAGAAGTACATATCATTGCGTTTATAACCTTTCATCCCTGTCCATATATGACTCTCGGCACCGCAGCATCATTGGTGTCCCTAAGGTTAGAGTTGTTATATTTGTGCTACACGCTCATTTATTGATATCACTATGAGTGTCAACTTACTAGTTATTTTGTAATAATTTGTCTTCTTAACTATTTATAGAGGAAGATTAGGCTACAACTAACAGATGCCTCTGCGCATCAATTGCAAGACATGTGAGTACAGTAGAGCCTGAGATCCACTGATGAAAGCTGATCCCTACGTCACTACGCTTACTTTTTTTAAACAAAACTGGAATTCGGAATGAACATCAAGAACCAGTGCACTAATGTAGACGGTGAAGATGTGCAACGGCCTATGAGATTATAGCTTAAAAACAAGCATAGTTTGCTCTTGGCGTAAGCAACAGTTGTCTGCTGTTTAAAACATGAATCGTAACCAAAGAAAAAAAGCAGTTGAAGCGTAGCCAACATGCGACGATCAAGGCTTAGTATGTGGAGTCACATCAAATTATTGATCACTACGCTCAAGTATAAAGCCGTTGAACAACCCTTATGTTTCGTGTATGTCTTCAGCAATTAACAATAACTGTCAATTAAACATCGTGCCTATAACAATTCAACAATGAGGAGTATTATTTTCGTCAGTATACCTCTATCATGTCAGCTTGTCTCTGCGCAGGCATTTGGTGAAGCACAAGGCATCTCCAATGTCGATTGGCAGCTGGGAATGCGCAATGCAAATGCAACTGGAACGGCAAGCATCCCGGGATACAACGTTACCGCTAAGTATCCAGGAGAGAGAAGCGATAACTGGACAGTATCGATATCAGTGTCCAGCGATATACCAGGGGGAAATACAGCTGGCGGTCAGTTTGTTACTGGCACCCAGATCGAGTGGACGGCTCCTCAAGGTTTAATTGGGTCAGCCGATCCATCGTGGTTTCTCTGCCGTACTGCTTACAGCAGCTCAAAATTGATGGGAACCGAATCCGCTCCGGGCCAGAGAAGCTGTAATGGGATATTATCCGACAACTGCTGGAGTGATCTCCAAGAGTCACTTGAAGCAGGCGGACAGTGCCAAAATAACACTTTGCCTCCGAGTTGCACTGATGAGCTTGGCTTGTCAGATGGAGAAGGGTTTGGATTAACGACTGGTAATTTCAACTCACTACTCTTTCCAAGAACTCTTTTACTCACCATGATGCAGCACGTCCCATCAAAAGTAATAGCAGCGACAGCACATCGCTTCAGTTACGGTTTGGCGATGAAAGTCACGAACTTGGAAACTTTACCGCTTACGACACCGCCATCCGACAGATCTGGGTCGTGGTCACAGGATTCGCCCAAGCTGGCAGTGATAACGCACATCCAAGGGGCTCTGCCGGCCAACCAGGAAGCGTTGCATGCATCCAAGCCAGTGAGATTCAGAGAGACAGCAGAGACTTTGAGGATACAGCAAGCATTGCACCTTTATCGCTAATGAGAATCTTGGCGGGTGTTACATTGGTGCTAGCCTTGATTTGAAGAAGAATGAACACCTTGCACGTCGCTAAGTGCGGGAAACCGGTAGCTTGTAAAGCTTTGCGTATAACTAGACATTCCATAATAGAGTTCCTAATAGACTGACATATATCATGGCTCCGTGGTGTCATAAGAAAAGAAACAGTAACCGTTGCTTCGTAGTTAAATGACGAGCTCTTATTTCTTATTGAGCCAATCCATGACAAACCAATTGTTTTTCTTTTTTACAGAAAAAGAAAACCACTACCCATTCTCTGACCATTTCACTATGATCACTTTGAAGTCGTCGTAAACCTTTTTCCACATATAATACAATTAGCTAAATTAACTGCTGAAGTGCAGGGTAAACAATCCCTTCCACCTCTCCACAATGCGCAGGATTGAAGATAAGATCCTACAGGGGTATAAGTCATATGAATCCTCGTACAGACGAACAACGGGAGACGAGCCAATCTGGACAGACCATGACTAATCATCTCACAAATGTTTGAGGAGCTTTTCTTCTGGCGATCGTCAGCCTGCGCCATGTTTGTAAAGTGTGCAGCGGCTTTGATCCTCGCAATGGCTCAAAAATATGCGTTTATAGACCTTGGAACCACAAGGCACATACGTCTCCTAACGCTTCTTCCTGGAGAATATGATGCACCTTTACTGTGCACCATTTCGGAGTTTCCCCTGGATCAAACTCCAGACTATGAGGCACTTTCGTATGCATGGGGCGCCCCAGATGCCCAAGATGAAGGTCGTCCCACTTTGTCTTTGAATGGACAACGCTTCGATATTTCAGACATCCTAGAGCAAGCTTTGCGCAGATTGCGAAGACCAGATATACCCCGGATTATGTGGATTGATAGAGTTTGCATCAACCAAAGGAACAAAGATGAGCGCAATGCGCAAGTGGCTATCATGCCTGATATTTATCGCGGCGCCGTGCGAGTGGTAGCATGGATTGGAGAAAAGACGCAGGACAGCGACCGTGCGCTGTCGTTCCTAAAAGAAATGGCCATGCATCAGAAGTATCAGCTGCGACATACTTGGATAGGTGAAACCCGACAGGGAAGCGACACAAGCTCTGAATGTGGCGAAGGAAGATATATCAGACCTACCGAAGAAGGAGAGGTTTCGGGTGATGATGAATCTATCGAAGATGCATGGCAATCATACTCTCTTGAATTGAGTGAAGAAGAAAAACACCAGATGAAAAACACGACGACGAGTGACATGTGGAATACGCTCATACTCAACAGCAAGCAGAGTGGGCACATTATCTCAGCTGCGCCAGTTTTGTATGAATGTGTATATTATCCATTTTTCAGAAATGCTCGACAAGAAGATTGGGAGGCTGTTGATAACCTACTTGCGAGACCGTGGTGGTCACGCACTTGGGTAGTGCAGGAGATTTGGCAGGCAAGGGAAGCTGTACTTCAATGTGGCGGTTCAACACTAAAGTGGAAAACAATTGAAAAGGCCATGACGTACCAAGAAGGGTGGGATGATATGGGCTGTCTGGTAAAAGGTACGAAAAGATGGAAAAGTTGGGCCTCTTTAAAGCAGCGATATGGGTTGGCGATCCATATCTCCCAGAAGAGACTTCTGGGTAGCAAACTCTCAGATCTCTTATGGAACATTTGGGACAGAGATGCTACTGATCCAAGGGACAAGGTCTTCGCTATCTTGGGTCTGGTTGGAAAGGAATACAGCGATAATTTGCCTGATGTCGACTATCGCAAAACTATTGAGCAAGTATATCGGGAGGCCGCTTCTTTCATCATGATGAAGGAGAAATCATTAGACCTTCTACTTGCTGCATCTGGCCCAAACCATAAAGAAAGTTTGCCTTCGTGGGTTCCTGACTGGAGACGAGAAGCAAATGAACATCGGCCAACACTCTTCGTTAACGCTTCTTTGATGCGCATACAGTGCTATTTCATAGGCTCCACAGATGCTTTGTATTTGCATGGTCATGGGTACTCTGCATCTGGCCAACTAGAGCCTCAAATCAGCTTCTCCGAAAATTTCAACATTTTAAACGTTCATGCCTTGCATCTGGATACTGTGAGTGAAGTTTCGGCAGACCTTGGAAGTGTTCCGAGTGCGGAAAGTATTATCCAATGTGCGCACTCTATCCTAGATAAACTACATCATGCGGAACCTTTACAGCCGGAAACGCCGTCGATGATAAAAAATTGAGAAGAATTCTTACAGCAGGGGCGTTCATCGATCCAAATACTTTGCGGACTGAGGGTCAAGTCATCGAAAATGTCATGCGACTGCGACGTCTTTTTGTTACAAGTGACGGCCATTTTTGCATTGGGCCATCAAAAACACAAGTTGGGGATGTAGTCTCAATCATCGTTGGCTGCAATTTGCCAATAGTCATTCGACCTAGTGGGAGCTGCTTCAAGGTAGTCGGAGAGGCTTATGGTATGTTCATTATACATTCACAGAAATCTATAAGATATACTGACGACAAAAGTTCACAACTATATGGCCGGCGAAGTTTTGAAAGAGCACCCTATAGAAACATCGAGATGGGTTGATATATCTTTAAGCTAAAGATAACAAATTGTGCGGTAACATTGTCACTGTATACTGGCATCCAAAGTCATTTGAGCTAGGAGATGGGGTTAAAAGAGACGAGTGTCTATACAAGAATTTGGCTTCCCTTCTTGAAATAAGTAGAAAGCCATGGGGAGCAACAAACGAAAATTATTCTTCCCATTAAGGGTGTAACCCTACTAATTATTCACATGCGGTGGAACTGACTTCGCCGCGAACGAGTGGTAAAAGCATTAATTTCTTTCCTTTATTAGGTATTATGCCGTCGTAGTCTTTTCTCCTTCAACCTCTTCCAAGAGGTCATAAGTCTTGAACTGCCTCAGTGGCACTCTTCTCTGAAACAGAATATCAAGCTCTTCAAATGTCCTTCCCTGGCTTTCAGGCAGCCTGAAATGACACCAGATGGTGCAGAAGAAACTGAACCCTCCGAACAAAAAGCCCGCCTTACCTCCCCAATTGGCCTGGTCGCTATTTAGCATATACGGCATGGCGATTGTGCTGATAATGTTGAAGAATGATTGAACAGCAGTAGAAACAGCGATAGACTTTGTCCGTAATCGTGTAGAAGATATCTCGGAAATGACAACAAAGCATATAGGCCCAACGGTCATCTGATAAATAAAAGTCCACCTTTACACGGGAATTTAGAGTTAGTATGGAGATCAAAAAAGTTAATGGCAAAAGATGCTCAACTTACACATCCATGCAACTGGCCATTGCCCAAATTGCACCTGTATTGTGAGATGGAATGCTGAGGAAGCCGATGATGAAGAGAAGCAACGTCATCACCCACATGCCGGAGTTATAGATTGTTCGGCGACCGAGTTTGAACTATTATTGTCAGTATGCGTACGCTCCATCAAGGGCTTTGGATTTCTCACATAGTTCAGCAGAAACCATGATGTGATGGTGCCGACGAATCCCAAGGCGGTGTTTCCAACACCCACTATTAACCGTTAGCAGCTACATGTGTGTTGATGGCCAAGATACTAACTGTTGAATGCCTCTGCAGGATTGAGACCTGCTTGTTCAAAAAAGTAGTTGGCATAGCCAATAAGCGGATTACCCGCAATGACTTGGATCAGATATACCATGATGGTGATCTCTGTTCGTACGCGGTTGACACCCTTGAACAAATCCAAGTAGCTCGTTGTTGCTTCAAATTCTTGCTCCAGAAGATCTGTCTGCTCAACTCCAAGCAGCACCTGGTCGATATCTGGTGCATTTTTAGAAGACGACAATTGCACCAATGCCTTACGGGCATCTTCCTTGCGTCCCTGACGGACAAGCCAATATGGACTTTCCGGAGCAAATGGTAGGCCGATGAGGATAACTAACGGCCAGAGCCATTGCAGTGCCTAATTTTGTTAATTATGTGCCAAACTCAGGGGATATGTGAGAGCTAGTACATACAAATGGCGCCTTATATGCCCACTCATCTTCTCGGCCCTCTAGGCCGGCAGCAACTCCTTGAGCAATGAACTGTCCGATGACAAAGGCCAGGTTGATGAAAGCCGTGAGCAGACCACGGAGAGCCAGGGGACAGATTTCCGACGCGTATGTCGGAGCAATGACCACGTAGAAACCGTAAGCCAGACCGCCTAGAATTTCGCCGGCGCAGAGCATCGGAAGAGAATTGGCGAAGAATTGCACAAAGACGAACCCAATTGACCATACACAGCACACAGCCAATGTCCATCTTCGGCCGAATCGTTCCATTGGATAGCCACTGGCAAGTGCACCGAGAACTTGGCCGATTGGGTTGCCCATTCCGAGGGCAGTCTGCCATGGCGCAGGGATTTCATAGGAGCCGTCGACGAGATTTCCGTACCGCTTTTGGAATGCTGGGAGAGCGTAAAACGAGAAGATGATTTGACCATCATAACCGGACATGATAACGGCAATACTGAAGAACATGGCCCAGAATGTAGCCGTGGGATATTGTCTCATGGCCTGCCAGAAACCAAGCTCGTGCTCAGCGCGAGTAATATCACGCGTTACATCGATATGAACGAGCTCTCCCTTCTCACCCCCATGGCTCACTTCCTGCCCGGCTACTGCTGCCTCCTCGTGCTTCTCCATAGTGATATCGGAGTCCAAACGCCTAGGTATTTGACCAACAGCTCGCTGCTGGATGCTGTGTTTCACGTGGAGTTTGCCAAGCCGAGTGATGGAAAACGAGCTACAGTTTGAGGATCTTATAGATATATATTAAGGTAGGAATAATCGTTCTCTCTAGCGTATACAATGTGACCATTGCTCAAACTGATCGGTTGTGTGGGGGGAAGCTGCTGGCAATCTGGTCAATCAACTCCAACCTGATTACGCCGATCTACACTAAGTAGGAGCTTCTTGACCCCAGAGACTTCCCTATCACGGGATAATCAACATGTTTGTCGAGAATGTAACGTCACCTGAGTCGCGTGTAGGTATGTAAGTACGAGGTACTCGGTCCTTGTTAGTATGAATATTTCCGTGGCCGCCACAGCGTGGTTGATCGTACGTGGGGTAGATAATCGTTAACAGACCACCTTTCTTGATAAAGTCCCAAAGGCGGTTGGTTCAAAATGTGCACAAGGAGGGAAAAGCTTCATTCTCAAACCCCTGTTAGCGTTGATAAGCTACAGTCCAGCGTGCCGATTTACCGAGAGATGGAAGAATATTGTGGCCATGATTGTAGCGCAAGGCGGGGGAGGATGCGGAGTAATTGGAGCCAGAGCTGGATTAATGCGTGTTCGGGCTACACCTCGGCAAGAGGTCACCAGATCTAGGGGCCCCGTAGGCCAGATAACACAAGGCTAGGGAACACAAGGCCAGGGAACATCGCGTGTATCTAACCATACTGCTGTCTTTATGGTGAAGCGTTGACACGGATGAAATTGACTACCCAGGTAAGCTTACCTAGATAGTTCACTTTGCGCGTAACTGGGGGAGCTTTTACCCACCCCTGGGCCGATGCAGCGTCCACTGATTGGCCTGGTCCCCTAAGTTTGCGCTTGTCTTGAATCCGGCGTTTGCAAGTGGCGTATGGATGGAAACATGTTGAAGCCGCCTCCATATCTCGATAAACCGCTATACTAGCAGCTGGCACTGTAGCATGGCCTTGGATGGGGTAACGGAATGATGGACTCGATATCTATTTATCATTTCATGAATGCGGAGACCAAGATGGCTAACGTTGCAATCTCGTCAATACGCCCTTCACATATTGTGCCACTGGATGATGCCAAACTAAAAAGGAGAAGAGGTACAATATTCATCGCACCTAGATTGTCTTATCAACTCTGCACGACAGAACGAGGACATATGGATGGTGGACCGGAAAATCTAATCATGGGCACCGACAATTTTTTCCGTTAAGAAAAATAGATACATAGATAAAACAAACTCCTGTAGGACGGTGGGAACCAGAAGAGGAAGAAGCGATGGCAAATGGGGTGATCTTTAATGGTGTCGTTTTCGAGATTCTGTCGCCCATCAATTTCGCCCAATCTAGTCCAAGCCATGACAAAGAGTTTGGTAATGGTTTGGTAGGTGACCGCTGCAGAGATGCAAAATATTTTGCATTTCCATATTGCTATGCGTCAAGAACACGAGAACCAGTTGCGCCCTGTGAGGAGCATTCCAGATTTATCCGTCGGGCTAATCTCACCGCATCAACGCCACTCTCTTCCCGA
This sequence comes from Trichoderma simmonsii, assembly GCA_019565615.1. Taxonomy (NCBI): domain Eukaryota; kingdom Fungi; phylum Ascomycota; class Sordariomycetes; order Hypocreales; family Hypocreaceae; genus Trichoderma; species Trichoderma simmonsii. The sequence goes on from CP075866.1 coordinate 6,237,557, forward strand.
TACGTCTTTTCTGGCCTAGCTGATGGAGGCCAGCATCTTCTAGACCAGGCGATTTAGGAACTTCAACACCGATTTGCAGTCCGCAGATAGTTTTGACTGATAATACTATGTTCCATTATTCGGTTTAGCATCGAGCTTGGATCCTGAATTCTTGTTATACTCTCTTTTTTTCCTTCTTTTTTCTCCATAGCACATTGGGTTTCTCGTCCCGATAAAACGCCATCTAGAAGCTTTGCACGCTGTTTAACACGTCCTATGTCTCTTAATTTCCTCGACGAGTCAGTACGAGGCATTGATGTAAAAAGTCTATATCACGTAAATATATTTGGCTGTGGTGTAGTTCAATTCCAACCTTTGGCCGCGCTGCGCGATCTCCATAACCTTGCTAAAGAGAGTGCTCACAACTTTAGCTAATCTACACGAATTAAGGTTCGACATCAGCTTCGGTTGTTATGTGGGACCACTTGTTGCGGCTATTGCTTCGACTGTTGACAGCCACTTTCTGGATAGAGTGCAGCTAATAATCTATACATGGCACTGAAAGAAGTTTAGAAGAAGGTTAGAAGTTCTAAACGCCTTTGCCCCTCCCGAGTACTCGCCCATGAGACTGTATTAACGTCATGTCAAAGCTGACGACCTTGGCAGTTTTATTGCCAGTGTTCCTGAAAGAGCTCGTATTGGTTGCTGCAGCTGCTTATGCCACTTCGTACTCGTAACCTGTGAGACACTCAGAACCAGTCAAATGTCTCCTACTGAACAAGGCAGGACATGCGCTGCTATATACAGGTGTAGTTTTACGGGAGTGCGCTGCGCCACGTCCTGCGATTAGTGCTGATCGCGACTTCGTACTCCAGGCAGAAATCTGGATATTGTTCGCTGAAACCCGCGGGAAGTTGCTTAACAACACTCACATAGGGACATTGTGATAAATTATAATAACCCAGTCCATCTTCTATTTGATCATTGGCAACTTTTATTTGTCCCATGAATGTTCCAACCCATTTGACCATGATTCAGGACGGCATTCAAAACCCCATTGAGGAGCCTGCGGAAAGCAGGCCAACTCTCAATCTGGAAACGATTCGCGAATTGCTTCGATCTCAAAGGAGCGAAACGGCAGATCTGAAGCTTGATGAAGATGGCCGAGAGTTATTGTTTACGGGCAAATTGAAGGCGTCTCTCACTGACACCTCAAATATTACAGTATTAGTGTTTGGCCATGCTATATTATTCGCTAATATCAGCTGGAACCAGAGCAGTAAAAAGATTGAAGTCTACCGCCGGCCTATCCCTCTTGAACTTCTACTACTATCTAAAGCGCGACAGGAGAATACGCACACATCTCGTCTTAGACGATTCTCGTTTCTTGGATTTATGAAGGCTAGCAGCGCGAATACCGTGAGCAAAGAAGCGTGGCCCATAACCTTTCTTCATTTGGGGAAAACAGGGTATCAATTGACTCTCTATGCCTCCTCTGAAGCGGATCAAGAGAAATTGGTTGAGCTTATCGGCACCGCTCGCGAGCGTCTGCGAGTTCGTCCAGAAAACTTCAATACCAGCATAGTCTCTATCAATTTCTTCAAGGACTCAAGAAAAATTAGTTGTGCTGTACCTTTTGGTAAGATTGGACCTTATGTTAATTCCTGAAGTCAATTAATTAACAGCCGTTCCTAGATCACGGACGGAAAATATTGTATGGCACAGACAACGGCCTCTATCTCTCCAACCGTGAGAAGTACGATTCGGTCCCCGAGAAAGTGCTTGACGTTCAAAAGATTACTCAGATCGATATTTTGGAAGAGTACAATCTCTTACTGATATTGTCGAATAATATTTTACAATCTTATTCCCTAGTGAAACCGGATTCCAATGATTTAACAATCCTACAAAATCCGAAGACACTTCAGAAAAAGTGTACTTTTTTCAAGGTCGGAGTCTGCATAGGAAAGCACTTGGTGTCGTGTGTCAAGTCAGGCTCATTGTCAAGTACAATCAAGGTATTTGAAGCAAGTCATACGGCAACTAGTGGTGAATCCATAGATGGCGGCCACAATGACCTTACACTGTCCAAAGAGTTCTACATCCCCAAACAAACATTTTCAGTGCACTTCTTGAAATCGAAAATTTGTTTCGCCAGCCGTCAAGGGTTTGAAGTTGTCTCATTAGAGACGCTCGAAACTCAGACGCTTCTTGACGAAACAGATGCCTCCCTCGAGTTCGCTCTCAAGAATGGCCCCAGGCCTATTCATATAGAGCGAATAGATGAAGAATTCCTTGTTGATTACACTGACTTCTCATTTTTCGTTGACCGCAATGGTAAGCGATCTCGACCGCAGTTGCGGTTGGACTGGAATGGATCACCCCAAAGCTTTGCTCTCAGCTATCCTTGGATATTTGCATTCGAGTCAAAGTTCATTGAGCTGAGAAATATTGAGACGGGAGCGATTCATATTATGCCCCGCAAAAATCTTCGTATGCTGCACTGCAGCTCACACGAGGTATGTAAAAAATCATTCTGGGGGCTACTCCTTCAGATAGCGATCATGTGCTAACTTCCCTATTGATCATATATGCATACGAGGATGAAATGAGCCAGGATGTTGTTGAATCTATTGGCCTTCAGAGTTGCAGGGCGGAAGTTTGAAGCGAGATCATATCGCAAATCAGTTCTTCGTCAAATTGAACTTTTGCAAGGGGAAATATTGTATTATATGGTGAAATGAAAAAGAAGTAGCGGCCAAAAAGTGATTCTAGGGCCAGGCTGTGAACTCCAAATCTTCTCGACCATCTGCAAACGTCACAGCACTGTCCAAGTAGCGGGACTGACCTAAAGGTAAGATTTACAGAAGGCAGAGAGAGGGTTTGCTTCGACGTAGCGACTTGGCTTGGGCATTTACCTAGATAGAACCCCATGCGCTCCCATTAATTCTCTATTGCATTTGACTTCTGCCGCCTTGAGTACTCCCTTCTTTACTCATAAGTAGTGAATGAAATCTTCTGGAATGATGCTTGTTATTTCCAACACTCTAATACCACAAAGCAAGCATTGTCTTAGTCGGCAATTTTCGCCGTGTGTATTGAAAGAAACTTAAGCAACTGGGGAAATGAGACCGGAGTGATTAGTTTAAATTGCGCGGCAAATTGATTGAAGTGCGTGCGCATATTCAACGCTTTGGTATTCTTTTCTTCCGCTGTTTTTAGGTTCACACAGAAGCTCATACAGCGATCAGGTCAGCTAAGCGCTAGCATATGCACGCTGTTGAGCACTGATTCGTGAAAAGGGTACCTTTGATGCGATCTCATGAGGCTACACCAATGTGTAGTAACTAATAACGAAACTCCAATTCAAATGCAGGCTTAGTTCAGCGGACTTTTTCCGACTTTGGCGGGCTTTTTCCGCCATGGCTTCATGATAAGATCGGTATGATACGATAACGAGGCTTTGTGTTGTACAGCGCTTAAGATTCATCTTCAGCTTGAAGTCACCAAACACATTTTGCGGCATGGGGTATCTCGTGAGCTCTATAATGCACATATATATATTGTATCTCAACATGATTTAAATTCCATCTCTCAAATACAACAATCAAGACGATTGATAATTTACCGCGAATATATGTCGCCAAGCAGGCTGTCATATGTGATGATACCAACGCTGCGGAGCCAAGGATCCAACCCCAGATGGCAGGTGTGGATTAACACACCACTACCACACAGGTACCTATTAACGCAGGCTGTTCATCTTTGTGCAACTACGTGTACATAATAGCACCTACGTCTAGACCGCATCGGGTATTCCGAGAGAGTTGCTGTTGGTTTCTATATGCCTTGTTTAAACCTTTGTAGCGTTCTGACACGATTGATGCTTCTTCTGTGCTCTATATATAAAGGCCTTTGATCTCGGTATTCTTTACCCGTCTCTGGCAAACATCTTACCTATTCACTGCCTTAACTGACGCTACATAATCCCTACTTCAGGCTTCGCCTTGGCTCGAGCGCATTCAAAATGAACCATGAACAATATCACCAACGTATCGACTTTATCAAGTCGCTTCTCCAATTGAATGCTCTAGAGGTATGGGCAGATTCTTCTTGCTACGAGACATCATCTAACTTCAATTTAGGCAAAGAGTATCGATCCCATTGAATATGAAATGGATTGTCCATTTCCGTACAATAATTTCATCTATCATGTCACTCTTGAATCGCCCATCACTGGACCAATAAACATCAAATCCTTTCAGTCTGATAAAGTCCAGCCGGGAACCGTTCCATTTCCAGCACAATCTACCTCTCTCCTTGTTCGACTATCAAATTCTGATCCAAGAACTGGGCTGAATAACAACAATCGGGTTGAAAATGAAGTCGCATTCATGGCGTTAGTCCGACAGGCACTTGCGGAAACAAAATACAGTCACATTATTCCAGATGTATATTCTTGGGCTAGTACAAATAGTGGTCAAGCCTTCACTATGCAGCAATATATGCCTGGAACCATACCCGCAAAAACCTTTGAAGCGTTATCTCTGGAAGATAAATCCATTGTGCTTGGACAAATGGCCGATATTCTGGCCTTGCTCCAGCAATTTGACATCCCGAAAACAGTCGAACGGTTCGGAGGTCTAAAGTTTGATGAACATGGAAACATAATTAGCGGCCAAATGTCTCTTTTTAAAGGAGAGCCTTCTGAAACCTACAAGGATTTTATTCGTTCCATCTTTAAGGTCAAGCTTCAGGAGGCCGATGAAAACCCAGTCATAGAGGGCTGGAAAGAGAACGAGTTAAGAGCAAAACTTGACAAGTTTATAGGTCAAAAACTTGACGAAACTTTGAAGGACTATGAACAGGTCCATAGAGTGCTTATTCACGGAGACTTTAGTAAGTCATCTATTCCCATCGAACCTTGAGTGTTTTAGGGTATTCTAACTTGACACCTCATAGCAACAAATAACATGCTGTTTGATGCAAACACACTTCAGGTGACTGCATTATTGGATTTTGACTTCTCCTACGTTGCGACCGCCGCAGAAGAATTTCTCGGATTTTCTTTTGGTAATATATCAGGTGGCAAGCTTCCAGGGCCATTTGAAACCGGAGCCGATCTCAGCCTTCGCAAAGCGATGCTTTCTGGCTTCACAACGCCTTTTCTGAATGCAGACGATTCAGAAATCCAATGGGACGTGGCAGCGGCTTGGGACAAAGAGCTTGTGCGAGCTGGTGCTGCTAAGCCTGCGACTATACCTCATTTCGAAGATATCGCAGATATTTACTGGCTCCAGGATAAAATAAGTCCATTTGAACTAGACAGTCCCGTTATGAGGAGACGAAAAACCGCAGAACAGCTAAGAAGTATCCGAAACAAGACGGAGGAAATGATTGTCAAGTTTTTGAACCGCTTCAATACTTCTCCGGGTGGCGATTTTAGCCATTAGTCTCCTTTCAAAAGAACTATGGCATATTTCTGTCATATCTCATCTTGCTAGCTGCGTACTGCATGCTGAACCCTGGAACTGTCAACTGTTTGTAATCATCCCGATGAAGAATACAATGGACTTTATTCACTAGATTCATATATGTAGGTGCATATAAAGATGTCATTCTAAAAAAACAAATTTAATCCCAGACAATTCTCATTGGCCGCTAAATTCCAGCATTTCACTCAAATAACTTCTTTAAGGATTCCAGTCTTAATATCGTAAACATAACCCTTGGCATTGTCTCTTAGTTCCTGCCGAATGAACTTTTGTTCTCTCAAAAGACTCAAATCTTCCCGGACACTTTCTTCCAGCCTAACACTCCGTTAGATTCAGTATCCTCAGTTATGAGAGGGGACGTGCAGCCAGTGGCCACACTTGTAATAAACATACCTATCGCTAGAACCAAAAGTATCCCAACTTAGTGAATCGACCTCTGCAACAAGGTTCGGATGTCTGACTTTTAACTTTTCCTTGAGGCCTTTATCATTATGATAGGTGAAGCCGCAATCTAGTCTTCTCGTTAGTGATACTACACTTTCTCATATTTCTTTCCCCAAAATGTCATTCAATAATACCTGTATGGTGAATAACAATGATATTTTGCAACGCGCCTACTTGAGTTGCTTCCATAAAGATTAGATCATTGAGATTTGGCTTAACGCGTCCGCCACAATTTCTAATAACAAAAGCATCTATGAAAATAAAACGGATTAGTAAATAGGCAACCAAAACGCAGTTCATACAATTACGCACCTTCCGGTGAAGTTTGGAGAAACTCTTGAACAGGAACGCGGAGGTCAATGCAACAAACTATAATGAATCGTGTTAGTTATGAGATAGAAGGCTCACTGACTTCCATATAACATACAAATGATAATTGGAGATGGTTTGACGTCTGGAAGATCGGGTCTAGGAATATGCGTCTCCGAGTACACTCTAGATCTAGTTAATATGTTTTATGATATAAGACATGCGGAGCAAGTTTAATACCGGTTTCGCTCCAATAATTCATCCCAAGTTGCCATTTTGACGTGGAACAGATGAAATAATAATTGGGGATTGTTACTTCTGTAGTAGTACAAGAGACCCGACAAAGCCAAATCGCGATACGGAGTCGTGTGTCGAAGATTAAGACACCATAATCTCACTATACATATTTTACAGTTATATACTTTTTAATCCCAAGAACTGTTCTTTGAGGTTCAAAAGGCCACCCCAAATAGAGATGTGGAATCATTGCAGAGAACTTTCTAATCGCATCGTTACAGAGCAAATCTATCGTCTTCTTGTCCTCTGATTTGTAATGGGCAATTAACTTTGAGAATGCGAATCTTAACCTTAGTGTGGCAAGCGGAGGACAGAAAAACCGAGACCGGGAAGATTTCGAACACCCACGAGTCCAACCATACGCCTACAAAAGGAGTAGCTGCTATATCTATCTACATTTTCCTACTATATTTATATTTCTCTAATAAATACTACTATATTTAAAATTTTCTAGTAACTGCTACTATATATAGATTTTTCTAGTGACTGGTATTATATTTGTATTTTTCTACTAACTGCTACTATTTTCTTACTAGGTAAAGTTCGAGTCCTGAGTTGCTCAGGTGCTCATATTACTGAATGTATGTGTGTATTCATTTTGCGGTCTCGCTTTTTCTGACCTTCGCTTGTGTGGAATGTACGACCTCAAAACCGGCCATTCTGATGTGGAGTAGAATACCTGAGCGATCTACTCCATCAGTATCATTGTTGGAGGCTAGTTAGCTTACTCCAACCATTATGTGGGTCAACTAAGCAGCTGTCTCCAAGACTACTCCATGTTATCTTTGGAGTAGTTTGTGATAGGGTAACCTCCGCTTCCATGAGAGGAGAAGGCTGATCAATTTCACGCTCCAGATGAACTCGGGACATGTTTCGCAAGTTAACTCTTAACTATATCATTATTAATATCCCGACTACGGTGTACGCATAGAGTAATTGGGGACACTGCTCGCTTACCTAGCCTATACTGCACTTGTAATCGCCATTGACCGAATTCCGTTGGAAAGTCTTTCTAAAAGATGGGAAAGAAGCGGGTTCTGGTGAGCTGGGGCGTCGATGTTGACGCCGTTGCTGGATGGTTGGGATCATACGGAGGCGAAAATTCAACGAGCGACATCAGCCGAGGCAAGGCCAGACTTGAATAGCCCTTCAGATTGAAAGGCAAAAATGCTAAAGTATTCTATGCAGGCATCTTCGCTGCCACTGTTGGAACTCAGCGTATGTTGAAGATGTTTGACAAATACAACATCAAAGCAACATGGTTCATTCCGGGCCACACTCTTGATTCGTTTCCAACAGAAATGGCGGCGGTGCGAGACGCTGGTCATGAGATTGGCCTGCACGGCTACTCGCATGAGAACCCAGCAGACATGACACTGGATCAACAACGAGTTATCCTCGACAAGACTTATAGACAGCTCACCGAATTTTGCGGCAAACCGCCGAAGGGCAGCGTTGCGCCATGGTGGGAGGCCAGTGCCGAGGGAGCACAGCTTCTGTTAGACTACGGAATTGAATATGATCACAGCCTCAGCCATCACGACTGTCAGGCATACTATCTTCGAACCGGAGATTCATGGACCAAAATTGACTATAAGAAACATCCAAATGAGTGGATGAAGCCGTTGGTCAATGGCAAAGAAACTGGGCTTGTGGAAATTCCCGCCAATTGGTATATTGACGACCTGCCACCAATGATGTTTATTAAAGCTGCACCCAACAGCCACGGATATGTAAATCCGCGAGACGTTGAGGACATCTGGAGAGACACCTTTGATTATTGCTACAGAGAGTACGACGAGTTTATTTTCCCTATTACCTGCCACCCTGATGTCTCGGGCCGACCGCAGGTCATCCTGATGCATGAACGGTGAGTAACATGGACGCCCTTACCACATCCTTTTCATCTTACTGTGTATACTGACGTTGCGCTTTAGACTTATTGAGCATTTTATGAAGCATGAAGGAGTGGAATTCGTGACCATGGGCTACATTTCTGACGACTTCAAGAAGCGAAACTCTCCGGCGGCTGGCGCTGCAATGCCGGCCCCAGCGGGATCCATGCTAAAAGAAAAACCTATACAATAGATCAATAGAAACTCGAGTTTCATTATCTAAGTGTACACATTATTGGAGTACGTCGCTCTTATCGATTATAAAAACTGGTGATATGTTCGACTACTTTTTTCTCCGACTCGTAGTAGTTTAGCCAGGACTTAGCCTCTTATATCGCTTTCCTATTCAATTCAGTCTCTAATATAATTTCGCATGATGATTAGCCTGTATATTCATTAGCCTGTTGAATGTAGAAGTCAAGTGTTGCTTTTCGTAATTAGGCTGTTACTTATTTGCTATTCTCTCTGCTAGCCTAATACAACAACCTTTGCCTGGATTGAAGACAGCTATTACAGCCGGAATATTATTTTGTATGTTAATTACATTTCTTTCCCTACCATTATACAAGTAAATACTCTATATGTAGCCACGGACACCAGTCTCTTTATATATCCTCCGGAGGGTCTTCTAGCGAGTCCTTCGTAATTTAACCAGTACAAGGCAAATTAATTGCGTGATCGATTTCGTTTCTTCTACATCATAATCTGGCATCAACACCTGTAAATATGAAAGCCCCCCTCTTGATCGCCCTTGGCATCGCGGGCGCTGCTTCTGCGTTTAAGGCTACAACCACTGCAAGTATACATGTTTCAAGTTCTGCTGAATTGCAGCTGACTGGAAATCCTAGCGCTATTACGACGGACAAGAGGGTGCTTGTGGATGTGGCTCTAGCTCTGGAGGCGCGGCCTCTTGGCAGGTAAGACTAGCCCCCTCTCAACCATGATTCTTCATCTTAACGTTTATTGTTCCACTCTATAGCTTGGTATTGGCAACGGGGTCTATACTGCTGCCGGCTCCCAGGCTTTCTTCGATACGGCCGGCGCTTCATGGTGTGGTGCGGGCTGCGGCAAATGCTATCAATTGACCTCTACAGGAGAGGCGCCTTGCTCATCATGTGGTAAAGGTGGCGTTGCTGGCCAGAGCATCATCGTGATGGTCACAAACCTCTGTCCTAATAATGGAAACGCGCAGTGGTGTCCAGTAGTCGGTGGCACAAACCAGTACGGCTACAGCTACCACTTCGATATTATGGCACAGAACGAAATCTTTGGAGACAACGTGGTTGTTGATTTCGAGCCTGTCGTCTGCCCAGGACAAGCTACTTCCGATTGGGAAACCTGTCTCTGCATAGATATGCAGGAGACGGATACTACGCCCGTTGGTCTAGGCGACCCCGGCTCTGGTTCGCCGCCTCCTTCTAGCAGTTCGAGTCCGCCGCCAGCGACCTCATCATCACCACCATCCGGCGGTGGATCACAAGTTCTCTATGGCCAATGTGGAGGGGTTGGATGGACAGGCCCCACGACTTGCCAACCTCCAGCTACCTGCAAGGCCCAGAATCAATGGTACTCTCAGTGCCTTGATTAAGCAGTCTTGAGAATACATGCCTCTGTTTCTAGCTTTGTATAATGAACCGGCTTATGTTAGTAGCGTTGTCTGTAAGCTCGTCTTATAGGCTTAGTTAGGGCTTGGGTTTTTTTTTAATAAAGCTGCAAGCTAGCTAATCGTCTCTCTGATGAGGGATACGATATCTATAAAACCCCTCTTGCATATCAGCACATTCCTGGTTATCAGTATCATGGTTAGTGATTAATACAACGCCACCAGCTGGTCTCCAGTTACTCCAACAGCTCCATGCTTGCCATCTCCAACGGGTTTGGAGTAGTGCTATCAATCCAATAAATGGCTGATGTTAACGATAGGACATTATTAGGTGATGGGAATTAAATGGGAATAACAAAACCGAAGACGGCCTGGAATAGTTTGGGTAGATAACATTCACCGCAGAAGTCTGTGGAGACTCCTAGATCTTCATGATAATCGGCCCACATTACCCCAGGTTCATGCTGGGTCTAACTGGTAGATACCGTTATCTATGTTGAACACAAGTATGATGGATGATATAATTCAGAAGAACCCCAGGACTAATTATGCTGCTGGAAAGATTCTCTTCATCTTCAAATGCTAGATTCTTTTTTACACTAGCCGTTGAACACATTTGGGTGCAATTTACTCTCCTGGCTTTCAACTCCCAGATCCAAATCGCAGATCAAGACTCCTCAGCGTGAAGACTCTTCAATTCTACTGCGGTATTTCCATTACATTAGCCATGGTCAAGGCACCCGAGACGAGCTATGCGGTTGACCGTATCGAGACGGCGCTTGGAAACGAAGAGAAGGGCACCGATTGGTCGAAACAGGCCGATGAAAGCGATTTTGAAGTTTTTAGGAGAGAAGAGGGTGCTGTCGACTTTCGGACCGTGACTTGGCCCCATGCGTCAGTAATCTTCCTTAAATGTAAGAGTCACCATCTTCTCTGTCCTTCATAACCTGCCTGGGAAAGCTTTACTGAGAGTGCGTTTTCCAGACATCTTCGCTACCGGGGTACTTTCTATTCCGTCTTGCATGTTTGTCCTGGGCGCGTTTCCTGGGGCAATCAATGTCGTCGCTTGGACGATGCTTAACACCTACTGCGCCATTATTCAAGGCAATTTTCGGAACTCTCACCCCCGTTGTCACTCAATCGCAGACATGGCGCAGCTAGTTGGCGGACCTTTGCTACGAGAGGTTGTGAGCATCTTGTTTCTGCTGGCTTACATCATTTGCGCAGCCTCTGGGATTTTGGGTGTGTCGGAGGGTCTTAATGCTCTATCTGACCACGCAATCTGCACACAATGGTTTACTTTTGTTGCTACTGTAATCGTGGCAGCACTGGCAAGTGTCAGAAAATTTGAGAAGATGGCCTGGCTTGCCTGGTTGGGATTTGGTTCCGCCTTTGTTGCTGTCCTGATAGTGGTGTAAGTTCAAAACGTCGAATTGCGCCCGAACATTTCAGACCCAACAGTAGCTGATGACAATTCCACAGTATCGGTGTTACAAGGCTTGATCGCCCTGCAGCTGCTCCACAAACTGGAGACTTTGACCTGGGATTTCATGCAATTGGCTCCCCTACCTTTGTTGCAGGCGTCACAGCGGCAGCGACAATCTTCTGCTCCAGCGCCGCGACGTCTGCTTTCCTCCCTGTTATCTCTGAGATGAAGAAGCCAAAAGATTATCCAAAGGCTGTCTACCTCTCCATGACCATTGTCACCACTTCTTACCTTGCTTTCTCTCTTGTCATGTACAGGTGGTGTGGACAGTGGATTGCCTCCCCATCGCTTGGTAGTGCTGGGCCTGTCATCAAGAAGGTGGCCTACGGCGTGGGAATCATTGGGCTCTGTGTCAGCGCCTGCCTATATGTTCACATTGGTTCCAAATATCTCTTTGTACGCGTGCTGAGAAATTCTCCCCATTTGCAGCTCAACAGTGTTATCCACTGGGCTACCTGGTTTTCGATTACTGCAGGTGTCTCAGCCGTCAGCTTTGTTGTCGCGTCAGGAATCCCCATATTCAATTACATACTCGCCCTTGCAGGGAGTTTATGTTTTGCGCCTTTGGCGATATCTTTACCAGCCTTCCTGTGGTTACACGACCATCGCGATTGGAGAGTAGGAGGCTTTTTGAAGACAGCTGCTTGGACATGGAATGCTTTTCTCATCCTCGTCGGTGCTTTCATGACCGTGGGAGCTACCTACGGTGTGATTCAAGAGATAATCAATGCATACGCCGATGGAACAATTGGCTCTGCTTTTTCATGTGCCGATAATAGCAACTCTTCCTAAAGGAAGATGTTTATTATTCACATAGTTGCTTCAAGCAATTAAATAGCCCTATTTGGTCATTTGTTATTGTTGACTAAGATCTCAATCAGTGACGACCGAATTTACGATGTGTTTCTATCTCTGTTCTTGACTACCATTCTCAGAAAGCCTGCCAAATTCTGTAAACTGTTTCTTCCGCGAAGTATACATGACTTTTGAGTACTACCTGATATCCATAAGAAATTGCCGTATAGTCCAGTTGAAATCTCTATTGTGCCAAGGCCAGAGAAGTGCCCCTAGTACTAAGAGCCCTGCCAGCAACGAAGCCTGGGCTGAATGGATAATCAATGTAGCCTTCTGGAAGAAGCGGAGTGTAGAAACTCGCGCGATCGTACTTGTTCAATGGCTGGCCTTCCTTTATTCTATAGGGGAGATCTGGGTTGGCGAGGAAATGCCGACCAAAAACAACGGCAACGTCGTAATCCCTGTACTCTCCGTCGATGGTTTGACGCGCATTCTCTGGAGTATAGCCGCCGGCCACAAATATCGGCGATGTCTTGCCCCAAATATCCAATAAGAACTTGATGCTATCCGTACATTCAATGTCCACGTTATTATTAACGCGTGACTCAATAATGTGCAGATATGCCAATTGATATGGCTTCAAATTCTCGGCAAGAAAAGAAAATTGCGGAATTGGGTCGGCCATTCTCATTCCTTGGAACTGACTGAACGGACTAATTCGAAATCCAACTCTTTCTGCGCCAATTGCTTCCACAATTGCAGACGTAATTTCGAGTGCGAACCTTGCTCGATTCTCAATGCTGCCGCCCCAGCGATCGCTTCTCTTGTTGCAATTGTCTTGAAGGAATTGGTCAACAAGGTATCCGTTTGCACCATGGATCTCAATGCCATCAAATCCAGCCAGAATGGCATTTTTTGCCGCTTGCGTGAAATCAGAAATGCAGGATGTAATCTGCTCGTCGGTCATCTCCTGGGGAACATCGCAGTCCTCTTCCTCTGTCATTGGAGTTGCACTTGAGCTTAAGAGTTGGCGAGCTTCCCCATCTAGAGGATTCAAAACTGCAGCGCGGCCGGGCGCAATGAGCTGGCAGAAGATAGTGCATCTTCTATCGTGCACAGCATCAGTGATAGCCTTCCAACTCTTAATCTGGGCATCCGTCCACAGCCCAGGGGCATTGGGGAAGCCGCTGTGAGCTTCGGATATCAGCGTTGCTTCCGTTATAATTAAAGTGCCCGGGACCGAAGCTCGCTGTGAATAATATTCTAGGGCTTGGGGCAATTGGACATGGTCGGCGTCCGCACGAAACCGAGTAAGAGGCGCCATTACGATCCGATGATCAAGGATAGAATTGCCGACCCTCAGAGGCTCGAAAAGCTTGAATTCAGCCATGACAGCAAATATAATTGAGAAAATTAGAAAGCAAAAGATTTTCTTTTATTCTGCTATGAATCTAGATGGAGCATGAATGAAAAGGCGACCTCATTGGTGCTTTATATGTCTATCTTTACAACATGACATGCCTTAGGAGTCGCAAAATTTGATCATCATCTCACCAGAGTATTAAAATTTGATCATTAATAATATTCCTTGATTTCAAATCACGATGTGTCTGTACAATATTCTCTTATTTCGAGTGATATCTTGGAGTTTACTAAGCTGAAGCCATCGTCGGGGTTTATTTGGAGTCACGCCTCCAACTGTTGGAGACGAGTATGATTGGTTGCGGTAGGCCCAAAGGTCGCCGGCCTTTGAGAGGGCAAATCAGCGCGACATCGGCGTGACAAAGAATGAGAGGTAGACGTAAGTAATAAAGTTGTGCTATTTAATTCTGCCTTGCAGGGTTCCCCTCCAACTTTGCGTCGTTGATGGTTACGGGATTGCTGTATACGGCGGTCTTACGCACTTAATTGTGATCTTGCTTATAGCTTCGTCATCTCCGCGGGTACCTGTATCAGTTTACCCAAACGCAGAGCCAGTATGTCAGTACTTTTCACAGCTATCTCTCAGTAAGTAGAACATGTCTTACAAAACTCTGACCATCCCTGATCTGACTAGCACAAGGGACAATCCAGTTCAGAAACAAGATGTCCAGAAAGTCTTAGATCAGATTGGTGTCTCTCTTGACCCGGAGGAAGAGAATGATTTCCACGCGCTGCTTGCAGCTGTTCATGACTGTGCAGAGGAGATCCAACAACTACCAGACTACCAACCTGTTCCAGATAGGGTCCTTTATCCAAGGAAAGATATACACCGCCCATCTAAAGAAGAGCAAGTTTTCGGACACGCCTGGGCATACAAATTTCTTATACGAGGCACCACTGGAGCTGGACTTCTAAGCGGCAAAACTGTCTGTCTCAAAGACGTCGTGGCAGTCGCTGATGTCCCTCAGCTATATGGGACCGATATTTTCCCACCATGGACGCCCATCACGGACGCAACTGTTGTCACGAGAGTGCTTGATGCTGGCGCGAATGTGGTTGGAACAACTACTTGCGAAAACATGTGTCATTCAACATCTTCATTTACAAGCGCCCAGGGTACAGTTGAGAATCCCTTTGCTATTGGGTACTCCGCTGGAGGGAGCACGTCTGGAGGCGCTGCAATCGTTGGCGGCGGCCTTGCAGACATTGCCATCGGCACCGATCAAGGTGGTAGCATCCGAATACCTTCAGCGTTTTGTGGATGTGAGTACTCAAATGCTATCGAATCTTGCTGATTTAGTTGTCTAACATGGAGTCGCAGGTGTTGGTTTCAAGCCGACCCATGGATTAGTGCCGTACACGGGCATTAGCAGTGGTGATGCAATTGATGATCATGCTGGTCCCATTGCTAAGAGCGTGCTTGATGTAGCACTTTGCCTTGACTCGATAAGCGGATATGACGGAATTGATGATCGATCTTTGGGTGCGCCGACACACGGCTCAACGACCTATGCTGTGTCCATGCAAGCACAGCATGGCTCATTGGACGGCTTCAAAATCGGCCTCCTTACGGAAGGTTTTAGCCACCCTATCGTAGACCAAAGAGTTAGGCAGGTAGTCCTTGAGGCAGCCTATAAGTTTAAGACTCTTGGTGCGACAGTTGATGAGGTGTCGATACCTGGTCATCTACGCGGCCCAGGACTTTGGACGATTCAGCAGCGCATTGCGGGATCGCAAAATCTTCTTGGGCATCAACATGGGAGGAGAGGCTTGTATCTTACTGAGTTGGAGCAATGTCGGCTCCCCTGGACTACTGAGAGCTTTAGAACGGGATTTGCAGCCACAAAGAATGTCATTATCAACGGCCTATATCTTGCGGACCGTTTTCCGGGTCTTTATGGTAAAGCGACCAACCAGGGACGACAGCTTCGAGAGGCATTCGAAAAAGTATTTGAGCAATATGATGTGCTTCTCATGCCCACGGCGCCGATTGTGGCACCCAGACATGGCGAGAAGGGATCACCGATGGAAGCTCTCAAACCTAGCATGGGTATCACCATAAATACTGCGATATTCAACGTCACTGGTCACCCAGCTATGACTATTCCTGTTGGCTTCGCGCCATCGAATGAAGAGACTCATGTAAAACTGCCAGTCGGCATGCAGATTGTTGGTGGACTTTGGAAGGAAGACAAAATCCTTCGTGCTGGATATGCATGGGAGACGGCATTCAATTGGAAGCAAGAGGTTCTGAACTAGAGTAGACACTGATATATTTTAGTATAGTACCTTGCCAATATTGCTAAGAAGATCAAAAAAATATATATAACCACCATTATAACAGAATGTACCGTTGACATATCCACATCCCCCTGCAGGTCTCCGTTGAGAATACTCAGATAACAACATAACCACCATCAACAACCAACGCATGACCTTGAATAAAAGATGCTTGCCTTGAGCAAAGGAATAATATTGCATCTGCTACTTCTTCCGGCTGTCCCATCCGCTTCATAGGTGCAATCTCAATGGCTGGCTGAAGGCGTTGCTTGACCTCCTCGCTATGAGTCGTCATTGGGGTTTCTATGACTCCAGGACATATGCAGTTAACTCGGATTCCATCTGCTGAATAGTCGATGGCGTCACAACGAGTCATGCCAATCACAGCTGATTTAGAAGCGCAGTATGCCGCTAGAAATGATAAACCGATCCGTCAGCTCTAGATAATGCAGAGAATGATGGAGGCAAGAGAACAAAAACAAGACAAGATCGACGATGATTAGACACGGGAAAACTCACGTGCAGCGTGGCGCCCCACGATACCAAGCTGACTTGCAACATTGACAATTGCTCCTCTTTCAGATGGTCGGTTTGAAATAGAGGCCGGTTTATACGGATTTTGCTCCACCATATGCATTGACTCTTGCTTGATCATGCGCTTCAACTGTGCCCTCGAGCTTAGCCAGCAGCCTCTATAATTGACCTGATTAATCCGGTCAAACTCTTCGAGGGAAAGTTCGGTAGAACGAAGAGGGGAGCTAAGTATTCCGGCGCAGTTAACAGCATAGTCGATGCGGCCAAACTCCTGTAAGACACTGTCCATGAATGATTCAACAAAGGCTTCATCAGCAATGTCACCGGCCCTGGCGAAAAGCTTAACTCCAGGATGCACACGATTAATGCTCTCCTGCGTTTCTAGAAGCCCAGCCTCGTTAATATCGGTAATGGCTATCTTCGTACAGCCCGCTGTCGCGAAAGCCTGGGCCGTTGCGGCCCCAATTCCTGGGACGAGGACCGTCTTGTCAACTGCTAGGATCCATTGCTTCATTGTCAAAGGTGGGAGGGGCTTACCATGGCCACCAGCGCCTGTAATTACCGCCACCCCTGGAAATCGCCCAAGATCCATGGTCACTGAGAATAAGGCTGCAAAACTTGATCTTAGGCAATAGAGTATTTCCGCTGAGAAGAAGATGAGATGAGCTGCGGAAAACGGGCTTTCATTCTACCTGTAACCATTCCCTTCATTTAGCATACAAGAGATAGGCAAGCCATACTTCTTATTTGAAAACGACAGTAATCTGCAAGTGCCGCACTGTGCATGTGTCGACCGTCTCCAACTCTAGTTGCAGATTATCTCAAGTAGCCGCCTGAGGCTAGTAGAGTATGAGCCTAAGGCTCATTTGCCTCCACCGCGGATCGGGTAGCTCCAAGGCGCAAGCCAGAGGACGAAGTTCGTTCTTAGGTTTCACGCTCCTGCAGTTGGAGAGTCGCTAAACCCCTCTCCATGCTTCTCCATGATTCTCCACAAAGCATCCCATAATGCCATCTCCAGACTCCAGTCACAACTCCAACGAGGGTCGCCGAGTCCATGGCCACCGCCTACCAACAGCAAGGAGAAACCTGTGTGTGTATTGCACACGGAGTTTCAAGCGCGCCGAACACCTACAGCGCCATATTCGCACTCGTAAGGAATTTTACTGCCGTTGCAATGTTAACTTCACTGCTCTGTATACCCATATCACTGACTTCCTCTTTCAGACACCAAAGACAAGCCATACATCTGTCAGTGTGGTACCGCTTTCGCACGCCGTGACCTGCTCACTCGACATGAGAGGCTTTCTCATGGACACAGCAGCTCTCACCAAGGGGTAGACAAATCTGCCGATTACCAAGACTCGACAGGCGATGCCGCTGCGCAATCACTTACAGAGGCACGAAGTGTAGCAGGCGTTTCAGTATCGGATTGGGCTGCACCTAACTCTAACGAGGGTATCGGGTCCCAATGGCCCCAGCGGGAGCAGAGTGAGACAATTTACCAGAACTTTTCCGATGCCGCACTGGGCACATTATCACGAACCACGAGGCCAGTTCATTCTGTGTCCGATGGGGCAGTGCCTGATCAACAATATGGGCAGTCTATGCCTCGACATGATGGAGATACGCCTTTGAGTCCAGGTAAGAGCTTTTTTACAGTCAAGCGACATCAAGACTAACTGTCTTATAAGAGGCGACCTTCAATTTCTTCAATGATGATGGTCATCACTTTCAGGAATTTGCTAGCTTCCTTGATAGCATAGGACTTCCGGCAGAGTGGACACCACCCGATTTCACGCATGAGGTCAATACCAATGGGGTTGACACTGAGGGCCATGGCACGAGGGAGTCAAATAACCTACGCTCAACGAACGACGAATCCTGCCCTGGTTCTCCTTTTGGCTCATGGCCACCTTCAGTACCGCAAGGCGATCACCCTTTGACCTCTATATCAGATACAGGTTAAACTCCCGATAGCCTAATCGTTACATAAACGAGCCCCCCCCTTGATTTAGTCTCTTTTTGATACACGACCAACTTTCATGGGGCCGAGACTGACGTTTGTTGCTATGCAGATCCTCATGATTCCAACTTCAAGACATACTCCATGAGAGTGGACTCCGATATTCGAGCACGTTTCAATGCCTCTCTGGAAAAGTATCATGACATTATCCCAGATTTTGTCTTGCCGTCTAGACATACTCTCACTAGATACATCACATCTTTCTTTGGAGGATTCCATTCTCATCTTCAGTTCCTTCATGCTCCAACTTTCCGACCAGGCAATTGCCCCATTGAACTTATCTTAGCCATATGCGCTACAGGTGCTCAGTATTGTTTTGAGCATCGAAACTCAAGAACTCTCTTCCGCACTTCGAAAGCAATTATTTTGGCGAATCTATCTCAAAGAGAAATCGCTGTCAGCCAAAGGGCAGGATCATTGTTATCACCTCTGAACTTGGGCAGTCGACTCATTCAGCAGCCTTCTGGCCCTCATTTCTCCACTGTGGTGTCTTCAGATTCGGAGCATCCGAATTCTACACCGTACAAAGAAATGGATACAATCCGCTGTTTATTGATCCTGATGGGCTATGCTACTTGGGAAGATTCAGAGCTGCTTCAGGAAGCACTTAGCCTCCAGGGTTTACTTGTTCACTGCCTTAGAGGGGCGGGCCTCCAAGAAACCGTTGAAAATGATTCCAGCTCTGCAAATTTATCGTGGACTGAATGGTCAGAGCAAGAGTCTGTCCGAAGAACAAAGCTTGTCTCATTCACATTCATCCATGTTCACAGCATCGCATATAACGTCTACCCGGCACTACGGAGTAATGAGATTTACCTTCGCTTGCCGTGCTCGACAAGAGAATGGAATGCTCAAACTGCTGCTCAGTGGCAAGCTGCACGTCGCGATGTAAAGGCCGAGCAGCTTCATTACCAAGATGCCTTGTCTCACCTTCTTACAAATTCAGGGAGCAATATCCACATCAGTCCTACGCCTGCGCCACTTGGAAATTACATACTTCTTCATGGGCTCCTTCAAAGAATACATCTAATACGGGAGCTATCCCTCTCCGCGCTGGATTACTCGACGGCTTTGCCAGATGAGGAATTGAACAAAATTGAGTAAGTATAAATGGGGAAATTTCCCCAGTGGATGCTATTCCTCCCAAGACCCCGCGTGTAATAGAGTACTTATGCCATGCACAGACGGGCACTTCGATCATGGACTCTGGTCTGGAAACAAGCGCCGGAATCCAGCCTCGATCCATCAAATGAGAATGGACCAATTCCGTTCACATCCAGTGCTCTTCTTGGCCTTGCATATATTCGTGCATGTTTGAACTTAGGTCCTCATCGAGCACTCGAGACCCGAAACCCGTTGCTAATTGCCGCCGGTATCTCAAAAGCCCCATCTCCATCGCGGGGTCGTTTCTTGATCCCTGCCTTGATATACTCTACACATGCGCTAAGCATTCCCGTTCGGCTTGGAATTGACAGTGTTGCGCGCAGTCAGGCATTTTTCTGGAGCGTTCGCCATTGTCTATCAAGTCTCGAATGCGCAGTCTTTTTGAGCAAATGGTTATGTTCATTATCTCAACCACATAATACTCAATCATTGACGGGTAAGCTACCCCTCCCTCATATTGAGGTAACATCTTGACTGAGATCATTGCGGGGCAGAAAATGAGAACCGTATCCTCCGCTGGGTCAACGCCATTGTGCAAGAAGCAATATCTTACTTGGACATTGACAAAGCGGATATCGGATTAGACATCGACATCTCGCGGCCACATACACTTGGCCTGGCAGTCTCGAGGCTTTGGGCACGCCTCTTTGTGCACAATGTGCAATGGCCATTCATCAATATTATTGGTCAGGGTTTGCAGAAGTACGCAGATACGTTACAGGCCGGGTGAATGGATCTAGGCTTTGCCTTGTCAACCGTAGGACTGCCCTGAACAACGTGAGTACGCCAGCGACCATAATTGTCATAATTCGTCACACTAGTGACTAAAGTATCGCAGCTGTTTCCAATCCCTTCTCTTTTTCTGGCATAATAGATAGAGAATAAGAAATTGGGCGTAAATTATATAATCCAAGGCTACTCGTGTAGATTGGAAAACTGGGTATGGCTAAATGCCCAAGGTAAGCTTAAATCACACACCTGGCATTACAATTCATTTGCTACGTATCTACGGCGTAGATGGCATCGAGTTCTGCCGCAATCTCGGCAACTGTTTCATTAGCTAACATCCGGATGTGCCGACATTAGGGCGTAGTTGGAAAAAAGGTACACGAGAAGATGCAAGGAACTGCTGGCAGTCACGTAAAGGGCGGATCGTATGTCCGTTATAGGCAAAGTAAAGCGAATGACATCTCGACAGAAAATCTCACTAACCTGAAATCGAATATGCTGAATAAGGGAAGATCTAGATTGGGACTATCAAATTCGGGCATAGCTTCCGCATCACCACATGTTCCGTGCCTGGCAGCGCAATCGAATTTCTCAGCTCAAGAGTCACAAATCTGGGCTGATATCATAATACATGGCCGGGCGAATAGCGTGGTGGCCTCTGGATTAAAGTTTCTGGGAGCGTTTGCGATTGGCTCAAGAGCTGAGATCTGCTGGAACCAGGAAATGAAAACATCAGCAAATTACTTTTCTAGGTTAGCATGCTGCTTTGTAATTAGCGAAGACAGAATGAAGAAGGCTGAAGAGTTGGGCTTGATAATAATTGCACAGTAATCTTCCTTTGTAAGACACATGGCAGTTTCCATTTTCTGTATACCAGAATCACTCTGTTACAGGCTACGATAGCAAGCATTAAAGTATTTAGTATCGAGACTCTCCAGTCCCTTTTGTTTGATGTCACACAAGAACCCAATTCACCCCGTACCTCATATAAATCACAACAAACAAAGAAAACTCGTAATATAAACACCATCCCACAATTATACATACCTACGGAATCCTTTCAACTCTTATTGGTTCTCTCGCCTGGCTTGCCAGCAGCTGCAGGCACTTTCTTTATTGACTCAATCACTTTTGCCGCGTTTCATTCCCGATTTGGTAACTAAGATGCGAGATCTTATCAGAGAAGCGCCCATAGGGCAGCTACTTCGCCTGATTACGCGAAACAGAATCCTCAAATACCCAGAAGAGGAAGAGGACTTTAAGCTACCCAATGAATACATCACCCAGCTGAATCCAAGCGAGAAACGTGATGAGCTTCGAAATTTGGACGCAGTGCTGTCTGAATCCGGCGAAGGAGCAAACTCTGAAAGCTCTGAATCAATTGGTCATGAGGGCGATGATGTAGAGCATCTCGGACGAACAAGAACGACCACCAGTGTTCATACCGCCCCATACAGCAATGAACGACTAGAAGCCGAAAGAGAGCTCGCATTACAACGTACCAAATCTATTGTGATTAGTCCTCAGAAGACTACAGACGGCATTGTACTTGTCGATTGGTATACCACGGATGACCCAGCCAATCCGCAGAATTGGTCGCGACTCAAACGCTACTTCGTCCTGTTTGTTCTCTGCTTTTACACATGGACAGTGTACTGCGCTGGGCCCATCTATGCCACTGCTGAGGAGGGAATCCAGCGCGAGTTTCACGTCAGCCCTGTCGCTTCTACCCTCGGTCTTGGGCTCTACGTCCTCGCATATGGCATAGGCGACCTTCTTTTCTCGCCTTTATCTGAAATCCCGAGCATCGGGCGGAATCATATTTACTACTTGACGTATATTGTTTACTGGGTCTTATCATTCCCGGAAGCGGTCGTCGATAGCTTTGGTGGACTTTTGGCCCTGCGATTTTGGCTTGGCTTCTTCGGCAGCCCAGCCTTGGCCAATGGCGGTGCCACGGTCGGCGACATGTTTTCTCTCATGTACATCCCCTTTGGCCTTTCTTGGTGGGTGTTCTCTGCGTGGGCCGGCCCTGCAATCGGACCTGTGATTGGAGGTTTCGCAGCGCAAGCCAAAGGTTGGAGATGGCCTATGTGGGAGATTGTGTGGATGTCTTCTCTTGCGCTTGTCTTCCTACTGCTTTTCATGCCCGAAACTTCGGCGCCCACTATCCTGTTGAGACGTGCGCGCCGACTCCGCAAGCTGACCGGCGATTCGAGACTTCAGTCGCAGAGCGAGATTGATCAGCGCCACATGAGCACATCTGCAGTCCTCTTTGATGCCTTGGTCAAGCCTATGGAGATTATGCTGAAGGATCCGTCTATTTTTTTCGTCAATCTTTATACGGGCTACTTCTACGGCGTCTTCTATACATTTTTCGAGGTCTTTCCTCTCGTCTTTCCAGTAATGTATGGATTCAACCTTGGACAGACTGGTCTTACCTTCTTGTCTTGTCTCGTCGGCGTCATTATCGGGCTTGCCGCCTATTTTGCGTACCTCCAGTTCTATATGGTTCCCGATAACATCAAGCGTGGCTTCAGAGAACAGGAACACCGACTTGTTCCTGCCATCATTGGATCATTTTTGTTACCAATCGGCCTATTCATCTTCGCATGGACAGCCAATCCTAGCATTCATTGGGTGGTGCCTCTTATTGGAGTGGGTATTTTCTGCTTTGGACACTTCTGGACGATGCAATCTCTGTTCATCTATATCCCCTTGTCTTACCCTAAATACGCCGCTTCTCTATTCGCTAGCAACAGTATTTGGAGATCTGGTATTGCTGGCGGTGCTGTTGTCTTTGCAAGGCCTCTCTTCATCAACTTGGGCGTTGATAAGGGCGTGACGGTTCTCGCTGGACTCAGTGTCATGGGAATTTTCGGTACAACGGCCATTTATATCTTCGGCAAGAGGCTCCGTGCCAGATCCAAGTTTGCTCAGAGCTAGACCAGATGGCTTCAAGTCAGATCTTTGGCAGCTTTACACCTAACAGTTACCGAAAAAAAACTCCTCAAAAGACATGGTGGTCTACTTAATAAACAGAATATTACAAAACGAAAGGAGAGTTGTGAGATTCTCTGCGGATTGGGCTTTAATAGATTTTTTGGATGATGGATGAAACTACTCACTTAGACTAAAAATAGAATGCTTAATGTTGTATTACATATTTATGTTCGATGGTAGTCACTGTGATGTGCTGTGTTGTGAAGACTTGTGCCAAGTTCTTCTCCTAAGTTGTTGATTACTGAGGGATCGGAACATGTTCCGATCTACAGCTGATAAAGGTGGACTGTCGGAACAGCACGTAATTGGCTATCGCCTTCTACCAGGTAATGTTGCCACTTGGGCATTTCCTGCGCACTCCAACTTGCCGATATCATCCTCCTATTTCGATATACACCCATTTCTCCCTATCTTGTTCGTGTAATCGGATTTAATGACCAACGACCTCATTCATTCGCACCGGTCATAGCATTGACTTCGTATTGTCTCCTATTGGCGTCGGCGTAGGAGCGCATCCGAAAACTATGGACACATATTCGGAATCTCCGGGGCCAGACGTGCCATCCAAGAAGAAGCTCAAAATTGGAAATGGCAATGCATGTGAATTGTGTCGCTCTAGAAAAGTGAAATGCGACGGAATGCGCCCAGGTATGTCTTGTCTTCCTCATGTCTACCTAGCCCGACGCGTGTACAGATGCCGACCTCGGCTTAGCTTGTAGCAATTGCAAGAAAAAAAGAAACGAGTGCATTTATAAGCCTGTCTCTAGTGTCTTACACCAAGAGCCTATACAGTCAATTCCCGGAATTGGATACAGCGGTAGTCCTGGCACATTCGCTGGAGAGGTAAAAGCTGCTATTGATGCCAAGTATGGGGGAGTTTCCAGTGGATCATCCATTGCGATGCCAATGTCAGATGCTCCTTTATTCGAATTGCGCTTGTCCAATCGACGATCGGGTGACGGGCAGGCGGATAAGGTCCTACCACCGCGTCGACAAGCAGATCATTTACTGAGTATATTCTGGCGGTATATACACCCTGTGGATTACTTTGTCGATGAGAAGCGATTGTGTCGGTTCTATGAAATGCTATTTGAGGGGAGAGATCTAGAGATAGATGAGCGAGTTTTTATTGCTACCTTGAATATCGTCTTCGCTTTCGCTATTCAGGTTCAGGAATCTACCCCAACTGCAGAGAGGAACGAGGTTGCGAGCACCTATTTTGAGAGAGCTTGGAACCTACTCCGCCCCGAATCTGTTCTATGGGAGCCACCGTCGTTAGAGGTTGTGGAGTGCCTCTTACTAATGAGCCGATATCTTCAGTGTACGAACAATTCACATCAGGCATGGATGGCAGTTGGATCGGCAATACGAATTGCCCAGAGCCTTGGTATTCATCTCCCTACTAAAACTTCGGAGGCTGGCATATCGAATGACCAGGCTCATTGGCGGCAGCATCTATGGAACTGCTGTGTATTTGCCGACATGTAGGTAAAACTCATTTTACTCAACCCTCTCGCATGTTTCTAATTTGGGCGTTCAAGGTCAGTCTCGTGGGTTCAGGGTCGCACGGCGATGATGTCCTTAGTTAGTCAACATACCGCTCGCAGGAGTCCCCCCTTTCGTGATGATTTGATCCAAACACTAGAACTGCATGAAATTGTTCATCATAGTGTTATGGCACAAACTCCTGTTGGTGGTGGCCTGGCTGATAGGTTCGGCCCCCACGGGTCTGGTCAAAAGAAGGAATCCTATTGTAACTCAGTCCTGCAACATGAGGCTTGCTTGAACCAATGGGAAAAAGTCAGGCTGAAAGGGATACCATCCGAAGAATGCGATGATAATGAAACGAAAATGAAGAGGCTTAGCCTCCAACTTCGGTAAGCTGTACATGAACGCTTTTCGTCTGTCATGTTCTCTTCACATAGCTCATACTTTTTGACACCTCTAGATTATTGCATGCTCGAATCCTGTTGTTCAGACCGATGGTTGCTCGGTGCTGCTTCATGCAGAATAATGCGCCTGTCGCTGCCGATGTTCAGTTTGAGTCATCTTACATGGGTCATATGATACAATACGGCGCCTTTCAATGTATTTTGAACGCCCAAAGGATGGTGGCATTACTTGACAAAAATTGTAACGCCAATGAATCTGCCTACAGTATACCTTGGTGGTCTCGAATTTTCTACCTCCATATGGCGGGAACTATTCTACTTGCAGCGATGCAATCTACGAGTCTTTTCACAGAGGCAGTATCAGACAGCTGGCAACAAACTCTCTCAGTTTTCAAGAAGCATGAGCATCTCAGTCTGTATATACCACAGTATACAGCACTGTTCCAATCCTTGGCGAGGAAAGCCTCACATATGCGCCATCCTCCAGAGCACACTGGATTTATGGAAGAGCTATCGGATACGCAATTCCATGACACATTTCTAGAATTTGGATTCCACAACGATAACTTTCTCTTTGATGACCCCGATGAAACTTGGTTTAATTCATTTCCAGCCAGTTAATTCTTATTTTTTCACTTCATAGATTTGCTATAGAATTATTATTCAAGCATCTCGACCGCATCTGCGATGACAGCAGGGTAATATTTGGCGTTTAGTAAAAAATGGAACACTTCGGAACCCAGCAAGGCGATATCTGCGTCGCAATTGATGAATGTCAGAGGGCCGCATGTGTGGATTGAAGTTTTTTAGACGCTACAATCAATAGGAGATGACAAGGTGACTGTTTGGCACATGCTTATCCGTCATCGGAGAACAGGCTCATGCTTGTGTCTACTGAGTTATCATGTTGTGGGCCACAATCATGATAGGATTGCGTGGTACGGAGTGGATGTGTGAAAAAAAGTCTCCGCTATGACCAAGCAGACTACGAAAAAGTAATTCTTCTTTGAAATCGGGAAGCATGTACGAGCCCGAATTCCCTGCTGTTCCTACGTAAACAGGGAGATGCTGATGAGGGTGTAGAGAGAATGGCCAATCAAAAGAGCTTCCGGTAATCCACAAGTAATACTCGGAACGCTCCCGAGCTCAAAGAGTAGCATTGAATCAAGGCACTGAAACCTAGGACTACGGAGGGAACCGTCTTTACAGGATTTCTTATATATATCCTGCATCCATTTTCATGCATGCAGCTGCTTCCATGTGCATATGCAGCCATTATCATTTGCATGAACCCATTGTCATGTGGGTGATTCTCCTCTCAGAATCTTGTTGTAACCCTCGAAATAATAGGCCCGGCCAAAGTAACCATGACAATGCTAGGCTTTGAACAACCAAGCAAAGAAAATGCCACAACAGCAACTATCTACGATGGAACGGGCACATCTTCTGATCCGTTTATTGTTGAGTTCCGCAATGGTGATCCAGGAAATCCCATGAACTTCTCACCCACCAAGAAATGGGTCATCATATTCATTGTAACCGCCTCAGTATTTGCGATTACGCTGACGTCCTCCGCCTACTCTGGCTCGGCAAACGAAATCGTTAAGGAATTTCATTGCAGCTCAGAACTATTTGCTCTCGGGATATCTCTCTATGTACTCGGTTTTGCTATCGGGCCAGCCTTGTGGGCACCCCTTTCGGAGCTGTATGGCAGGAGAATTCTCTTCATCTCTACGCATACCTGCGTGGTAGCTTTTGTGGCTGCTACAGCTGGGGCAAGGTCCATGACCCAGCTCTTAGTCTTCAGGTTTCTTACGGGGATGATTGGCGCATCGCCGTTGACCAACTCAGGCGGAGTCATTGCTGATATGTTCCCGGCGGCACAACGGGGGCTGGCGATGATCTTTTTCTGCGCAGCACCATTCATGGGGCCTGTTCTCGGTCCTATTATAGGCGGTTTTATTTCTATGAACGTCGGTTGGAGATGGGTGCAAGGCGTGTGCAGCATCTTCATTGGCATCGTATGGATTGCCGGTTCGATTCTTGTCCCGGAGACATATGGACCTGTGCTTTTACGTGAAAGAGCAGCACGTCTTGCTAAAGAAACGGGCAAGTCATACAGAAGCGTCATGCAGCAGCAGCATGGCACAGTTGCATCGTCTGAACTCTTTCGCAAGGCTCTACTGCGACCCTGGACTCTTCTTTTTCGCGAGCCAATCGTGTTAATTGCCGCCACTTATCTGGCGATAATATACGGGACACTCTACATGTTTATGCCTGCATTGCCAATTGTCTATCAACGTGGCCGGGGGTGGAGTGAAGGCCTAGGAGGTTTGGCATTTTTAGGCCTTATCTGTGGCATGATAATTGGACTTATATATGCCATCATCGACGACAACCGATATAAGAAACTCGGCCAGTCGGCGACGCCCGAGTCCAGGTTACCCCAAGGAGCTGTTGGTGCCGTTGCTTTACCCGTCGGCCTATTCGCTTTTGCGTGGACTAATTCGCCAAGTATACACTGGGCCGTTAGTATTACTCTTTCTGCTCCGTTTGGTTTCGGTTGCGTTCTGGTCTTTCTATCGTGCCTCAACTACTTGATTGACTCGTACACCATATATGCAGCATCTGTGCTTGGGGCTTCGGCAATGCTCAGGGCGTTCTTTGGCGTAGCATTCCCGCTATTCACAGACCAGATGTATGATAATCTAGGCATACACTGGGCCAGCACAATACCTGCTTTCTTGACGCTTGCATGCTTGCCGTTCCCATTTGTTATGCTCAAATTTGGCGAGACATTGAGACTGAAATGCAAGTACGCGCAAGAAGCAGCAAGTTTAGGAGCACGGATGCAAGCCAAATCTGATCCTGAAACAAGTGGCAGTGAATGAGGAATCAGTACTCTTATTGCAGACGCTGTTGAAGAATTGGGCATTTAAAGGCGGATATTACTACAGGGATTTACATTCGTCTACAAACGTCACCGTCGCTGTCACAATTAGAATATTATCCTCCGGAGTTCCAAAAACATCTTGTATCACTACATATCTCATATTCCTTCAATATCGTTTACTATACTTTAGACAACATAAGAGTCTTCCATAATTGCACTGGTGTTCTCTAGTATTTCGGGTGTGTGTATTTCTGATCTCTTTGTAATGTATTCTTCTCGGCACAATCCTGCAGACCAATCAACTTTAACTCACTTACCCAAACACCTCAAGGTGTAATGCAAAAGTAGTAATTACGAGATATAAAAAGAGTAGCTGAACTCATTCATCGGCCTGCAAAATAGAAGGAAGGAGGCATGGGATATCTCCCCATGTAAGTAATGGCTGTTACATTCAGATAGCCGTGAGGATGCATTCAATTATTAAACCAATAACGGGTCAGCCTCTAATGAATTTTCATAAGCCCTCTCCAACACATCTATCCTCTCTTTAGATCTTGGCTCCAACTTGAACGGAAACTTGTTTGGCTGGACATTGAAGCCTATGTTGAAGTCATAAAACGGAGGCGTGATGTCCTGGCCAGCGTCGTCCTTTGCTTTTGAGATATTGCAGCCCCATGCTATCATGGCAATGCCAAGGAAGACACTCAGCTCGGCTACATGCTGTCCAGGACAAATTCGACGACCGGACCCGAAGCAAGTGTAGTTGACGAGGTTCGGGTACTGAGTCAAGGGTTCCCTGTAGGTTGGATACTTGGGATCGAGCCAACGCTGTGGATTGAAGCTCTCTGGGTCGGGGTATTGTTCGGGATCACGATGAATGGCCCATTGATTCGCGTGGAAAAAGGTGCCAGCCTTGAAGAAGAAACCTTTGTAGACGTCATCCTTGGTGAGCATGTGAGGCGCTCCGCCAGCGGTGACCGGGTAAAAGCGTAGCACTTCTTTGGCAAACGCACGCACAATGGGAAGTTGTGGTAAGTCGGCGATAGTTGGCACTCTTCCTGCGCCCACAGCTCTATCCAATTCCTGTTGTAATATTTCCAGCTGCCCCGTACGCGTCATGAGTAAGCAAAACGACATAAGGGTTGAACCGGAAGTACCACTGCCTGCTTCAAGAAGACCACCAAACATGTGTGCTGCAGTCAGGTCGTCCAGGCTCCATTGACCCGTGTTACTCAGCCAAACGTTGGCCCAAGATTTGATGCCTTTGCCACCACTGTTGTCCCTTTTCGCACCATCCAGCATGCTGCGGAAGAACGTCTCGTGCTCATTTCGAAGCCTCTTAAGCTCAGTCTTCCATGGTGCCAGAAATTCTGGTAGAAACTTCATCGCAGGAAGGAGGTCAACCAAATATTGTGCAGGCGAAGCAACACGTTCTAGGTCATGTACCGCCTTGAGCGAGCTCTGGCATCTGGGGTCCCGGCCGCTTTCAATACGAACACCAAACGCAAGACGGAGAATTATGCCACCACTATAACGTTCGAAGAAGTTTTCATAATCAGAGGGGTCCCTTATGAGGTCACGCGCCATTCGAGTAGCCTCTATTTCGAGCTCTGAAGCATAACCAGCTGCCGCCTTTGTGGACATGACATGGTGAAAGAAACTGCGTTGAGTGCGCCACACATCACCATAGCGCAACAAAAGAGGAATCAAGCCTCTGGTCATTATGTTGGCAGCGTGAAACGTCGGTCGCTCGCTATAGATGCTGCCACGCTCTCGGAGCAGATCGTTGGCGACTTGCTCAGTGCCCAGAAGGACGTGGTCTTGACCAGCGATGGTGATCTTGGTAATGGGTCCATATTGGTCTGTTAGTTCTTTGAACTTGAACCAGGAATGAACAGGTGGTATGTCGAGCATGCTACCAATAATGGGTTTGCCGGCCGGCCCAGGCGGACTGCGGGTTCCTGGGGGTATGACGGTCTTGTTGGAACGCTTCAGGAGGTATGTGGCGAAAGCAAGAATTATCACTGCTAATGCAGTGGTAATAGAAGACACCATGTTGATGTATTGTTCAGTAGTTGGAGGTTGAGATAGGTTATGATTGCTCTCCAACAGTCACAGACTATGCGTACAACAGATTGGATGGATATTACAGGGAGAACTCGCTGGGGGTCGTTGCCCGATTTATCAATAGACCCGAGATATACACAGAAGAGATGATAGCCAATCTCTGAACCATTAAATACACTTATTAACTTAAAAACAAAAAGAGGGGGATACGCTCTTTCTCTTTGATTGCCCAGACAGCCAGATCAAAACGCTACAACTTGTCGGATCTTACCGCGTGGGTCTGTAAGAATAACTACAAACTAACTGACCTTGCGCGCGTTACGTATCGGTTAGCTTACAAACTAGCCTCTTTTATAGTTGGCTGGTACTCGATTAATTCTACGGAGTAGGTTAGACGCAGCATCCATAAATGGGCAAATGATTCCATAGCGATGACCAAGACCTGATTCATTGAGCATACTCTCCTAAGCAAAGATTCCCGGAATACTTCTGAACAATGAGAGCCGGGACACTTGCGCGATTCATAAACTGCCATATGATTTGTTTACGCCAGCGCTATAATCTCATCGCTCCATTTATGGGTATAGCCATAGTGATTCGCTATACAGTCGCAGCAACGGTAAACATCTACAATTTCCATTTTATCTGTTCAATGTCGTGATATACGATATTCTGGGTTGTACTGTGCTCACTGAGTTAATAAGACAGGAGAAAACAGCCTACGATGATGAATTTAGTTCATGAAGTGTTTTTCTTTTTTTGTGTGTGTGTTTTCAACAAAAAAAAAAGCTTCAACGTTGATTGAATAGATACCTATGTTGCCCTCCTCTAGTGACACTAGCAGATCTCTTTCATTCAGAGTGGCGGAACATTCCGCTTCCGACAGATTGATCCCCTGGGTTCTCATACAGCCCCATGAACGTCGCTTGCCTCTATCTGTATTATGAATGTAAATGCTATATACGAAAAACAATAACAGGGACGAAGGCACAAAGACACAGGTACTATGTCTAGGAGGGCAAAAGAAGGACACCGGACACAGAGTGTGGCTTCACGCAGGCTATGCGAGAGCCTGGGCTGAGAAACTAGGACGGTACATTGAACAAGATGAACCACCAATTTGGCGTACGGATTTGGCTAAATGATGTATCATTTCTCCCAGGGCTGCCACTTAAATCATAAACAGGCTGATTTCCATTACTACGGTGAACGATCGTAAACCATTGCGTGGGGGTTCCTGATCTTCAATATGATGAAATCAGAAGAATTACGACCGAAGCAATTGTAAAGGTTGTCGTTACGAAGAATGAGTTCAGGCTTAGATCTGTCAATATTGGTTACGCATCACTTCCCAATAGTGGCGCATTGGACAACGGCTAGTGTTTTCTAGGTGCTGGTTGTCCGCTGAGTATTTTTGCTTAAAGCCCAGCACAGTCTGTAAACTCATAACTCTTTACCAATGAGCTTTCAGTGAAAATCGCTTAGCTCGCTTACGAAATGGCCCAAGAGATGACGTTAAACATTAGATCCATTCGAATTTTAGTTTAGAACTATGCTATTCGGAGACTTTATGAGGAACATAGTATAAGTTGTGGTGGCGGTGTTATAGTAGGCATTTTCCGAGGAGTAAGTGTAAGCTTACCGCGTACACTAGAGGATTCTAGCTAGCCTATACTACGTCAAGCTACTCGTGGGAGCGACTGGATTCATTTAATAGGAATATCAGGGCATCCAAACAATGATTGGTGTTGCTGACAAATAATAGCAGCCATCACTGGCGGAATTTACAAGTATGCAGAGTGTTGTCTGGCCACTCAACCTAACGCCATCATCACTGGTCTCGCTAGTATCGCTAGGGCCGCTTGACGGCCCAAATATGCTAGTTTTAGTCCAGCCCATGTTATTTGTATTATGGAATTCCAGGTAGATTATAGAGATCAGGACTTCTATCAAGGGAATGTCACGACCCGGCTCTTATGGTCGCGACAAGGGGCCTACAGGATAGGCGCTCCCGGATTAACGTCGGGGCGCGTAACTAATTAAGGAACGGTCGATAAGAATTAACGTCGATTTTAATCGACGTATAAATAAATTAATTAAGATTATAATTAATTCCACTTAGCTTTAGAATATAAAACTAAATATATAAGTTTACTTTATATTATTTATTAAAATATTTAAATAGCTAGTTATTATTATACTTATAGTAATTATAATATAATTAAATTAAAACTTAGATACTTACTTTTATTTATATTATTAGCTAGTAATAAAATTACTTATTTACTAACTTAATTATTTTACTAATATAAACCCTAGAACTATTTAAAGGTTTATCCTTTAGAAAATACTATTTATATTAACCTATAAGTATTAGTTTATTATATAATAATAACTTTTATTTAAATAGTTACCTTAGACCTATAAGTAATAAAATATTAAGGATTTAATAACTTATAAGCTTCTAAGTCTTAGATAATAATACTAATTACAAAAGTAAAGCTTAAAGTAGTTATAATAGTAATATTAAAATCTAAGATAATTTTAAAAATACTATTAAAAATATTAAAATAACCCTTTAACTATTAGTTAATATATAAAAAGCTAAATAATATTTTTTAATACTTAAAGAACTTATAGATTAATTATATTAAATAATTACTACCTAAGTAACTATTATAATAATACTTTAAGAATAAATATTAGTAGTAAACCTTATAGTAAACTATTATAACCTAATCCAAAGTATATACCTCTTAAGTAAACTATAATAAGAACAGCTAATTAAGGAGAAGCTTTATTAGCTTACTAAAATATATATACTATAGTACATAAACTTTAACACTAAAGTTATAAGTTTATTAAGTATAAAAAGACTTTACTAAATAAGTTACTAAAAATAACTAAATATATAAAATTTAATTCTCTATACTTTTTAAATAACTTAAATAAATAATTATTAATAAAATATTAAAATTAAATATAAACTAAATCTTTATTATATTTTACTTACTTTATAATTATATTTACTTAAAACTACTTCTTATCCTCTTTATTAATATAAACTAATTAACTTTAGTTTATTACCTTAGGAACTTACCTTATACTATTTAAGTATTAGGTTAAAACGTTATATATTAATAACTTTTATTTAAAAGAATATTAAGTAACTTTTAAGTAATATAAACTATTATATTTAGATTTAGCTTAAATATTAATACTTTAATTACTAAACTTAGTATATTTATAATTAATAAAAATAAAAATATTATTATAAAAAACCTATTTAATATTTTATTATTTAAAATAAAAAACTTTTAATACTTATTTAAAATATATATTAACTTAATAAAGTTTTAGCTAAAAAACTTAATAAAAAAAAACCTAAAATAGTTAATATTAAAATCTTTATTAAATAATAACTACCCTTTATATTTAAAAAAAATATTAAAAAACTTTACTTATACTTAATTTAACTTAAAATATACTTTAAGGATTTTAAAAATACCTTTAATATTATTAAAAAAAAGGTTTATTTTACTACTTTATACTTTAAAAATACTACTTTAAAATAATTTAAACTTATTTTAAATAACTACTTAAAAAATCTAGTTAAAAAAGTAAAAAAATAAACTTAATAAATCTTTAGTAATTATAATAAATATATTTTTAAATTAAAAAAAGTATTTAAAGATATTAGTAAACTTAAAATAGTAGAAAATACCTTAGTTAATATATATTAAAAAAAAAAATACTTAAATTATATTATAAAATTCTAAAATATTATTATATACTTTAACTAAAATAAATTAGCTTTTATTAAATAATTTTATAATAAACTTAAATTAAAAGTTAAGGAAAAGGTATATAATATTAATTAATTTACTTATACCTTAGTTTTATTTATAAATACTTATATTTAAGTAAATAACTTACTATATAAATTTAAAATTAGTATTACTTATTAATATTAATATAATAAATATTAAATTAACTAAAGTAAAAAGTAAAATAAGGAAATTATTAAAAATAATAGTAGTAAGCTTAAAAAAATAAACTTAAATACCTTATAGTATAAAAAAAAATTTAAATACTATAATTATAGTAAAATAAAATATATAACCTAAAATTATTAAATACTTAAAAAAGAATATAAGGATAAAATTCTAAAATTAAAAAAGGAAGTTTATACTATAGATAAAAATAAATAATCTTTTAATTTATTATAATAAAAAAATAATAATTACCCTTAATATAAGGAAGAACTAAAAGAATTAAATAAATTAAAAGAAATAACCCTACTTAAAATTATACTTAATTTAGTTAGAAACCTTATAATTATAACTATAACTTAATAAAACTATAGGTTACTATTATATAAAAAATAAGTTAGAAATATTATTAACTTTATTAAAAGTAAATTTAAGGAAATTAATAAACTTATTAAATTTTAATAATAAGTTAATATTTATAATTTTAAATAAGATATTAAGACTTTTATTTACTAAGAAATTTAAGATAAACTTATATAATAATAACTATATAATAAAAAATAATAAATTATTATAAGTTTAAACGTAAATAAAATATAAAAACTTAAAGGAAAATATTAATAAATACCTTAAAACTACCCTTAGATTAATTTTATAAATAATAACTACTATTAGATTTATTAAATAAATTATATTACTTATTAATATATATATTACTTAAAATAGAAAATAAAATATAATACTTTTTTATAATAAAATTTAATAATCCTTATTATAAACCCTTATTATAAGGGATAGTATAGTAAATAAAAGGTTATTTATAAGTTTTAAGAATTATAAATTATAATACTTAAACCCTATTTAATTATACTTTATAAATATAAAAATAATAAATAAATAGAAAACTACTTAAATTATTAATATACTATTTACTAAATTTTAAAACTTATTTAGTAGTATAATTAAAATAAAGAAACTAAAGTAAATACTTTTAAATAGTATTAATAATATAATAAACTAAATTACTTTAAATATTAAAGGTATAAGCTTAAAAACTAGTATAACTTAGTTTTAAAAGAAAAGTAAGCTATAGAATAATAATTAGTAAATTAATTACATAGTATTAGATTTAACTTTAAAACTTATATAAGAGTACCTAAAGAATTACTTAAAAAATATTATAAATATAAAAAGACTTTTAATAATTTATAAAATAATTAAGTTATTTATAAAATCTATATTAAATAAATAAGATTATATTATAAAATAGTAGAATAAGATAATTATAAAAACTTATATTATAAATTATATATATTATATAAAATTAAAAACTAATATTTAAAAAACTAAAATAGTCTTTAAATAAAAGGTATTATAAAACTAATAAAGAATTTATATTTTTTAAAAAAAAATATAAATATAATAGTAATAAAAAATAAATAGTCCTTAAGAAAAAGATTACTTTTATAATAATATAAAATAAAAAACTACTTAAAGTTTTAATAAACTTTAAAGTAAATAAAAACTATATATTAGCTATAACTATAATATATTTATAATTATTATAGAAATAAAAGAAAAAACTATACTAACTTTTTTATAAAGAAGGAAAATAGTTTAAATATAATAATAAATAAGTAAAAAGATAAATTAATTATTTATATTTTAATATATTTAGTTAAATTACTTTAGTAGTATATAATATTATTAATATTTTAAAATATAATATTATCCTAAGTATATTATAATTATATTAATATAAACCTTTAATAGTATAAAGCAAAGGCCTAATTTATTAATAAAATAATAAAAAAACTTTAAATTAAAAAGAAAATAAAAAAAGCTAAAATCTTTAACTCCCTAAGCTTAAAAAAATCCTTATATAGTAATAATAAAGGTAATTTAAAGCTATAGAAGCTTAATTTTTAAAAAGGTTTACTAAAAAAAAATAAGATTTATATAAACTTAACTAATTTCTAAAAACTATAAAAAAAAAAAATAATTAAAAAAAAGAAGAATTTATAAATTTAATAGCTAATATTTTAAAATAATATTAAAAGTTTAAAGCTTTATTTTAAAAAACCTTAACTAATTTAAATAAAAGTATATAAATACTATTATATACTAAATAAAACTATATAATAAAATTAAAAAAAGGGAAGTAATTAAAGTATTTTCTATTATATAACCTTAACTAATTAAAATTAAATACTTTTAATAAATAAATATAAAAATAAAAAAAAAGGAATATATTAAAATCTCTAACTCCTTAATATAATACTTTATTATTTTTATTTTAAAAAAAAATAAAAAACTTATAATTAATTATAAATTATAAATAGCTAAATAATATTATAATTAAAGATTAAACTCCTTTACTACTAATATTTAAAATATAAAATTAATTATAAAAAGCTATAATATACTTTTAGCTAAACCTTATTAATATTTATAAATTAACTTAAATAAAAGAAGGATATAAATAAATAATAGCCTTTAATACCTTAGGAGAATTATATAAATTTTTAATAATACCTTAAGGGTTAATAAATATACTTATATTTTTTTAAAAAAAAATTAACTATATTTTTTAAAAATATTAAAATAAATTTATTATTATTTACTTAAATAATATTTTAATATATTCTAAAATTAAAAAAGAATATAAAGAATATATATACTTAGTATTTTAAATATTATAAAATAATTATTTTTTTATAAATCCTAAAAAGTATTAATTTTATATATAAAAAGTAAAATTTTTAAAATATATTATTACCTTTAGAATTATATAAATAAATTTAAAAAAAGTTATTATAATTAATAAATAGCTAATATTAACATTAGTTAAGGAAATATAAAGTTTTTATAAACTAGCTAATTACTACTAATACTTTATTTAAAACTTTTTAGTTTTTACTTAACCTTTAATTAATATAATAAAAAAAGATTAAAAGTTTAAATAAATAAAAGAAGTAAAATAAGTATTTTAAGTAATTAAATAAGCTATAACCTTAGAATCTATTTTAGTTATATATAACCTTAAGAAACTAGTAGAAATTAAAATTAATATATTAAAATATATAATTAAAGGAGTATTAAATTAATAAAATAATAAAGGGAAGCCTTATCTTATAGTATTTTACTTATAAAAACTTAATAGAGCTAAACTTAATTATATAGTTTATAATAAAAAATTCTTAAGAATTAAAAGCTATTTAAAATAATAAAGTTAATATTATAAAGAAAGTAAATTTTAAATTAAGATTTTTATTAATTATTAAAATATTACTTACTTTATATTTACTTAAAAACTATCTAAATAATAATTAAAATATTTTAAATTCCTAAGTAAATTTAATTATAAATTAATATATTATAAAAGATTAAAAAATAAAAAAGCTAATATACTTAGTAAAAGAATTAATTATTTTTAAAAAATCCCTAATTATTAAAGTATTATACTATATTAGAATATATAAGGTAATTATAAATAAAAATCTTTTAATATAATTTTTAAAGTATAAAAGTATAATAAACTTTTTAAAGGTATTTAAAGAGTATATAAAAAATTAAAAACTATATTAATTTTTATCTTAGGTTATATTATAAAATAAATATTTTATAAATAATAATAAATATTAAGTACCCCTTAAGTTATAAAAAAAAATTATAAAATATATTTATAAATATTTATTATTTAAATACTAAGGAATTATAATTATATATTAATAAATATTTATAATATATTAATTTAAAAAAATAAAGAAAATAGTTACTAATATTATAGTAATTTATAATAAATATTAATATATTAAGTATAAAAAACATAAACTTTATAAAAAACTATAATTTTTACTAATACTTAAATTATTATAGGAAATAATTACCTTTAATTATATTATAAACCTACTACTTTTTAAAAAACCTTTTACTAAAGTAATTTATAATAGTATTTTAATAGTAGTAGATAAATTTATAAAATAAGTATATTTTCTACTTTATTAAAAATTATATTTAGTAAAAAACTTTATATATATATACCTAAAAATAATAGTAGCTAATTATAATATACTTTAAAAAATTATCTTTAATAAAAAATAAACTTTTACCTTTAAATTTTAGTAAAAACTTATAATAAAACTTAAAGTAAATTATAAACTTAATAGTATATACTATCTTAAAATAAATAGTTAAATAAAATAAATAAATTAAATTATAAAATAATATTTAAAATACTTTATTAATTTATAATAAGATAATTAAGTTAATAAACTACCTTTTACTTAACTTTACTATAATAGTATAAAATTTAAATTAACTAAGTTAATATTATTTTATACCTTATATAAATATACTTCTTTAATATATAAGCTACCTTAAAAAAGCCTTAATATTAATAAAATATAACTTTAAGTAGAATTAATAGTTAACTTATATAAAAAACTAAAAGTATAGCTAGAATTTATTTAGAAATATATAAAATACTATATAAATAAAAATAAAATTAAAAAACTAAACCTTTAAGAAGAAGATATAATTTACCTACTTTAATATATATAAAATTATAAAATACTAAACATTAAGATAAATTAATTAAATAATAAGCTTAATTTTAAAAAAATTAATTTATTTAAAATTTTAAAGAAAATTAGTAACGTTAATTATAAATTAAAAATATTAGAAAATATATAACTAAAATACTTTATATTTTATATATTACTTTTAGAAAAAGTATAAATTAATAAAGTAATAGAAAAACTAATTTTAAATAAAATTATTATTTTAAAAAATAAAAAAAAATAGGAAGTTAAAAAAGTTTTAATAATATAAAGGAATTTAAAAAAAAATAATAAAATTAAATACTAGGTTAAATAAAAAAAGTATAATTTAATTTATAATACCTAAGAACTTATTAAAAGCTTTAATATAATAAAACTAATTTAAAATTTTTAAAAGAACCTAGGATTATACTTAAAACTCCTAATGCTAACTACCTAAAAATAAACTTAAAAAATAAAAAAGAAACTATATAAATTTCCTTTTATATTATAAAAAGATTTAAAACCTTATACCTTAAATTAAAAATTTAAAAGAAAGAAAAATTAATAATAATTTTAAAAAGATTTAAAAAAGTATTATTAAAAACTATAAACTAATTAATAATATTTACTACCCCTACTACTTAAATATTAATTACTACCTTTAACTTTACTTACTTTACCTTATTTAACTTATTAAAAAAATAAGTATTATAATAAAGTATTTACTTATTATAAATATTAATTTATTTTTATTACTTTTATAATTAAGCTAATTATAAAAACCTTTTATTTATTTACTAAGTTAATAATATTATTTATTATTATTATTAAAATAACTCTTACTTAGTTTAATATTCCTTAATATTTAAATATTCTTTTTTAATAGTTAATTACTACGTTAATTATTATTAATTACTAAACCTTATACTAATTAAAAAAGCTTACTTACTTATTATTAATAAAATCCTATTCCTATTATAAAAATGTTTATAATATATATACTCCTTATATTAATTATATCCTTTTACTATTTCATAAAGTAAGCTTTTTACTTTATAATAAAAATAAAATATAATAATAATATTAATAGTCTTAATTACTAATACTATTATTTTTTAATTCCTTATTAACTTTTTTTTAATAAATAATTACTATTTAACTATACTATAAAGTATTTTATAAATAAAAAAAAGAATTATAATTATAAAAAAAAATAAATAACCTAACTTATATATATAGCCTTAAGGATAAAATTAATAAAAAAAAAGTATTATATTATAATTTAATTTAAAGTATATACCTCTTAAATAAACTATAATAAAAATAATTAATTAAGGAGAAGCTTTATTAACTTACTAAAATATATATACTATAGTATATAAACTTTAATATTAAAGTCGTAGGCTTACTAAGTATAAAAAAACTTTATTAAATAAGTTACTAAAAATAATTAAATATATAAAATTTAATTCTCTATACTTTTTAAATAACTTAAATAAATAATTATTAATAAAATATTAAAATTAAATATAAACTAAATCTTTATTATATTTTACTTACTTTATAATTATATTTACTTAAAGTTACTTTTTATCTTCTTTATTAATATAAACTAATTAACTTTAGCTTATTACCTTAGGAACTTACCTTATATTATTTAAGTATTAGGTTAGGACATTATATAAACCTAGCCCCTATAGCTTAATAATAAAAGCCTAAAGAAATTATTTAACTACTACTGCTTAATAAATTTAAAGAAAACCCTAAGTAAATTTAAAAGTTCTTTATAAATATAAGAAATTACTTTAGTTACTTTTTAATTATTATAGTTAATAATATTATAAAAATTTAAATTATAAAAACTTATTTAGCTAAAATTACTAAAAACTAATTTAAACCTTATTTTAAGAATTATAAATAAACTAAAACTCCTAGTATAATATATACTTTATTATTAAAAACTTAATATAAATATTAAAGATAAACTTTTTAAAAATAAGAAACTTAATACCTTTAATAAATTTATAAAAAAAGCTACTTATATTAATAAATAATAATTTTAATAATATTAAAAACATAAGTAAAAAAAAACCTTTAAAAAATAATTTTAAAATACTTTTACTTTAGTAATAATATTAACTAAGGGAAAAAAAGAAACTTTATAATATATAATAATAGAAAACTAAGACTTATAAACCTTAGTATTATTAAAGCTTAATATAAAAATATTAAATATTATAACTATAAAAAAAAAAAAATATAAAGAAATACTATTAAACCTTAAAGAAAAATAATAATAAGAAATTTATACTTATTTTAAAACTTAAGAAAAATTAAGTTATTAATATTATATAACCCTTAGTAAAATATAAACTATTATACTTTTTAATATATTATAATAATAAATACTAAACTTATTTTAGTAATAAATAGAAATTAAATTAATACCTTAAAGGACTTAAAATATATACCTCAAATATATTTAAGAAAATAACTTAAGAAAACCTTAGTTATATTAAATAATTTATTTAATAAAACTTTAATAAATAAAAAAAATAAGCTATACTAAAATATTAGTTTAATAAGCCTTTAATAATAGAAATACTACTTTATAAATATACTTAAGTAATAATAAAATAATAAAATAAAAAAAATTACTTTATATTATATAAAAAAATAAAAAAATATATAAAAAAAGAAAAAGTTATAAAAAAAATATAATTTAAAAAGTTAAAAAAGCTCCTAAAAATAATTAAATATATTAAAAAACTTAAGAAAAAATAACTTAGATTTCTTAACTTAATTATATAAAAGGTTAAGGATTTATATTACTAAAACTAAAATACCTTAGAATATTTAAAAAATATATTAATAAACCTTTAGTATATAAAAGTCTTTAATAAAAAACTTAGTACTAAATTACTAAAATATAGCTAATAAAATTATAAAATTAAATTTATAAATAATAAAATCCTAATATTTAATAAAATTTATAACTTAAGTATTACTAAACTTAAAATACTTAATAAATAAATTAAGGATTAGTTAAAAAAAAGCTATATTAAATTTTTTAAATCTTTAGTAAAATATTTAGTTATATTTATATTAAAAAAAAATAGTAAACTTTAATTTATTATAAATTATTAATAATTAAATATAATAATTAAGAAAAATATTATACTACTACTTTTAATTTTAAAAATTAAAAATTAATTTATAAAAGCTAAGATCTTTACTTTATTAAACCTTAAAAAAGTATATAACCTTATTTAAATTAAAAAAAGTAATAAATAAAAAACTACTTTTTATATTAAGTATAGACTTTATAAATATTATATAATACTTTTTAAATTTATAAATACTTTAGTATTTTTTTAAAAAATAATTAATTATATATTATAAAATTATATAAATTATTTTATTATTATATACTTTAATAATATTTTTATTTATTTTAAAAACTTAAAAGAATATAAGGAATATATTAAAAAAGTATTATAAATACTTTAAAATAATTAACTCTTAGTAGAATTTAAGAAATATAACTTTTATATATAAAAAATTATATTTTTAAAATATATTATTACTTTAAAATAAGTTTAAATAAACTTTAAGAAACTTAAGGTAATTAATAAATAGAAATTACTTAAGAATATTAAAGAAGTATAAAACTTTTTAAGATTTACTAATTATTATTAATATTTTATTAAGGACTTTTTAAAAATTATTATATTATTTATAAATTTAACTAAGAAAAATATTAAATTTAAACTTATATAAAATACTTTAATAGCCTTTTACTACCTTAAATAAGCTTTTATAAATATACTAGTATTTATAATATTTAACCTAAATAAACTTATTATAATAAAAACTAATACCTTAGATTATATAATTAATAAAGTATTTAGCTAATTAAATAAAAAAAAGAAACTTTATAATAAACTAGTTTATACTAAATAGCATAAGGTAGTTCTTAAGGTAATAAACTAGTCATAGTTTATATTAACAAAGATAATAAAATACAAATTAAGTAATTTTATTATATAGTTAGTAAATTAAATACAAAGATTAATCTTATTACTATATTAACAATTAGCTATTTAAGCTATTTAAAGAATATAATAACTAAATCTTATATATCTAATTAATATTATTAAGTTAATAAAGGTTAATAAATAACTTATATTAACTTACATTATAAATTACTAAAGGTTAATAAACAACCTATATTAATTTATTCCTTATTAATAAATTAATCTATAATTAATCTAAGTATATACTAATTAAGTAACTATAAAATATTTAAAATATAATATAATATCCCCCTTTTATTAATTTTATTTTTAAGGCTAATTATAATAGCCTTATATTTTATTTTATAATTATACTATTTAATCCTTAATATATAATATATCCTTTTATTTTTTACCTATAAGTTTTAACTTATTTCTATTAACCCCTTACTTATAAGTACTAATATAATACTAATACTTTAGAATTCTAAAACTTATTCTTAGTCTCTTTTTTATTTTTTTAAAAATAAAAAGTATATAAATTAAGCTTATTTTAAATTATTAAAGTAAATAAATATTATAAATATAATTATAATACTATACTTTTATTATAAAAATATAAATATTAAAGAAAAATATAAATTTAGTATTTACTTTATTAAGTATTAGTAATATATTTTAATAAAGAAAATATATAATAATAGCACTATTGTAAATTCTTATAAATTTATTCTTAAGATTATCCTAGTTCCTTTTTATTAATTATTTTTAATAGCTTAATTAAGGTAGGATTATAAAAAGTATAATACTAAGGAGTATAAAGTAGTAAATTAACTTACTAAATATTAGCAGTATATAATAAAAGCTTTAGCTTAGTTATAGTAAGTATATAAATTAAAATAAAAAGTAAAAAAGTATAATAACTAGGTTTTTAATTATAATATAAAAGTAATTAATATATAGGATAGTATTATATAATAAAAGCTTACTATTAATAATTAACCTTTTTCTAATATTAATTTAAAGTTCTTAGATTTAAATACTTTTATACTATTAAAGAATATTCTTTTATTATCCTCTTAACTAATTTTATTTTTATCTAATATTCTTTAATTAATTATTCTATTCTAAATCTTATTTCCATAAGGAAATTATTTAAAATTACTTTTAAATAATTAAAATTATTAATAAACTCCTATATATTTTTACTTTTATTATAACTTTTCTATTTTATAAAATATTTACACTATCTTTATTATCTATTAAAGCTAAGCTTAATAATAATAATTATTTTAACTTTATATTTTTTTTTAATTACTTTTATAGTAATTTTATTATAAATAATTTCTTTAATATTTTTATTTACTAATACTTTTTTTAATAAAAAAATATAAAAAATAAAATATAATTTAATAATCTTAAGTAGTTTAAGCTTATAATTTACTTCTTTAATTTCCTTTAAAATTTTATAAAGTTTAAACTTATAGTAATTAAGTTTATTACTTAGCTTATTTATCTTAATATTAAAAAGCTTTTTACCTTATATATATTAAAGTAGGTAAACTATATTCCCTTCCTAAAGGTTTAATTTTCTAATCCTTCTTTAATTTATATATTTACTTATATATTTATATATAAGTTTAA
Organism: Trichoderma simmonsii; assembly: GCA_019565615.1. Classification (NCBI taxonomy): domain Eukaryota; kingdom Fungi; phylum Ascomycota; class Sordariomycetes; order Hypocreales; family Hypocreaceae; genus Trichoderma; species Trichoderma simmonsii. The sequence goes on from CP075866.1 coordinate 6,282,063, forward strand.
GTTATCCTTATAGTTTTTTATAAAATTTCTTTATATCTTTTATATATATTTTTACTTTCTTAATATATAATTTTTATCTTAAAGATTAATATACTTACAAAATAAAACTATAATTTATATAAAAGAATATTACCTTTATTAACTTTAACTTAATACTATTATAATATAGCTAAGCTATTAATAAGTTTATAACTTAATTATCCTAAGCTAGGTTAATATAACTTCTTAAGTATACTTTAATAATTTAATTTAATTACTTAGTTTATTTATTAATCTATAGGTAATATATAATACTAAACTTATAATTAGTTCTAAAGTAAACTATAAGTATTTACTAAAAGTATAATATATAAATAAATCCTTAATTAAAGATTATTTCTCCTAGTACTTTATATTTACTTCTTATATATCTTATATAAATATAAGCTTAGTCTTTAGCTAAGTTAATTTTTTTATTAAAAATAAAGTAAATATTTTTAAAAAGCCTATTAATAATAATAAAAATACTATTATATTTAAATCTTATAACTAAATCTTTAAATAGTAATAAGTACATAATATAATTAAATATAATTAATTTTTATAATAACTCTAATATAAATAATAGTTATAGCTTACTATAAGGTAAGTATTAACTATCCTTTATTTTTCTATATATAATATAATATAAAACTACTTCCTTTACCTATTACTTAACTTCTTTAAATTTATAATATTATTAAACTTATTATATAATTTTAATAATTTTTTTATAATTATATAGTTTATATTTATAAATATAAGTAACTACTTTCTTATATAATTCTTTAGGTATTTATATTTTATTATTAAATATAAAGTATCCTAACTTTATTATAATACCTTTAGGAAATTATTTTTATTTCTAAAGTTTAATATATTCTTTAATTTCTATTAAAAATAAATTATTTTTTTTAATTTTAAAAATAAAGTTAATTTATTATTACTCTAAAGCTCCTTACTTATTAAGTTATAAAACTTATATAATAAAATCCAATATTTTTAAAAAATAATTAAGCCTTTGGCTAAAGGTATTAGTATAATTATTCTTAAATCTTTTATAATAGATTATTTTATAATTAAATATAGCTAAAAACTTAAAGTATTTAACTTATTTTCTAAATAACTATTAAATTATTATAAAAAATATAATATTCTTATAGTTAATATAAACCTTAATTTTATATATACTTCTAAGGTAGTAATATCTTTAATATTTAAATATAATAATAATAATTATAAATTCTTTATTATAAATAAAATATTATAATATTAATTTATATAATTTCTTAGAAAAAAATATAATAAGTTATAATTTACTATTTTTATTAAGCTAATTAATTTATTTATTAATAATAAAATTTAAGGTATTTATTTTAATTATAATTAATTTATTAAGATTAAATATAATAAATACTAATTTAAAAGTTATAATATCCTTAAGCTATTTAAAAGTAATATTAATATTAAAGCTTTATAAAAATTTTTAATTTTTTTTTATAAAATCTATTAATAATATAATAATTTTAATAAAGTTCTTTATAAACTATTAATAATAATTAGTAAATCCTAAGAAGCTTTATACTTCTTTAACATTATTTAAAAATTCTTAATTTTTAATTACTTTAATCTTTTTAAAATTTATTTAAATTTCTTTAAGTATAATAATATATTTAAGGAATTTTACTTTTTATATATAAAATTAATATTTCTTAAGGTTAACTAGCAGATTAATATTTTAAAAAGTTTATAATACTTAATAAATATATTTCTAATATTCTTTAAAAGTTCTTAAAAAAATAAAAATATTATTAATATATATAATAATAAAATTATTTAAATATACCTTTAATATATAATTAATTTATTTCTAAAATAATACAGGGGTATTAATAAGTTTTTATAATATAACTAAGTATTTATAAAGACTATATTATATTTAAAAAGTAGTTTTTTATTTATTTCCTACTTTTATATAAGTAAGTTTATAAGCTTTAGTAAAGTTAAGTATTATAAAGTAATTTATTTTAATAAAATATTCTTTAATTTTATTAATTAATAATAATAGAGTTTTATCCTTAATAGTAATATTATTAAATTAGTAATAATTAATAATTAATTTAAGTTTTCTATTTTTCTTTAATATAAAAATAATAAAGTATTTAATAAGTAAATTAAAAATATAAATATATCCTTTTTAAAGTTATTCTTTAATTTATTTTTTAAGTATTTTAAATTTAAATTTACTAAAGTTATAAATTTTATAAAACTTAGGAGTAATTCCTTTTTTTAATATAATTTTATAATCCTATTTTAAATATAATAGTAGCTCTATTTCTAAGGTTTTTTAATATAGTTTTTTATATTTATAATACTACTATAAAACCTTTATTATATATTATTCTTTAAAGTTAAGGTTAACTTTCTCTTTAACTTTTAAAAAAGCTTAATTAAAGTTTTAAAATTCTATTTATATTAAAGTAATTATTTTATAAATCCTTTATTATTTTACTTTATTTTATTTATTTTAATATTATTATAATACTTTTTAAAGAACCTTAAATTTAACTTTTATATTTTTAAATTTTCTAATTTTTAATTTAAAAAGCTTTAAGTCTTTTAGTAGTATATTACTTTTTTATTACTTTTCCTAAAATAGTTATAATTTAGGTTTTAATATTTTTAGTAAACTAAAATTATTTACCTAACTTATTTAGCTTATTTTTTAATTAACCTAAAGGTTACTCTCCCTTAGCTATATATATTTTAATAAAACTTTAAATTCTAGAATATTTAATATATTAAAATTAATTTTTTTTATTTTACCTTAAATTTTAATATTAAAAAAAAATATCTTAGTATTAATAATCCCTCTATTATATTTAAACTTTTAATTATTTATAATAAATATATTATAGCTTTTATTATTTTTATTTCTATATAATAACTATAGTTTAAATATAAACGTAAATAAAATATAATTACTCTAAGCTCTATTATTAAAAAATATTATAAATCTACGCCCTTAAATAATTACTTTTATTAAAAATTTTAATAATTATATTAATTATATAATAGCATTAATAAATTCCTTAAGGAAATTATCTTCCTCTTTAAAATTATTATTTTTTAAAATCCCCTTATTTTCCTTAAGCTAAATCTTATAATAAACATTTTTAAAGTTAATAACTATAAACTATTTTAATTATTTTTCTTTAAAGTTAATATTATTAATATATAATAATATTTATAATACTTAAAGGTTTTTATTATATACTTTACACTAGTAATATCTATTAATAAAATTATTTATAAAGTTATATTTATAATATTTCTTAATATCCTTAATACTTCCTTTCTTTATATAAATTTAAAAATTATAATTAAATTTCTAAAGTTTCTTCTTAATCTAAATATTATAATAGTAATTATTATAATAATACTAATATTCCTTACTATAATTATAATTTCTAAAGTTTAAGAAATTACATAAGTAAATATATTAGTTTACTATTTTACTAATTATATAAGTTCTATAGTAAAACTTAATATATAAATTAAAATTCCAATAACTATATTCTTTAATAAAGTAAATATTATATTATACTTCTTCCTAATTTATAAATTATTATTATATTTTAAAATTATCCTTCTTAAAAATCCTAATTATAAATTAAAATACCTTAAAAATATTAATTTAATTAAGGTCTATAAATAATATTATATAAATTTATATATACTATTATACCTTAGGTATATCCTATAGCAGAAGTATAATATTAATTATAATAATATTAGTAGTTTTTAATAAAAGTATAATATTATATATAAACGCTATATTTTTAAAGTTATTAATTTTTCTTAAAGTAAGTTTCTCCTCTAGGGCTTATATTAATTTATTAAATTTAAATTTCTTTATAACTTAAGCTATATTTAAGTTAAAGATTCTATTATTATTATATTCCTAGTTTAATAATTACTTAAACTTATAAATAATATTAATAATTTATCTAAGTTATTCTTAAGTTTTATTAATTCTCTTAAACTAATAATTTTAAGTTATATAGCCTTCTTTACTATAATTATAGTAAAAAAATTTCTTCCCTTTAATAATAATATTAAGGTTTATTTATCTAAAGTTTATTTTATAAGTATAAGTAACTTTATTATTTTACCTTTTACTTTAATTTATATAATATTTAAAGTTATTTTTTAAGTAATACTTTTAAAAGCTATTTATTTTAAGTTTATATAAAAGGTTATTAGCCTTAATATATTATTTTATAAAAAAGTTAAGGTTATATTTTTTATAGTTAATATAATATACCTTTTCCTTAAGTTTTTTTTTAAAACTATTATAAAATTATTTAATAAAAGTTAATTCCCCTTAATTAACTTTAATAAATAAGCTTTTAAAGTATATAATATAATTTATATATTTCCTTTTTTAATAAATAATTATAAAGTAATTTTTAAATATTTTAATTTTGCTAATATTACTAAATACTTTTTTAAGTTTACTTTTAAACTTATTAAAGTTCTTAAAAATCTTCTAAGTTTAATTAAATATAATACTAGTATCCTTTTTAAAGTACTTATCCTAAATAAGTTAAAATTACTTAAAAGTAGTCCTTTTTAATTATAAAGTAGTAAATAATATCTTTTTCTTTAAAATATTAAAAATATTTTTAAAATCCTTAAAATATACCTTAAGCTAAGTTTAAAAAAAATAAAGTTCTTTTATATTTTTATTAAATATAAAAAGTAGTTAATATTTAATTAAAATACTAATATCTTTAGTAATAGACTTAATTTTAACATTAGCCTTAGCTTTATTAACATTATTAATTAAATACTTATTAAATTAATATATATTTTAAAAAAATATAATAATGTCTTTCTTTAATATATTTCTAAAGTCTAGGGTATCTTTTATAGTAATATTTTTATTATTATTAACTATAAAAACTCCTAAGTTAGTAATTATAAATATAAAAGTTAGTTAAAGAATTATAATACTTTTTATTATTTAAATAATATATAGTATTAATTTAAATAAAAGTTATTAATATATAATAGACTAGTTTATACTAAATAATATAAGGTAGTTTTTAAAATAATAAATTAATTATAGTTTATATTAATAAAAATAATAAAATATAAATTAAACAATTTTATTACTATTATAGGTTAACTTTTATAGCTGTAACTATAGGCTGCCTTAGATAGAAGGCTATAAATAAACAATAGGCTAACTAACTAATAAAGAATAACTTAATAAAATTAATTATTAAGTTAGTTAAGTATAACTTAATGGACTTTATTATTAAGGATATTAAGTTTCTATCTGTTAAAACCATAGTTATACCACCAGCTAAAACAGGTAATGATAATAATAATAACACTGCTGTTATTACTACGGCTCATCCGAATAAAGCTAGTTTATGTAATTTTATTCCAGGTGTTCTCATATTAGCTACAGTAGTTATAAAGTTTATTGATCCTAATAAACTACTTACCCCTGATAGATGTAAAGCAAAAATTGCTAAATCTACACTAGGTCCACTGTGACTTTGTAATCCGGCTAAAGGAGGGTAAAGTGTTCATCCTGTACCAACTCCACCTTCTATAACTGCAGAGAATACTAATAATAATAAACTAGGTGGTAATAATCAGAAACTAATATTATTTAATCTAGGGAATGCCATATCAGGTCCTCCTATCATTAAAGGCATTAGGAAATTTCCAAATCCTCCTATTAATGCTGGCATACGTTTACTCATATACTTTCATACATGAACGGACTATATCTTTATCTTTAAATATTATATTTACTAAGATATTTCACGTGTAGTCTCTGAGGAACCTACTAGATAACAAAATTATCTTTGGTTTCCTGCTGATTGCCCAATCCTTTAAGATGTCACTGTATTCCACTGCTAACATTTAGTCTGCGGTACTAGTTTTAAAGGCTCTAAGGGGATTCCAGCATATAGTGAAAAGAAAGTAAAATATTTCTACTTTACCCGGCCATGCCATTCTATTTAATCTTTGTATGTAAATTTTCATTTTCCTCTGTAATAACCAGATCTTTCACCCTTTAAATATTGTCTAATAGTTTGACGATCTCCTTTCAAATGATCAGCTAAGCTAGTTAAAGACGAAAATAATAAATTTTTACTAGAATCATCTTTAAATTCTGCTAATATTGTTAGAGATGCTGGGTGTTTAACTACGTATGTATTACGGGCTTTATTTATTAATTCTTTTATTTCTTCTAAAGTTAATAAATTTATATTCTCAGATTCTTCTATTTGATCTAAAGATAAAAATAAAGTATCTAAGTATATTGCACCCCCATTTAAACAATTATTTAAAGTTTTATGATGAATACTAATTGAATCATATGTATGTTGTTTTGATTCAAATATATATAATAAAGTGAAATCTTCTGCATTATAAATATATACAGGAGTACCTCTTTGTTTACGTAATCTTTCTCTTATTTCTTGGCTCATAGGTTCATGATAACCTGAACTACTTGCCACTAAATCTACATTTAAACTTGGTTTTAAAGTGTCAATAAAATGTTGTTCCAATCTTACGACTTCATCCAAGCTAGAATTTTCATTCATTATATAAATAGTTAGATTTGTATCTTGAAATCCGTGTTTATTAAAATGACGTAGTACTCTACGTGCTTTAGTTTTAAGAATAGAAGGCATAAAATAAGAACTTATTCTATTATATAAATTAATAGAATGTCCTACATAAGCATGATCATTACTTTCTCAAACATAAACACCTTTTTGATTTTTCGATACTTTCAAAATAAGATTTCTATTGTTAAAAGGGTTTTCTATATATACTTTAGTATATTTGGGTATATCATTGTCATCATTATTCCTATTAGAGTTGCTATTTTTACTTTCTATAATAGAAATAAAATTGTTTTGGTTATTACAAAATATGGAATTAGATTGAAATTTAAGATTAAATAGTCTTCATTTGTCGACCATGAAGAATATCATTAATATAGCGTGAGCTGTTATGATACTGTTATATAATTGGTTATTTGCAATAAATTGAACACCAGGTCCACTAAGTTCTAATCTTATTAATACTGAAAAGGCTGTACCTAATAATCCTGAAAATAAGGCAAATATTAAGTAAAGAGTTCCTATATCTTTAGCATTAGTAGAATTAAATCATCTTTCAATGTTCATAGACATTTGAGATCTTAAATTTAGGTTTAAGGTTCCTTCTTCTTTTTGAAATCTCAAAATTTTGAAATAATAGAGTATTGGTATTTAAATGACATTATTAGCTAAAAATTATTAATTAATAATCTTAATTAATCCTTATCTATATAGATGCTAATAATTAAAAAGAACGAGGCGTGTGGTAGTATACGAGCTAGTCGCACTCCCTTTTCGCTTTATATTAATTGTTCCATTTAAATTTTGATAAATTTTTCTTTATTATAGAATTACTTTCATTAAACTATGCTCTACTTAAAAAAAAATCCTATTTATACTCCGCCTTAATACTTTAAACTAAATATTTATTTTATTTTATTTTATATAATGTATATAATAAAAATTAAAATCTTGATTTTATTATATATTCGTATATATTCTATATGGTTTATATAGTAAATTATTTATGAATTTCAGTATTAGTAAATTGTTTTCATAATTAAGGTTCTACATTTGTAGTAAGATTATGGAGGAATTGAACCTCAGACTATTGATTTGCAATCAAAGTGTAAATCCGTTTACAGCATAATCTTTTTATAGTAATCGATATAAAAATTTATATTATATTTATGATCACTATAATTTTAAATTATTAACAATATAATTTTTAATATATAAATAAAGATTATTGTATAAACTAATAATTATTTTGCTTGATTGTTTATTTGATATAAATCAACAAGTGTGTTTTCTATTATACTAGTAACAGGCATTATTACTAAGAAATGTGCGAAGTATAAAGCTGTACTGATTTGTCCAAATTCTATAAATGGACTTTCAACGTGTTTAGCTCCTAATTGTTGTAATATTAAGAAATTTATAACGAATATATAGAACATTACTTTGCTTAAAGGTCTAAATTGTAAACCTTTAGTTAAACCTAAATCTGTTTTAGGTAATACTAATATGATTAATAAAGAAGCAAACATGGCTACAACTCCTAATAATTTATTAGGTATAGATCTTAATATAGCATAGAAAGGTAATAAATATCATTCAGGTACTATAGCAGCTGGAGTTTGCATTGGATTAGCCATTACATAGTTTTCACTATCACCTAATACGTTAGGCATAAAGAATACAAATAAGCTTAAACCAAATAAGAAGATAAATATAGTAACTAAATCTTTGAATAAGAAGTATGGAGCAAAAGGCATTCTATCGTAATAACCAGGCACTCCTAAAGGATTACTTGCTCCAGCTGTATCATGAACAGCTATAAGATGCATTAAAGCTAAAGCAGCTAATACAAAAGGTAATACAAAATGTAAAGCAAAGAATCTATTTAGAGTAGCGTTATTAACAGAGAAACCTCCTCAAATGAACTCAACTACGTCTTGTCCTATTCAAGGTATAGCACTAATTAAATTAGTAATAACTGTAGCTCCTCATAATGACATTTGTCCATAAGGAAGTACATAACCTAAGAAACCTATTCCCATCATTAAGATAAGTATTATTGTTCCTAATACTCAAGCTAATGTTCTAGGTGCTCTATATGATGCGTAGTATAAACCTCTACCTATATGTAAGTACACTAAGAAGAAGAAAGCTGAAGCTGTATTACTGTGTAAGTAACGAATTAATCATCCATTATTTACATCACGCATTATATGTTCTATAGAATTGAATGCTTCTGCTACACTAGGGTTATAGTGCATAGCTAGAGTTACACCTGTAACTATTTGTATGATTAAACAAACAGCTAATAAAGAACCAAAGTTTCATAAGTAACTTATATTACTTGGTTGTGAATGGTCAATCACGTACATATTAACCAATTTTAATAAAGGGTGACTTTTTAATATTCTCATTTTATTTTTAATAATGATTATTGTGGGCAAAAAATAGCCCAATTATTAATACATATATAAGTTTGACTATACTATATAGTCAAATTACTTTTAATCCTACATAAAAGCAATATATGAATTATATAAATGTTTATTATATATTTGTAAGCAGAGCTTGCGCCTCACTCTTAAATATATATACTGCATAATATGCAAATGGTTATTTGGTTATTAATACTAACAACTTGTCGCAAATGTTCTAAGGAAATAAACACTAAATAAAGTACTTAAAATAAAGTATTGCTTTAGTTGCGACATGTTTATAGCTTGCGCACCACTTATAATTTGTGCGTAGCTTAACTACAATCTGGCTAATCCCTATGGGATACGCCTAGACATGATTAATATTATTCATTGTTAGCAATATAATTATTAACGTTAAACATTATTAATATGCTTGCTATGGCTACAATAAATAATATATCAAAAGTAATGAAAGTGAATATTGTGGCTATAGATAAGTAGAAACAAGCTCCTATTAATATATAAAGAGCGTAATCAGTAACTACACCTTTACCTAAACCTGATACTGTTTTACTTGCTTTTACTAAAGCTATTCCAAATCCGTATGGACCTATTCATTCTACACTACCTTTATCTAATACTCTAGTTGTTTGACCTCCTAAATCTAATACAGTGTTAACTATATATTTGTTATAGAAGAATTCTACTAAGAAACGTTGGTTAAAGAAACCATAAATATAATAACCTAAGTTAGTTAAATTAAAATCTACTACTACTTTAGGCATATATTCGTAGTAAACTATAGATAATACTGAGAATAATATAGTTAAGAAGAAAGGAAGTAATTTAAATATAGTAGGTACACCAAATTCAGTATCAATAAGTATTTCACGCATAGGATGAATAAATATACTATTATCTATAAAGAATCCAGATCCTAAACCTATATAAATATCTTTAGTTAAGTAACCAAAATATATAGAGAATATAGCTAATATAACTAAAGGTAAACTTAGGAATATATCACCTTCATGAGCATTTTTATAATAATTAACAGATCCATTAGGATTTGCTAAGAAAGTTAAGTATATAACTTTAACAGAGTATAATGTAGTAAATACAGCACCAATTGTGGCAATAAAGTAAACATTAATACTACTAAAATGATATTGACCATATGCAGATTCTAAAATAAAATCTTTACTAAAGAACCCAGTCATAAATGGGAAGGCTACTAAACTAAGACTAGCTATTAATATAACTGTATAAGTTAAAGGTAAGAAAGAAATTAATCCACCATATTTTCTTAAATCTTGATTATCTACAACTGCGTGTATTACAGCACCAGCTCCTAAGAATAATAAACCTTTATAGAAAGCATGATTTATTAAATGGAATATAGCAACATTATAAGAAGATAATCCTATAGCTATAACCATCATACCTAATTGGCTCATAGTAGAATAAGCAATAATTTTTTTAATATCTTGTTGGAATAAACCAATAAGAGAACTAAATACTGTAGTAACAGCACCTAATCATAAACATATTAATAAAACTGTAGAACTATATTCTATTAAAGGAGATGAACGTATTAATAAATATACCCCTGCAGTAACCATTGTAGCTGCGTGTATTAAAGCAGATACTGGAGTAGGACCTTCCATGGCCATAGGTAATCAAATATGAAGTCCAACTTGAGAACTTTTAGCCATTGCACCTATTAATAAACAGATACCTATTATTGTTATTATATTTTCATTAATATATGGAGCTAATGAAAATACTGTACTATAATCTAAGTTACCTAAAGATCATAATATTACAAACATTCCAATAGTTAAGAAACAATCCCCTACTCTATTAGTTAAAAATGCTGATAAAGAACTTTGATTAGCAGCGATTCTAGTGAATCAGAAACTAACTAAAAGGTATGAACATACTCCAACACCTTCTCATCCAACAAACATTAATAAATAATTGTTACCAGTTACTAAGATAATCATCATAAAAGTGAATAAACTTAAGTAACTAAAGAATCTTTGACTATGAGGATCATGACTCATATATCCAATAGAGTAAACGTGAACTAAAGAACTAATAACTAAAACAGGTATTAGCATAGATACTGTTAAACTATCAAATTGGAAATTTCAAACCATATTAAATGATTCACTATCTAATCATTTAAATAGGTTAATTGATATAGGATTATTATTAAATCCTACTTCAAAGAAGCTAATAATAGCTAATATTGTAGTTGTTATTATACTTAAACAACTTAAGATACGACTACCTGTCACACCGACTTTTCTACCAAAAAATCCGGATACTATAGATCCTAATAAAGGTAATATAATTATACTTAAATACATTATTTATATTCTATTGCAATACTTCCTCTTAGTCTATAAAAAGCTACTAAAATAGCTAAACCAATGGCAGATTCTGCTCCAGCAACTACTATGATGTATATAGCATATGTTTGTCCTATTATATCGTCTAAATTAATAGAACTAACCAATATTAAGAATGTTATAGATAATAGCATTATTTCTATAGAAATAAGCATTAATATTATATTTTTTCTATTAAATACGAAACCAAGGATTCCGATTAAAAAAAGTACTAAAGTTAAGCTCATACTGTTATGTGTTGTTCAAATTGTTCTAAATACCTGACAAATTTTATTCGATGCTGTCCAGGTGACATCGTTGAAGCATTATTATTTTGATCTGTATTAGAGTTACACTAATTCATACCACCTAGCATTTCCATGCTACAGACCTTGTAATATTTACCATTAGGATAAATCCCTGGAATGTATGTAACTACAATATTACAAACTCTAACAATTATTGGGTCAGTCGAGATATTGTTATAAACACTAAAGGCGAACACCCCTGACTGATAAATCTCACCATTTATGGTAGATTTTTCTGGCATGAGCCTTTTCCTGCGTAGCGTAATTTTACATATTTATCAATAAAAACGACTTGACCATTACCCTCTTGTTAATTATTACTATTATAATTATTATAATTATACGTATATTTAAATTTAATTACAAATTTTATACGCATATTTGTATAATCACTATATGAATGACTATACTAGAGGCATTATAGATTCGAACTTTATATTTAAATATTAGTAAAGTATTATAGTAAAAATAAAAATAAGCTATAAAGTTAATATTACTTATTACTTATAAATAAATAAATAAATAAAATATATTAACTAAATCGTTAAAGTATATTTATAAAGCTATATTAACTTTAATTAGGATAACTAAATTAAGTACTTACTTAATATAGAATTCTTTTATAATAATTTAGTTTTAGAATTAATAAAACTTTTACTATTTTACATTAATAAAAGGTATTACCCTTAAGTATATAAAATACTATAAAAGGGAGAAAATATATAAAAAGCTATACTTAAAGTAAATAAGCTTAAGGAACTGCACTAAGAACTATATATATAACTTAAACTTATATAAAAATATATAAAAAAGTATATAAATAAAAAAAGGCTTAAAGAACTAACCTTTTAAAAGGGAAATATAGTTTACTTACTTTAATATACTTAAGGAGAAAAATAAGTTAATATTAAAACTAATAAGCTAAATAATAAGCTAAATTATAAAAAAGTTAAGTTTTATAAAATTTTAAAGAAAATTAGTAAAGTTAATTATAAACTAGATTTTTTAAAATAACTAAATAAATAAGGAAAATTAATATATTTAATTTTTTATATTTTACTATTAAAAAAAGCGTTAATAAATAAAAAAATAAAAGAATTTATTAAAAATAAAATTATTATTAAAGGCAAAAAACTTAAATATAAAATTAATAAAATAATATTATTAAAAATAAATAAAATAATTAGTAAATTTTACTACTTAATAAAATAAAAAGGATATAATAAAAGTATAAATAATTAGAAATTAAAAAGTTATTTTAAATATATTAATATTACCTTAAAGAACTTTTAAAATAAACTTTATAAATATTTATAAATATAATAAAAAATAATAATAAAAAAACTTATACTCCTAAAGCTACCTAAGATAATAATAAAGGAACGCCCTTAATTAAGGTAAGAAAATCTAGATTTAAGGACCTTAAATTATTAATAAAGGAAAACTAATTAATAATAACCTTTTATAAACTAAAGGTTATAAAACTATTTAAATTAAGTAATAATATTTTAGCTTAATAAAAGGCCTTTGTTTTTTACTTCTGCTTTTTATACTTTACTTTTTTAACCTACTTTAGCTTCTTTAGATTTTTAATATTATAAATAATAGCTTATTATATTTTCTTAGATTATTTTTTTTTTTAAAATAAAAATATTTAACTTATATAATAACTTTAAGCTACTTTTCCTTAGCTTTTTTTAAATTAAAATTAAGCTTAATACTATAAGTAGTTATTTAATAAAGTTAAAATACTAATAAACTAAAAGCTTTATAGTTAAATTATTAATAATAAATATATTAAAAATAATAAAAAAAATCTTTTTTAGAAAAAATATATTAATAACTTTATTTTTTATAATAAAGGTATAACTTTATTATTAATAGATTTAGTAAAATAAAATATTTAAAAGTCTTATGCTATAATACCTAAGAAAACTTAAAATATTTACATTTACTACTAGCTATAGTTAATATAAATATAAAAAAAATAAAAGGAATAACTTTTACTAAAGTATATAAAGATTCTTAAATATAATATATAATAGGTTTTAAGGATAAGATTAACGGAAGGGGGATATTATATTATAGGCTAACTTTTATAACTATAATTATAAACTGCTTTAAATAAAAGACTATAAATAAACAATAGGCTAACTAATTAATAAAAAATAACTTAATAAAATCAATTATTAAGTTAGTTAAGTATAATTTAATAGACTTTATTATTAAGAATATTAAGGATACTTAGCTAACTAAGTATATAACTTTTACTTTATTATATTTATTTAAAATAGTTAAATAGTTAGTTATAAATATAAAATAATATTTAATTATATTTATAGAATATTTTTTATAATTATATAAATACCTTTTATTTAAATTCCTTATTAATTACCTACTAGTCTAGCTTAGCTTACCCGCTAATATAAACCTAGTATAAGGTTTATCCCTTAGGAATTCCTCTTATATTAACTATATAGGAGCTTAGCTTATTATAATTATATAGTTAATAAATTAAATACAAAAATCAATCTTATTATTATATTAATAATTAACTATCTAAACTATTTAAAAAGTATAATAACTAAATTTTATATATTTAGTTAATATTATTAAGTTAATAAAGGTTAATAAATAACTTATATTAACTTACATTATAAATTACTAAAGGTTAATAAATAACCTACATTAACTTATTCCTTATTAATAAATTAATTTATAATTAATCTAGGTATATATTAATTAGGTAATTATAAAGTATTTAGAATATAATAAACTTAGGCTTATTACTTACTTCTTTAAGAAATTATATAAACTAAAACTTAAATATTTTATTTATAATAAAGAATTTATAATTATTTACTAAGTATTTAGTAAATAATATTAAAAATATTATTATAAAAAAATTAATTTTTAATAATTATTTTTATAAATTATTAAAATATTACTTATTTTATAATAATATAAAAACTATTTTATAAATAAATTAAATATTATAAATAATTTTTTAAGTTTAAATTTATTATTAAATACTATAATAATTTAAATAATAAATATATAAATATACTTAGTAAATATTTAAATTACTTTTAGGAAATTCTAAAAGTTAAGGCCTAAGTATTAAAGAAAAACTAATATAAAGACTTTATAATTTAATTAATTAATATAATATACTAAATTAAAATAAATAATTTAATTATTAATAATATAAAGGAATATATTAAAAATTAAGAAAATAAATAATATTTAAAAAGTATTTTTATAAATACTAAATACTTAATAATAAATAAACTTATTTAAGTATTAAAAAACTTACGTAATAAAGTAGTAAAATTAGTTTATATATATAAGCTTAATAAATATTATAAAATTTAAAAAACTATATAATATATTAAATAATACTTTAAATTTAAAAATATTAAAATATAAGTATAAAAAGTTATATTAAAATATATAATATATAAATAAGTTAAAAGCTTTAAATATAAGCTATATAAATAGCTATAACTATTACTTATATTATAGTAACTATAAAACTTAATTTTATTTAACTTAATTATTAAACTACCTTTTTTAAAAGAATTAATTATAAAAGTACTTTATAATAGTATTTTTATAATAGTTAATAAACTTATAAAAATAACTTACTTTATATTATTTAAGGAAGTTAGTAATATAAAAAAATTAGTATATATAATAATAAAATATATTATAAATAATTATAAACTATTAAAAGATATAATTTTTAATAAAAAAAATATATTTATATTTAAATTTTAAAAGGTATTTATAATTAAACTAAAAATAAATTATAAAGCTAGTATAGCTTACTATTTATAAATAAATAAATAAATAAAAAAAATTAATTAAATAATTAAAACTTATTTATATTACTATATTAACTTTAAGTAAAATAACTAAGTAAAACTACTCTTTATTATATAACTTATATATAATAGTATAAAATTAAAATTAATTAAAAAATTACTATTTTTCCTAAATTATAAATTTAAACCTAAAGTTTATTAATTATTAAAGTAAAAGGAAAATATTAAAAAAGCTATAATTAAAGTAAAAAATATAATTAAATTATATAATAAATTATAATAATAATTTAAATTTATTTAATAAAAAATAATTAAATACGTAAATAAATATAAACTTAAAAAATTAACTTTATAAAAAAAGAATATAGTTTAGTTATATTAATATATATAAAAAAATAAATAAGTAAATATTAAAATAAATAAGTTAAGTAATAAACTTAATTTTAAAAAACTTAAACTTTATAAAATTTTAAAAAAAATTAAAAATATAAATTATAAACTTAAATTTTTAAAATAATAAAAAAAATAAAGAAAATATATATATTTAATTTTTTATATTTTTTTATTAAAAAAATATAAATTAATAAAAAAATTAAGAAATTTATTTAAAATAAAATTATTATTAAAGAAAAAGAAAAAGAATATAAAGTAAAAGATATTAATATAATAAAAATAAAAGAAAATAGTAAATAATATTATAAAGTATAATAAAAAAAAAAGAAGAAAAAGAAGAAATATAAAAACTTATTAAGTACTTTAAAAACTTAATAGTATTAGTAGAAAAACTTTATTAAAGCCTAGGGATTACACTAGCTTAGGATTTATTATTAATATTTTTAAATAATCCTTTAATATTAAAAAAGCAAGAATAACTTTAAAAAAACCTTTTATTAATTATATTATAATAGCTTAATAAGTAGCCTCTGCCTTATACTTTTTTTTTTTTAAATTACTTTAGCTTTACTAAATTATTAATATTTTAAAATATTATATATACTACTTTTTTAAACTATTTTTTATATTATTTTTAAAAATAAATAACTTTAATTATAAAATTTATAATTTCCTTTTTAATAACTTTAACTTTATTATTAAGTTAATTATACTAATAAAAAATATATAATAATTATTAAAATATAAAAAATACCTTATAATAAGATTTATAATCCTTAATATACTTTAAATAATAATTTAAGTTAACTTTAAAAGTTAAATACTAAAATCTTTTTTTTTTATAATAAAAATAAGGTTTTATTTTAATAAATTATAATAATATAAAAGTAGTAAATATTATACTTTTATTAAATTTTTTTTTTTCCTTTTATATTAACTAAGTTAATAAATTTTTAAATATAAAAAGTTATTTTAGTAATAAATAAGTAATAAAATAAGAAAAATACTTATAAGTAGGAAATATAAATATTTATATACTAGATTACTTATTCTTAAGGATAAAATTAATAAAAGGGGGAGAATTATATTATAACTTAGCTTTTATAATTATAATAAAGGGCCTATAAAATAGGTACTCTTAGATTAATATTAAAGTATATAACTAATTAAAGAATAGTTAATAAAAATTAATATTAATTTTAATTAATATATAAATAAATTAATTAAAATTATAATTAATTTTACTTAACTTTAGAATATAAAATTAAATATATAAGTTTACTTTATATTACTTATTAAAATACTTAAATAGTTAGTTATTATTATATTTATAATAATTATAATATAATTAAATTAAAACCTAGATATTTACTTTTATTTATATTACTAGCTAGTAATAAGATTATTTATTTACTAACCTAACTACTTTATTAATATAAACCCTAGAACTATTTAAAGGTTTATCCTTTGGAAAGTACTATCTATACTAACCTATAGGTACTGGTTTATTACAGGGAACTAATAATGGTAGTATAGCCTAAGTATAGCCTTGGCGTATGGTCGTGACGCTGTCAAACGAGATATAGTGATTACGGGCTTGTAGTTAGTGAAGGTCAACAACCAGCAAAGCAGGAGGATAGGGAAACGGGATTGTAATTAATAACTAGGTACTAATGTGGTGCCAAAGCTGTAAACGATGTACCCATGCAATAATTCGGAGACTCATTGACACCAACGCTACCGATTATGAGAGATTACAACACCATACTTGGGTACTCGTGGCCGCATGCGTGATAATTGGCGAATAACGAATACAGCGGGCTGTAGGATGATACTCGTCGTGTTTTATCAGCAATACGGCGAAACACTAGGGACGCTGATGGCCAACATGAATCACTGGTGTTCCATTTTAAAGTAGATAATATTGGTTTCGAAACATAAATATATCTTCAAAGATACGTATCTATCGTTTGTAAACTCTCAAAGTACTTTAATTGCGCCGCGGTTATAGGTACAGCTAAACCAATTGGTACTCCGCGATCAACTTATCCGCACACGTCATTCCTGTAACATAGGCTGAGCTCTGAGTATGAGCATTCGGGAGAATCGGCAGAACACTGTTATCTGCTACTCGCAAAGATGAAATACCCAAAACCTTGAAGTTGGCATCAACCACAGCATCTCTGTCGCCAAGCCGCCCCATCTTAGCAGTGCCAACCATATGCCAAGCTGAGGTCATGTTTTCTCTCCAGAACTGGAGTAAACCATCATCAGAGGTAGCCACTTTCGGGACAATAATGTCGTCTTCGCTATCCTTGGCAAATAAAGGATGTCGAATCACCTCCATGCCAGCCCGTAGTGCTTCAATGCACACTCGTTCGTCGAAGGGATGAGAAAGGAAATTGGGATCAAATTTGAGCGGCACGTTGGGGTCGGCTGACTGTAATGTCACCTCTCCACGACTTTGCTCATTTAACAAAAATATCGAAAGAGTATCGTAACTCAGGTTTTCTGGCGCAAATCCTGGTATGAAGTAGTGGATCGGGAAGTGAGTTAGGAGCTCATAGTGCGGGACAGTTTCTCGAAGGAGAAACTCTTTCTGCGAGGGAGGCAGATTTTGGAACTCCGTCGACGAGCTGACAGAGTCTGACTTAAAAAAGCCAATCAGGTTCTCGCATCCGTATACAGACCACGGGCCCGTTCTGTCTTGGTTCCATTGCTCCTGAGCGGCATCCATTGCTTCTTGGCTGCCATAAAAGGAGCGGCGGTCATTATCCGACTCGTTTCGCTTAACAACCAAATTCAGAAATGCATGGTCGCGGAGGCCCTGCCCAACAGCTGAGACATCGTGAATCACGGGGATGTTATATCTGGAAAGCTGATCCGCAGGCCCAATACCAGAATGTAGGAGGATTCTGGGAGAGTCCAAGGCGCCTGCACAGAGAATAACTTCGTGCGTGGCAAAGTCTAACTAATTGTCAGTATCTGTCGATATATGACGTCTTGTAGTTTCACATACAATGTTTCCCGTTTGACTCAACACCGACAGCTTTTTTCCCGTCGAGAATTATGCGTTGGACAGCTGATCCTGTGACAATAGTTAAGTTATCTGGCTTGGGCTGCAACAGATCTGCAGCCACGGAGCGAAGGCCGCTATGAGCTGAATTTATCAGTACTGACATCCCCAAGGGATCTCCTGAATTATGATCCGGGTTGACCGGATATCCGATTTTCTTAAATGTCTGCAATAAGGGTTGGATATCCCGTTCCCACTCAGAAGCGTAGCCAACGTGAAGTGGCCCAACAGATCCATGGTCATTTGTCTGAGATGATACACTCAATGGGTCCGTTACAGTTGGAACATCGTAATGGAACGTCTCTAACTCTTTGAACCGGCTCTGCATGCTATCCCAGGCAAAGGCGGGATCGTCAACCAATTTGGCCCATTCATCAAAATCATCCCGAGGCCCCGTAGTCCACACTCCAAAGTTTATCGTACTTGAACCACCTAAGCCACGCCCACGGTCATAAGCTATGACTCGGTTGTTGCAATTGAGCTGCGGGGCCGTCTTATAGCCCGTGTTCATAGATGGCTGAGTGAATGTAGTCCATCGCTGCCCATCGACGCGGAGATGAGCTTGTGTATGGTCATCTCCAGCCTCAATCAGGAGTACGGATGGTTTTTTAGGTGAACGGGACAGACCGTTCGCCGTAGCGCATCCCGCTGGGCCACCTGGCGATGATCAACAAGGGATAGACCTATAACAATCTAGAGACAACTTACTCCCCACGACAATGAAATCGTAACGCGTGTCGGCTTCAGACATTTTGCTCAAGTTATTTGTTGTTAATGTTACCAATGTACGCGAAGAAAAGTTGTTGACGTGAAGAGTTTATTGAAGACCAGATGTTGCAGCGGATTATACTTTGCAAGAATTCCTGCTATTTAACATTCACTGGATGATGGATTCGGCGTCTAAAAATAACGTGGACCATACTCTGATTCCACAGGGCTTGGATTCAATTCCACGGGGCTTGCACTCGATTCCATAGGGTTTAGATTCTAGTCAGATCGGATTCCACAGAATCGTACTATAGTTCCACTGTGCAGACTAGTTGGGCACTTTGAATTGCCGAGACCGCCATCCGTGAGCGACGTGTCTCGACACTTTTCTTGCCAAGAAGAAGAGTCCTGCTAGCGTTGAATAAGCTTTATCATATTGATCCAATATTTGAAATTGATGCTGACTTGAAATCTAGACCAGGCGTGTACCGTTGCTAGGCTTTCAGCATGTAGGCGAGTTAGCCGAAAGAATAGCTAACTGATGATTAGCCTATTAACGAATAGTAGAATTGGTGTATGCTCCCTCTTTCCTTTCAATAATAAGCTTACCCGTGGTCCGCAGCAACCAAGTTGAGCTAGTAAAGGTTTCCGCACCTAGTTCCGAGCTATTCTGCTATCAGCTACCAAGAGGGCGAAGACTATGGCAGAAGTGGAGCGATACATGCCAATTGGCCCTCAGCTTACTTCGATATCTGATCACAGTCTTGTTTACATGAATTGGATATCAATAAGTTTGATCCGAATAATGACCTCGGCTCCAAAGAGTCAACCTCGGCTCCAAAGAGTCCTCTTTCAAGCCTATCAGTCAGCAGCGGCTCTAACTTTGAGAATTTGCCCAGACGAACATCCTTTCAATCCACGATCGACCTCATCTAATTTCATTATATCACACTCTAACGTGTAGATGACAGCGAAGCTGTTGACAAAGCTATGCTCCCATAAGCCGGGAGATTATACCTAAACGCGATATGTCAAGGGAGACCTGTCGACTTATCAGTGTCGTCGAACAAGGCCCTTAACATATTAGCAAAGCCACACCTAAAATTCGTCTTTAGCTTCTTAGATAGATCTCACTCCTCTTTACCCCACATCAGTTTCCTATGACGACTTTGCCATCCCCGATAAGATGGTGGACTTATTTTTCGTTCTAACTTTATTCTTTACATCTAGAAGTCCAACACCTTGGAAATCCACTAATGTGCATGATATGTACCTGTTCCTTGCTATTACTACCCCTGAGTATTCTTTTGTAGCTCTAGAAAGATCAATGAGTTTTACTTAAAGGAATTGGCGCGTAAACAGTCGAATACCCATCAAGCTTCTGCGTACACGTCTGAAATGTGATCCATGAATAAGTTTTCCATCTCACAGATAGTAGTTTGACGTGAATGCTCTCGTACCAAATGCGTTAGAAATAGCTGCTTAGAAATAAGTTAAGCAGGTAGATCGTCAATGGACATCCCAACGCCCGTTGAAGGAGTAACCACCATCATCTTCAGATATATTTGTAAAAATATCTAGCACTGCCCTTAATAAAATATATGCCTCATACTCCAAGACCTCATGGCTTCTGATACGATGAGCTATTTACTGCACGATTGCACCTGCCTGTGTGCTGTCGTATCGTGGTAATACATAGTTTAATAAAAAAAAAAATACAGTAAGCCTCATGCGGCCAAACGACGTTGCTCAAATTGTCGTCATTACTGCCATGTGCCGCGAAGACGTTGTCAGTATCGATCATGATATCACTCCTACCGAGGTGTAAAGTTCCTGCCGAGGTGCAACCCTCTCTATTATGACATTCGGAAATGTCATATCAAATCCGATATTTTAAGTTCGCTGGTTGGAAACTCCGAGCTTATGGTGGCAAATATACAGCTACAATTAATGGGCCTCGTCATAAGGCTCACGAAGCTGACGTAAAGCGGCTTCCGTTAGGGCGCTTCCTTACTGTACGATGAGCTTCTTCAAAAGAGATTAAAACAGAGTATTCTTAGTAGACGTACATCTATAAGTAATCAGGTGCCTCCGCGCTCAAACTGAAACAGGTGAGCCATTCAATTACATCCTAGATACGCAAATACGTAGCCAGAAAACAAGATGCCCACCTATTCCTCCGTATCCAAAGTTGATGTGCTTATAATCGGTGCTGGTCCGGCTGGGCTAATGTGCGCACTATGGATGGCTAGGCTTGGTGTTAATGCTCGTGTGGTGGAGAAAAGAGCCACTCCTGTTTCTGCAGGCCAGGCTGATGGGCAAGCGCTTTAAATGAGGCGATGATCTCAAAACAAAACTCTGATTCATTGTTCAGGATTCAATCGCGGACATTCGAGATCCTAGATTCCTTTGGATTGGATCAAGTTTGGCGTGAATCCACTCATGTTAAAGGTACGTTCAAGAGTACTCGTTGAGGCAAACAGATCTTAACAAATCATGAAAAGAGGCCACATTTTGGGATCCAGATGAGAATGGCAAGATCCACCGCAGTTCAAGAGTCCCAAATAGTATGAAAGGCCTGTCGCGCTTCGACTGCACAGGTACAATTCACCAAGGCGTTATCGAAAGCTTCCTTATACAAGCCATTAGAGCGTCAGCATCTGTACCAAGCCATCCTGAGGTGATAATTGAGGGCAATATAACCCCGTCTTCCCTCCATATCGATGAAACTCTTATCGATGATCAAGATGCCTATCCTGTGATGGTTACCCTAAAACATTTTGACGACGCAAGTGTGGTTGATGCAAAGAGCCGTGGTAACATCGATGAAAGCCTGCACAAAACCAGCTTTGGGGATGATGATTCAAAGCCAAAATATCTGCAGAACGCCCAACCGGGGGCGGAGGAGCTGGTTCTGGCAAAGTATTTCGTAGGATGTGATGGTGCACATTCATGGGTACGTAAAGCCTTGGGACAGGAATTTAGGCTGCGGGGCGAGACTACAGAGGCTATCTGGTGAGTCTGTCGTTCACCAAGACGTAAGTTGAAGTTGCTGCACAGCCAAATGACAAATTTGCTCCAGGGGTGCGATGGATATAATCCCGGTCACTGACTTTCGTAAGTGGGAAAGGCCTTATTACGCTTCGCCGCATAGCAAATCCTAACCTAGAAGCAGCCGATATCCGAGTTCGCAGTATGGTGCGCAGTACCAGCGGTGGGAGTCTCATGATGATTCCAAGAGAGAATAAACTCGTTCGGTTGTACATTCAACTAACGGACGGTTTGTCAACTAATTGCCTGCTGACCCGATCCATGGTCACCCCTGAGATGCTGATAGAGACTGCTCAGAGGATTCTCAGCCCTTACACCATTGACTTCACATATATACACTGGTGGAGCGCATATCAGATTGTACAGAGATCAGGAGACCATTTTGATAAGCAAGGACGTATCTTTCTTGCTGGTGGTACGTCAATATAGCTTTGGTTGCTTTATCCCAGTATTCTTGTACTCTAATAACCCACTCCAGATGCCGTTCACACTCATTCGCCAAAGGCAGGGCAGGGAATGAACGTATCTATGCAAGATACGTATAATCTGGGTTGGAAGATTGGTTTAGCATGCAAGGGACTTGTGCGGCCAACAGCCATTATCCCAACCTACGATATGGAGCGTAAGTTGGTCGCTAAAGAACTGATCGCATTTGACCGGAAGTTCTCCGAATTACTTTCGATGCACTCTGCCAAAGATATTTCGGAATCGTCAGTCGAGCTTAAACAGTTTTTTAAGAAAGCGCCACTGGTGCGTATTTGAGAAGCTTAAAGATATCTCGCTACTATCTGACCACTTGAACAGTTTACAACTGGCATTGGTGTAAACTATGCCTCGAGTATTCTCACAGTTGTAGACGATGAGGCGTATGGCTTAGCGAAGTATACTGTCCCGGGAAAGAGATTCGCCTCGTGTCAGGTAACAAATCACTCGGATGGGAGAGTTTGGGAGCTTCATCATCGCATGCCATCTGACGGACGCTTCCGTATCATGGTTTTCGGCGGCAATATCGCAGATGCTGAGCAACGATTTGGAGTCAATACCTTGGGCCAGTGGTTAGGCAAGACACTAATTCCACGATACCCTCCGATCAACATCTGCCCCATTGTCGATCGTCGTCTGCAGACTGTCCGATTCCAGTCCGAACTAATGACACCAATCATAGAGATATTTCTGGTACATACGGCTCCTCGTGACCAGATAGATGTACTGCGGGACGTAGACTCTACGTATCATCCGTGGCATCCCAAGCTCGGCTGGGACTATGATCATATATTTACAGCTTCTAGAGTCGCCACTCAAGATAATATCCAGCTTACACAGAGTGTATACCGAGATTATGGGATTGATGAGGAGAGAGGTGCCGTCGTACTTGTAAGACCGGATGGATATGTTGGGATGGTAACCAGTGTCGCCGCAAAAGAGGCACGGACTAAGATTTGCAACTGGTTTGACAGCTTATTACAGGGCTTGGATAACTAAACTTCGAGCAGCTTTCAGTTAATAAACATTAGCAATTCAGGATCTCCTAATCATCAGTGAATGAAGAACCACCAGTTCCCTTTGGTCAACAGAAACAGAATATGAAAGCAAGTGGTGTAACTTTTGTATTATTATGTATGGTATATCACGCGATAACTGGCGTCGGAGGGTAGTCATAATGCTTAGTCAAATTACCTCCTCTTCCATCTTCTTCTCCATCATGCCCCAAAGCCCTTTCGCTCTGTTCCCAGAGAACCAATAATTACCTTCAAGATCTTTGCCCACAACGATGATTCCATCGGAGAAGTTATATGGGCCCTGTACGCTCTGGACGTAGGATGGTGTGAGCGGCGTGCGCCGTGGTGTAACAGCCGCGGCTGATAGATCAGTCGCGTACATGTTGGCTTTTTGCCAATTGGAAAACATAAGCAACTGCATCGATGTGCTGCCAAAAAATGGAGGCGCCCTGTTGGCTGGATCAAGTCGGATCAACGACGTATACGCTTCGACTTGTTCGCGAGTACCTTGCTCTTTAATCGAGCGACGGATCTGTGATGCCAGATAGCTAAGCGGTTTTTGAAGCACATCTTTAGCTGGCAGTAGAGTAACGAGAAACCCAACGCAGTTGCTTAGGAATGGTCGCTTGTCTGGTATGAGATCCTTCAAAATCGGCCGCCATTGATATGCTTGTTGTACAGCAATCTGGAAATAGCGAGTTTAGGAAATGAATGTTGAATGACTTCTAGAACAAGTACCAAAGAGTGACTACTTACAGGTGTCTCCGAATGCTCTGGAAGATTAGCAATTGCTAAGCGAGTTGTCCAAGCCAGTAGAATATCTCCTTCGCTCAGGAATGGAGCCTCCCATTTCTCGCTAGGGGCTTGAGCAGCAAGTTCCGCGAGAGCCTTTTCTCTCAATTTCGTGATATAAGCAGCGGGCACACAGACCATACGATGCTCTTGCTTCTTTACCACCAAGTTGTAGCAATTCTGAAGCACCCACCAGACAAGACCAGGCTTGGACATGTGATATGCCGCAAGGACATGGGGCTCTGTAGGCTTCTTGCCACAATGCTCCAAAATATAGTCGTCGGGAGCCAGTGGCTCTGGGATCTCGTCTTCTCTACCCTGAAGCATGAGCATCCACGCATTGAGGAGAGACTTTTTTGCCATCGCGTCAAAAGTAAGGTGTATCCAATGGAGGACGACTATTGTCGAATTCTTGAACGAGACAACGCGCAGACCAAGCTGAGGACGGTCTGTATAGATATAATCATCGAGATATCTGGGTGTCTCCTGGCCGTAGATGAGCTTTGAAAGCTTATCAGGATCCCCAACGATTGCTGGTCGGCCATTACGGGGAGCATGGGGAATACATGATCCCGCGGGGTGGTCTTCCACAGCTAAGGCGCCATGGTCGACATGTTCAAATCCCACTGCTAGACGGTCTGGAGAAAAGCTGGCTGGGATATGATGCTCAAGTTGTCCACGATCCTAAATGATGGGGGCGGAGTTGTTAGATATATTGGCCTTGCCGGAGGGGGGGGGAAGCGTTCTTGTCTCGCACATTTCTTCTCAGTCGAGCACCCAGCTTGTTCCAGCCAGGGCGGCTTACTACACGCTCCAGAGAGGTGCGTAAGCTCTGAGGGTCCAGTACATCGTCGAAAACGAATAATGTATATAGCACAAACGTCCTAAAGATAATGGTGTCATCAAAGAAGCCAACCGGGACAATCTTGTCGGTCGGTACAGGCTGGGGTGCCTTTGATGGATTAAAAAAGAATTCAAACATACTTGTCAAGTCTTACCCATCCGTTTACATGTTTGTCCAGCGGTAAGGAAAACCATGGCTACTTTGAATCTATTAATATGAGAGCAAATTGTGATACGGATGGCGCCACATTTCAACTGCAGCGGATTCTGCAGCGGATTCTGCACCTGTCAAGTGTTCTTTACTGCTAGATAAAATTACTCCAACTCCTGCACTCAGGGGCTGCGCGGAACAGGTCTCTTCATCCGGATGATATGATTTCTTACAGAGTTCATGTCTGTCCCGTACTAATCCCTGTCTCTGACAGGGTTTAGGGTAGCAATGGCCGGCTATTGAAGTTAGTCTACTTGAGCCAACAACGTTTGAACCAACAACGTCTGAACCAACAACATCTGCACCGTTGTAAAAACGTCTTTAGTGGACCTCGTGGAGGCATTTTATGTGATCTTATGACTCATGAGATGTATGGCGGAAAAACAATGCCGGAGCTATCTCCTTACTAGTACTAAAATTGCCGACATCAGGACAACGTACGCCCGCCCAGTCCCATCTTTCCCCTTTATATGTCACGCAATCTAGGGACTCCAGATAAACTAAATTAATAAGTTGATTAGTCTTCTAGCCTCGTAAGGCAGCTAAAATTATTCTTCTCTTTGCAAGGATGCACAAATACTGCGATTCCTTCTCAGAGTTGGCGTGTATCTTAACTTCCTTGCTGAAAAGGGATAAATCATTATTATCCAACCTGAATAGCACAGACTGTCTTGATGCGATAGCAAAAGACAAGGGATGACAAAAAGGTTAGCTAATAAGTCCAAGGAAGATGGCCAAAACGGCTGTAGCTATGAACACGAGCTTATTAGGAGAGGATGCGATATTGGGCACTGCACGTCAGCCAGGGGAATGTGTCAAACGTGCCGATCACGTCCAGATCGCATGGGGCGGTTGAACTTTTGTACTGGGATCAAAAATTGAACAGCTTTCAAACACACCGCTGACGGTACGAATACGGTACGGTCCGTCCGAAGTGTCTACGGTTTAATACTTTTATCACGTTAGTTCCCAGAAGGCAACACGCGTAAACTTTCTTCTGCCCTCCCTTTGTTAATTCTTGCAACCTTTTGCCTTTGCTGCCCTTAGCCCCCTCTCCGCTGCAGCTCCCTAAGGGCCTCTCATTGGCCCTTAGCTATGGCCTTGTTGATAAGTCGAAACGAAGAAGGCGAGCGTATATCAGCAATTGCGAATCGCCTGCCTCCGATACCTGTCCATGGCTTCACAAAGACGATCCAAGCAATAACATATCTTATAACTATCTTAGCTACAATCATTGTTGCACTGCGCGTCTACGTGCGGGTGCGACTTTCAGGATCACAACGAGCATGGGGCTGGGATGACATTTTCGCCGTGGCCGGCTGGGTATGATACATTCCCATTGATACCCTGATTACCGCCAACTTAACAATAAAACAGGTTCCTCTTATTCCCTCTGTCGTCTTTCTCATTCTAGCAACCTACTATGGGTTAGGTGCCCATGACGACCATGTGCCTGATGGAATGCTCATCTATTACCAGGTCAGGGTTAAGAGCTACATGTTTTTGTTTGAGATGATTTACTTTGCCTCATCCATTTTAACGAAGCTTGCCATGGCCATTATGATCCTGAGACTAAGCTCTACTCGGACCTACGTGTACATCATTTGGGGGAACATAGCCCTGCTATCTGTCAATGCTCTTGTGTGTTTAATCATCATGTTCGCAAGCTGCTCGCCTCTTCCGGCCTTGTGGAACGAGAAACTGTATGTTGGATACACTACTGCAATTAAATTTTACTTGGCTAACAGTTTAATGAAGTGGCTATTGTCGCCTCAAGAACGGCTGGATCATTATTAGTTATGTCGGCTCCGTTGTTTTGGCCATGGTGGATTGGACCTGCGCAATCACCCCGTTCTTCATGCTGCGACGTCTTCAAATGCCAACGCGAAGGAAGGTTTCGGTACAGATCATTCTCAGCTTGGGCATCATTGGTAGCGCCGCTGGTCTAGTTCGCCTGGGATATTATCATGCTTATGATACTGACAAGTATCCACACGAATCTCTTTGTAAGCGCTGTCTACTATTCCCACTGATGAAGCAAAACCCATACTGGGATTTCTAACAATATTATTCGATGTAGATAATTGGGGTTCAACAATTCTGTGGTCGCTCCTAGAGGCAGGTTTGGGTATTATCAGTTGCTCACTGCCTCCACTCCGTCGCCTTTTCAAGAAGTTCTACCAAGGTTCATCTGGACAGTCTGACATGAAGTCTGGACCAGGAACAACCGATGTAAGAAACCCCTCCCAGCAGGATGCTCTGAAGTGACGCTAACTATTCGTTGTTTATAGGGTGGAACACAGCTGACGAGTCTTGGTGGGAAGCAAAGCGAAATATTGACAAGCATCCGACGGAAAGAAGGGGATAAGTGGAATAGATTAGACGATGAACAGTCGACTTCCAGCCAACAGCATATCATTAAGATAACGGATGTATCTGTCGAGACAAGCAGTACAGATGGCAATAAATTTCAGGACTATCGAAAAGATAATGAATACTCTTGGGAAGATCATACATAACTTTTACTAAAAAGCTTTTTTTGTTATCGAAATCTATAGATTTGGGAAAAGTTTACAACTCGGTCGGCGCAATATAGACATCTATTATTTAATTACATATTAATTTATTTCTACATATCATAACCCACATCATCATAAGTCTTGAATGAAATGTACCATCACCATAAGTCTATGGAATCCTGTAAACATCGGATCTCATGTCGCAACACGAGTCCATGGAACATTTGAAGCCGCTATAAGCCGAAAGCGACAGTGGTCTAGTCCCACAAGAAGTTGTTTACGGCCAAATAAGAGTTAGCCCTGCACACACGGCGAACGAAGCAAACTTTCGGCGAACGAACTACCTTTAACCGAAGACAGTATCACAGCACTAAACACTAAAGTTGCCCGGCCACCGTTCGTCGGATGCAACTAGAACCTTTCATATCTTCAATGGTTTCTTTTTAGTAGCGCCAAATATGAGATATGGAAGCCATCAAGCTAAATTTACACCTTGAGTGGTCTATACCTGTCATATCCACGGCCAACTGTAATAATCTATTTGTAACATCTTTGTTGCTAAATTAGGTCAACGTAGTTAGCCGTGTGTGCGCGGCAAAGATTGCCATGATTGTTCACACGTATCACCAGTCTCGGACAGTAGTTGTTACTATGAGTGTTTCCAAGTGGTTATTTAATCCGATTTCCCTCGTGAAAGTCAATTAATCCAGCTCTCTCCAGTGTAAAAACAATACAATCAATTAATTGCGCATAAATAAACTCGCCATTGCGCGTGCACTTGAGTCTTTCGCCTCCATATTCGCTCCAAGGCTACCACTTCAACAGCCATGTCTCTATATCGCATCGGTGTAGATATTGGCGGCACCAATACTGATGCGGCAATCATTGATATCAAGGCACTGAACAGCTCCAATCGGGGAGTTCTCGCTACCCACAAAGCACCAACAACGCCAGATATCACCACAGGCATTGAGGAAGCTATCAGAACAGTGCTAAGTAGCTCTGCTATTGACCAGAGAAGAGTTCTCAGCGTCACTATTGGCACCACCCACTTTATCAACGCTCTTGTGGAAGCCGATGCCCGAAGGCTGGATCGTGTTATCGTGGTGCGGCTCTGCGGGCCCTTCACTCGCCAGATCCCTCCCTTTTCTGGCTTCCCCGTTGGCCTTCGCAATATCCTGGATGGCGGTGTATTCTATCTCGATGGTGGACTAGAGATGGATGGTAGGCAGATTGCTGAGCTCAACGAGCAGCAGATCCGCCAGGCCGCGATGGACATTACAGCTGCCGGAGTCAAGGCTGTCGCTCTTGTCGGCGTCTTCTCTCCATTAGACCACGATGGGATTCAAGAGGAACGGTGCAAAAAAATCATGCAGGAAACTGCACCTGATCTCAAAGTCGTCTGTTCTCATGACATTGGTCCTATCGGCTTTTTGGAGCGTGAGAATGCGACTATTCTAAACGCCTCCATCTTGAGAACCGGTCACCGTGTCAAGAAGAGTTTTAAACGAGCTATGAAACGTCTTAATCTTGGCTGCCCATTATACCTATCTCAGAACGACGGCACGCTTATTGATATCGAATCTGCCGCTGATTTCCCAATTAAGACTTTTGCCAGTGGCCCGACGAATAGCATGACAGGTGCAGCTTTCTTGGCTGGCATTGGCCACGGTCATGGAGCTTCTAATAGCGTGCATGGGGCCACCAATGGCATGTCTGCTGAAAAGACATCTCTGAATGGTACTACCACCAATGTTGAAAGCTCATCCTGTGAGCAGGCTCAAGTTCTGGTAGTCGATATCGGTGGTACCACAACAGATGTTTGTGCTTTGCTACCATCTGGTTTCCCTCGTCAGGCTCCCGGCTTCGTCGAGATTGCAGGTGTTCGCACGGCATTTTCCATGCCCGAAGTTGTGTCCATCGGACTAGGCGGTGGTAGCATAGTTACTGTAGACGGTGAATCCGTCTCTGTTGGCCCTGCATCTGTCGGCCATTTTATCCAAAAACGAGCAAAGGTGTTCGGTGGCTCGACCTTAACTGCCACTGATGTTGTTGTTGCCGCCGGTAAAGCTGCTCTTGGCGATCCCAGTTTTGTTCATGACATACCTCAGTCAGCTGTCAATCTTGCTTCCCGAGATATCAAAAAGAAACTAGAACGGGTGATTGATCAGATGAAAGTTTCAGCAGCTCCAGTTACCGTTCTATTGGTTGGAGGTGGAGCTTTACTAGTCACTGATGAATTGGCTGGTGTTGAGAAATGTATCCAACCCATTCACCAAGGGGCTGCCAATGCTATCGGCGCAGCGATTGGTAAGGTCTCTGGTGAGGTTGATACAGTCGAAATTCTTGAGGGCAAGGATGAGAAGGCAGTTATCGACGCCGCCTGCAAGAAGGCCATTGAGCAGGCCGTAGAAAAGGGCGCAGCGAGAGAGGATGTAAAGATTGTCGAAGTCAACAAGATGCCACTTCAGTACATGTCAAAGGTTACGATCCGTATCCAAGTAAGGGCTGTAGGTAGACTCGCCATTCCAGATGACCTGGCGCCTCCACAAGGCCTGAACGGGTCGTTCCATGACGACACAGACGATGAACAAGAGACGGATAAGGTCGCTGTACCGAACGCGCTTGAGCCCACCACGCGACCAAGCCTCAATATCGATATTGCAACGTATCGTCCGAATGTCAAAAACGGCGTATGGTATGTTTCAGAAGTGGACTTGGAGTTTATGACCACAGGCTGTGGCGTCCTGGGCACCGGTGGTGGAGGACCAGCATATTACGAGTATCTCAAGGGATTGAACACGTTGCGCACTGTTAGGGAAGGCAACATGAGGATCATTCCACCCAAAGCTCTCAAGGAAGATGATATGGTTGCCATGGTGGCTTGGTATGGAAGCCCCAATGTCATCAACGAACGTATTTCAGGTGGCAACGAGATTCTCGACGCTATCGATGCCATTAACAAAACAAAGAACATCAAAAGCTTTCATGCCTTGTTGGCTGAAGAAATGTAAGTTACGGACCTATCCCAAATGCCGGCAATATGAAGAGAGCTGACACAATTCAGTGGTGGTGGAAACGGTATGAGCGTCTTTCCTGTGAGCGGCCATTATAATGTCCCCGTTGTTGATGCAGACGGGATGGGTAGAGCTTATCCTACAAAATATCACGGTAAGCGCAGCCGATACGAAGTAAATGCTTGTAAAAAAAGTGCTTCCTAACTATTTGTAGTGACCTTTAGTGTCTATGGCCACTCTCTAACTCCATGTGCCATTACTGATGCAAAAGGCAATGCGTCAGTCATCATGGTAAGTATGAGCTAGCTGAATGGCTGCTTACAATTCCACGCTCTATGACTGACTTGAGATGCACAGAAAGCGAGCTCGCCTGCCCGCTTGGAGAAGATGCTGAGAACCACGGCTGTGGAACTAGGACTCTCCTGCGCATCAGCTTCGAATCCGATGCCAGGTTCCATCATCAAGTCAACGGCAGTGCAAAATACACATTCACAAGCATGGTACCTCGGACGGGCAGTTCACTCCGCTCGTCGCAATAAAACGAGCTATCTCGACGCAATAGTACGTTCGGTATCCCTCTCGCATAAAAGCTTCTATTGACAATTGCAGTTTGCCGTTTGTTCTGGAAAACTACTCTTCACGGGTAAAGTTATTGATGTCCATCGATACATTGGTGGCGGCTACACAATGGGCGCCGCCATTATTGCACCGTTGAGCGAAGACGAGCGTGAGACTACGTCGATCGACAACCAAACACGAACAGACAAACACATGATTATACCCTTCCAGAATGAGTACTTGTACGCAGCACTCTGCGATGCCACCGGCACCAAAGAGTCGCAGGAAGTCGTTTGTACAGTTCCACATCTCAT
Source organism: Trichoderma simmonsii (assembly GCA_019565615.1). Classification (NCBI taxonomy): domain Eukaryota; kingdom Fungi; phylum Ascomycota; class Sordariomycetes; order Hypocreales; family Hypocreaceae; genus Trichoderma; species Trichoderma simmonsii. Next base: position 6,314,669 of record CP075866.1, read on the forward strand.
ATCAATTCTTGGCCAGGATGGAGAAGCGATTGGGTCACAAGATATGCGTTACGGTCTCCGTGTCAACGTCATTGGATTGTCCGCTCATCCAGTGTGGATGACGGAGAGAGCTCTGCAGGTGGGCGGCCCGGCGGGGTTTGGTCTAGATCTGCCGGTTGTCGGAGACTTTGATGAGTTTACAGAGGCACGAAGTGTGATAGAGGAGTTTGGTAACTGAGTGTTTGAGACTTTATAACAGGTAAACTTTAGACAGACGTCAAAAAATATCAGATTAACATAGATATTAATTTGAAGCGGCAGAGACTTCATTTACCGACTTATAGAAGAGTAACGCCTGGATCAGTTGTCCCCCTACGTATGACTTGCGCCGCTTGAGAAAAGAATGAATCAATGCGATCCTTGGCTGCGCGTAGGAGCGCTGTCACTTCTTCATTACTGACATCCCATAAGCTATTCATAGCTTGGTGAAATGTCTCGAGCAAGCCGTATGCGTGCTCTATATCACCACGTTCGGAAGCGACTAAGAAGAGAAACACAAGAAAGTTTCCACACAGGACAAATTGTGATCTTGCATCTATGTTTAACGGTAAGTCAGTGGCCGTTCCACCATGTGATTAGCAATAGTCAAAATGAAGATGTAACCTACAACGACCCCAGAATCCAACCATATTATTCTTGTCCAGGTGCGATATGAATTGTACAAATCCGTCGAATGCTAGAAGCGCCTCGGGAAACCACTTTCGGAGGTTGGAGCTTGCTTTCAGCTTGGCCTCTCTCGTCGAAGGGTGCATCAAAGCACGGTAAAGGAGAACTTGGGTAGTGTAGAATGACAAATGTAGGGGGCCTAACTGTTAAAGAAAGCTTTCATGATGAACAGTGGATAATACACTCACAGTTGTATGAGGCTATTCTTCTTCTATCCCGTCCTTCTTTGTTCAAGTCGAGGCATGAAGGAATTAAACTTGCCCACTCCTTGAGCCTAGCCTCTACGGCGAGGATATCTGTTTTGGCTTGTGTGGTGTTATTATCTATGACCTGTAAATCGGCATTTACTTGGCTGCAGAAGTGTTATTAGGAGTTGAATGAACAAAGGGAAAATAAACTACAAAGACTCACTAGTTGGAGTCCAGCACTGTTCGTAACGATCGCGCAACGTCAACCATTTCCAAGAATCTCGCGCCCGTGGAGACTTGGAATCGCCTATCCTCTGGCTCAACTAGGTACTGCACATCATCTGGAACATCCTCATCCCAACGCATATCCTCCATTGTTAGTGGGGTCGTGGTATATGATTTGCTCGCTATATGGGACGGGTTCCCATGGCACATTGCTGACCAGCAATCAGCATAGAACGTGGCCCATCACAGCTTCCGCCGCAAGTGCCTCTCAGTCGCATTGATGTTCCAATCTCCCGGCTCGACATGCAGACCTATCATTTGCGCACACGCCGTAGCCTGAGCGGATGATGTCCATGTCGTAGGAGCTTCGAGCGTGTCCATCGCTGGCGGCGTTACATGTTGAAGGAGAAGACATGCCTGTAGAATAAAGAGATTAGGGTTTTCCATCTCTCTCCTGAGAACTTGATGTGCGTAATCGGTAAGTTCATGCTGTACAAAGGGCATGGATGTGTCCTTTAATGTGTAGTCACGATCCCAAAATACAAATGCCAACGCGTAGATGGCCCCTCGCAAGCATGCAGGAATACTCTTCTTGTCGGCGTGATATCTGCTCAGGAAGCGGACTTTGGACATTATGGGAAAAGCGGGATGGACATGGCGGAAGAACAATCGAACAAGGTTATCGCCAAATGGCCACACCTTGCTCTCGATGGCGTCCGAGACTTGCTGTTTGTCTCTTTTGACGTGATCTGGGTGTTCTATCCGTAGGAGAAGGAAGTGGATTGGACTCTGTTCCGTTGTAGATGATGATGTGCTGTATGATTGAACCTGTGCAATATTCGCAGATAGACTAAAATTGTCTCTCAGGATCCCGTATTTAAATGAGTCGAGGAGGAAGCCGTCTTGCTCACTGGGCCGTCCCAAAAAGTATGCGCAACGTCCTGGAATGTCTTCGAGTGTATATGTAGTACAGCTTAGTATGGTCTGGTCTCTAAGTAGTATGGTCCGCACAGTTTCTGTATCTGCCGTTGACGAGGTCACTGGGCTGTGTACGAAGTTTTGATGCACCAAGATAGCTGGATCGCTACATTGCGGCAGGAAAGAGTCTGGTTGATGGTAGTTGTTGGGCTTAAATAATAAGGGACTGCTGTTTGTTGACTCGGGCTTGGCGGCACACGATTGGCGATTGGTGGTGCTGTAACATTGAAAGAGCTACCATGGTTGGAAGTATTCGACTGCAATTGCTGTTGTTGGGCGGTCTCCGGCTCATCCTCTTGTGCCCCGTCTTGAAGAATGGCAGGCCGTTGTATGTCTTGGGCGTCACTTACTGTCGTGGAGGTGGACTGACATACGATGCCTCTCCGTCTACACGATTGACCTAACAATTACGGTTACACTGCTGAACAACCTAAGGCAAATCTACAGAGACGCTGGAATTTGATGCAGAGCCGAACATCGAGTATGCCAGAATGACAGGAAAGGAAGCTTACAAGGCGGGTCGGTTGCAATAACGCATGCTGTCTTGCGTTTTCGGCAATCATCACACGGACGGTTCTTCCGGCTCCTTGGCCGTCGAGGGTGACCAAAGGTGCTTTTGATTACAAACTTGCGAGGAGGGCGTCGACGCCGGCGAGATTGTTGCCGCGGCATACTATCGATGGCGACTTCATCTGTTGGTGCAGAGATGCTGCTTGAGGCATTCATGCTCGCTCACTGCACACCCGGCGATATTCACCTATAGGCCCACAAAGTCTAGAGAGAGGTCACGATTGCGACAATGGTCGATGCGTTACATCAATCCGTGGATTCAATGATATGGTGAGGCGGGGAAGTAATCACTTTGGTTGGCCGGCGTGACTTATAACCTACCATAGTCACGGTGTTGGTAGTCCGTGCTAATACCCGACTAGTGGTGTTACTAGTGACGGCGAAGTTATACAGCAAAGCCTTCGTTCGCCGAAAGGTCTTGTCCATGCCACATTTGCGCGAGAGGCACGCCGCTCTTCGTAATTCCCACATTTCCATGGAGCTAATTGCTCCCAGATAAGGTGAGTGCACGCTGAGATTGTCTGCTGTCCTGAGCTAACTGTCTTTTCAATGCTTATCTGCTATTAGAATCACTCGTAGAGCCAATAGCATTAGCCATTTGTCCCCGAATGCTCGTCACCCCGCAAAATGGAATCCAAACCATCTTCGTTAGGGGCCATGATCGAGGAAGTGCGCCAGTGATTACCCCGGAGATTCAAATCTTCCCCCGAATGTCCCATCGTTCCGCAGCCCAGATCGTTGCCACCGTCATCATCATAGCGTAGCCGCAGTGCGTCTATCTTTGTCACGAAGTACAGTAGGTCGCTTGTTATCATCATCTGCGTCCGGACTGAGGCACAGAAGAAGCGCCACACCAACGCCAGAGAACGTCGTCCGCCTATAAAAGGTGTCTTATATCCTTCATCCCTTTAGCATCCAGGTATTAATGACATTCCTGGATCTAGCATAAATCTGCTGGAAACAACACTGGCACAGTCTCGGCTTTCTCACATCAAGAGTGAGCCTCTTTCCACCTGCCATGAGCACTCGTTGGGCAGCAGTCAAGCACAAGCTTGAATGGTCAGTTAACTGATATCATACAATACTATGACTTAATACTAACTAGGGGTATCAGTCCTAAAGACGAAGATGCCAATTATGAAAATACGACCTGGTGTAACCGCGACTTAATCCCAATTCCTCCAGATCGCCGAACGTTTCACATATGGTCCTATCTCGGTAGCATACGTCCCACGACTCTTGACGGGTGGAAATACTGATTAGTATAACAGGTTACTGGACTGTATCTGGATCTAATCTCTCTGCGTGGTCCTTGGGCAGCACTCTGCTCGCGTTTGGACTTAGCCCCGCAGAGGCGATTGGAGTGCTCGTACGACCACCTCGCTTAAACGGTGCAATACCACTATTATTAACCGATTATTAGATATTAGGAGGCTTTCTTACTGGTTGTCTTGCAGTTGTGGCCGGGTGGCCTGGAGCAAAACACAACATCGGCTTTACTGTTTCTAGTAGATTCTCCTGGGGCTTGAGGGGATCGTACTGTACGTATTACTTCCTTGGGTATTCCTTTGTCTTGAGGCTTTGTCTTGAGGCTGCTAATATAGTGGGAAAACAGTTCCTGTGATTATTCGTTGCTTTACAGGCTGTATCTGGTTCGGCATTCAAGCATTCTGGGGAGCTCAGGCAACCAGGGTCACCCTTGGAGCTATTATTCCTGGTGAGATTGTGACGATACCAAATCATGTTTTCATTGAGCCAACTATGATCCTCTAACTTGTTTCAAGGCCTTGCCCATATGCATAACAGCTTTAGCGAAAGTTCTCACCTTGCGACGAACGATTTTATTGGGCTCCGTCATCTGGATGTGTGCCTTCATCCCCGCCATCCTCATCAAGCCGGAGAAACTACAGATCCCTTTTGTTATTTGCTTTTTTCTCTTCTGCGGCTCTTGTTTCGGTATATTAATCTGGTGAGAATAGTCGAGGCAACTCCTCCAGCTAATATACTGGGCCAACTAACACTTATTCAGGAGCGTCTCAACTGCCAATGGGGTTGGTGAGCTCTTTCACCAGAAAACAAATGCCCCAAACACGGGCTGGGCTTTCAAGTTTGGTATCACCTCGGTGCTGGGCGCTTGGGGCTCTGGGACGCTCGGCCAATCTGATTGGACTCGATATGCAAAGACTAAACATTCACCGACTCTGTCTCAGCTGATTGCAACTCCACTGACAATTACAGTAACCGCCGTCATTGGTATCATCGCCACAAGCGCATCGAATCACATATTGGGTGGAGAGATTCTATGGAATCCCATCTATTTACTGGCAGCAGTGCAGGAACATTACCACTCTAGTCCAGGGGTACGAGCGGCGGTCTTCTTTGCAGGCATTGGGATTGTGTCCTCACAACTTTCAGTAAGCAAATTCAACTTTCATTCTGTTTCCTAATGGCGAGCCTATACCATTGCTTACACTAACCCTCAGATTTCCATTGTATTAAATTCCATGTCCACTGGTATGGATTTGGCCGGATTGTGGCCAAAGTACATCAATATCCGACGCGGCTCGTACGTCATGATGGTTGTGGGCATAGCCACACAGTAAGTTGACCAACAGTCTCATCGCCAATGACAGTTGAGCTTTGGCTGATTGCTTCTTTAGGCCATGGCAGCTTCTCGCAACGGCGAGCAAGTTCCTCACAGTTCTTAGTGGCTTCGGCGTATTCATGGGTCCGTTGACGTATGAAATCAGGCACCTTAGAGTACACACAGCTGCTAATATTTCACAGTGGTATCCTGCTGGCTGATTATCACATCCATTGGCGACGCAAACTACAGCTGAACGATCTCTACGTTGGAAACGAGCATTCAGCATATTGGTATCAGCACGGGTTCAATTGGCGACCATTTATTGTTTTTATACTGTGCATGTGGCCAGGGCTACGTTTGTCTCCCCGAGTTCCGCCCTTGTAGCACTCAGCTGACCCAGAATACCATGTAGCTGGCCTTGTCGCGACCGCCAATGGCTATACGGACAAGAAATACCAGAATTGGATACATATTTACAACATTTCCTTTCTTCTGGGCCTCACAACCTCGTTTGTATTATTCACTGCTGTAAATTATATCTTCCCTGTTGGGGTCCCGGCTAAAGAAACCCTTTTTCTGTCTGGAGAGGCAATCGATGAGGAGCTGCCTACCATGGCCGGTAAAAAAGACCAGATGAAAGTTGACGGTGCCGATAAATCCGAAGACGAATAATAACGAATGGATCAACAGAAAAGGATAATTTGTTTCCTTCGTAGTCTTGTCAATATATTCATTTCGCTCTGGGTTACTTTGTGTTTCCACAACGCTAGAGTGCCCCCATTGAAGACTCCAATCATGCGCCAACGCACGCTCTGTAGCCGTTCCGTTTCCGTGGGGCCAAGGACAGCAGATCGCCATCGCCCCGCAAAGAGCAAAGAGGGATGGAATGCCCCGCGGTTTGAAGGGGGGCCGCCCCGCCAACTGTGCGGGAAACATGGTGTGGCTGTTGGTAAAGAGAGTGGTGAGGAAGTCACTTCTTACACAGACTAGAATGGCGCGTGATGGCTATAATATGCAATGGAGGAATCTGATCAGACATCACCAACCAGGCCCTGAAAAGCCACAGCCACTACTTGGCAGACAGAACGACAGCTCGTAGGTTATTCTATAGATCAATCACAACTCACAATGAGCAGCGTACGTATGTCTCCCGCCCTCTATGAGAGAGCCGCATGTCCTAATAGCTGTCTTATAGAACCCATCTCTCACCAACTTCAACGCTGGCGCTTCCGTGCCGGATACGGAAGCAATTGGACCCAGTGGACAGAGTATTGCAGAGTGGAGACAGAAGCATGGTATTGATCCAGCGCAGCAGATTCGTACTGTCAGGCTGGTACACATGAGATACCAGCATCCCGACCTTAAGGGTATCAGCACGTTTCTTAATGACTTTGGCATGCGTGCTGTAAAGGAGACTGAAGATCGCGTGTGGTTCCGGGGATATGGGGTTGACCAATACGTCTACTACGCCCAGAAGGGTCCCAAGAAATTCCTCGGTGGGACATTTGAGGTAGAGACGTATGATGATTTGATCAAGGCCTCGAAGCTAAACGGTGCTGGCCCCATTCAATCACTGGACGACGCACCTGGTGGTGGCTCCTTGGTTACCGCCTTGGATCCGGAGGGGCTCCCGATCAATTTTATCCATGGCCAGGACCCCGCGAAAATAGGCAAGATACCTGAGAGACTTATTGTCAACTTTGAGGCCGACAAGCCGCGCAGGCGAAAATTCCAGCGCTTCGACGAAGGGCCGGCCGCGGTGCACAAGGTTAGAGCACGCCCTTAAATACTCTTTTGTGGCTGGGTACCCACTAACAGGACAATGAAACAGCTTGGTCACTACGGCCTCTGCGTACAAAACTTCGCCAAGCAGCTGGACTGGTATACTCGTAACTTTAATTTCGTACCCTCAGATCTGCTCTTTGTACCAGATGAGAACAACAGCACCAGGGACGTCGCTGTCTTCGCCCACATTGATCGAGGCAGCGACTATGTCGATCACCACACCATCTTCCTGAGCCAAGGGCCGACATCACATGTCCATCACTGTTCATTCGAGATTCACGATTTCGACACCCAGCAGCTAGGCCATCAATGGCTGGCTGGGAAGGGATATAAGAGTGTGTGGGGCGTCGGCCGCCATATTCTGGGAAGCCAGATCTTTGACTACTGGTGGGATACAACAGGTAACATGATTGAGCACTATGCAGACGGAGATTTAGTCAATCAAGATACGCCTATTGGACATTTGCCTGCTGGCAACGAGAGCTTGGCGGTATGGGGTCCTGAGGTGCCCAAGGCGTTCTTAGATTAGTGACGGCAGTATCGACTTTCTAGCAAATTTCTAGCTTGTATTACGTGTTACTACATTTGGCCTGCTAAACACGGTCTCAAATTGAACCTGATTCAGCATTATTTGTACACTGTCAAGTTCATTTAGATTCATTTGGAGATTTTGCATTGCCGTATTACTATTCCTGTAATTCGTAGAAATGTATTCTGCTGCTAACCCGGATACCCGCCCACCACCTTACCCTGCACAGGTGGTATTTTGGTGTTTTAGCGCATCCAAAGCTTTCATGCTGGAACTCTCTCTGAGCTGAGCCCTGTGATTGGCTATTAGTCTAATTTTTGAACAGTTTCGGTAAACAAAGCTTTGAACTTAAACTGGATTTGGATTTAGATTGGATTCGCTTGACCTGATTTGAGGGTATCTTTTTTTTTCTGAACAAGCTTAATGCTCGGGAGATGAGAGGCAGAAAAAAGAAAAGATGTTGGCGATAGATTCAAATAGACAATAAGTTTCTGGGCTAATGATACATCTTATTATGCTATGCTTAGGAAATACAGCAGCTACTACCAGGCACGAAAAGCATCCTCCCACACTATAGAGCTCCAGTCGCGACAAGCTTGCGAAGCATCTGAGCAGCATAGACCAGGTCAGATCTTGTATCGCAGGCGGCAAAAACAAATCTGTCAGGCCGCAGAATAATAAATGTTTTGTTCCCCACTTCTTTGGACATGCGATGCGGATCATAACCCATGGGCTTCGGTCTCCCTGCGCACAGGACCGGATCGCCAGCAAACTCTGCGGCAGTGGCAAGCCGGTAGATGTGCCGTCCCTTCAAGTCACAAGGGGCAGCTTGAATACTGTCAAGGAATATTGTGGCCTCATCGTCCCTTAAGGCCCCGTCGGATATATCTTGCAAGCCGTGTAGGGCTGTCTCCACGCTTTCGATATTGTTCTGTGACCGTAATATCACAACCACCTGAAACAGGCCCTGCTTTTGACGACTGAATATGACGTCGTCAGTGAAGAGAACCTTTTCGATTTGTGGAGTATTTGTAACGGGAACGACGTAGACCTGGGGAAAATTCTTGCCGCCGCCATGTCTAGGTAAAAAGGCCATCCCCATCCCGCCCTGCCACTGATACTTGACCATCCCGTCTCTGCGGTTTCCCAGCTGCAGCCAGTGTTTCCAGCTTGGAACGAGCTGGATTAGCCAGAGGTACCAATCGCGTAGAAATACTTTAACACGACTAGATTCCGTGACATAATTTCCGTTCTCAACGGTGGATCGGAGTGACTTGTCCAGCTGTTGTTTTCGTTCCGAATACCAGCCTTTGAGTAGTGTCTGGTAGTCCAACGTATCCTGGCTTCTAGAAGAAGCATTGGTTGCTATACGCAGACGCCACACTAGTGAGATGGCATCGCGAAATGCCGACGCGATTCCTTGTCCTCCGAACGGAGGGAAAACATGGGCGGCGTCTCCGCAGAGAACGACTCGACCAAGCGACCATTTATTGCAGCTTCTTGCCGAGAATCTAAATGGCCGACAACGAAGAACCTCTACACAATCTAGCGGGTATTGGATTTGCTTTGTTGTGAGCCCATAGCGACTTCCCGGATGAGTTATGTAGGGATAAACGACCCTTGCAATCTGGTCTGGCTTTGCCATGTCCCCAGGGTCTTCGCCCGGCTGAACCACAAACTCGAAACGCCAAAGTCTGTCGCCATCGAGACCGAAACGACCACAAACGGCAGGTCGGACATGATTGCACATGAACCGGAAGTCAGTGGGAAAGAATTTGTCGTAGACTTCCTGGGGCGTATACCCTTTCTCCCAAAGGGGGAAATCGGGATGTGTCTCAGGCGAGGGAAGGGAGATCTTCCAGTTGAGGGCAACCCAATCCTCTTCGTATGGCATTCTCATGGCCTGGTCCAAAGTGATGCCTCGAGGCTCCAAATATTGCTTGCGCGTGAAGCCTGTCTTGCCATCTGCACCGACGAGAAATTTGCCGCGAACGGTACGATCTTGGTTAGATGTGTTCGTGTAGCGCGCATATACCCAATCTTCGTCTTCCCAGATGGCTGTGACACGTGCTCCTAGATGCATCTCGCCTACACCCAGTGTTGTTATTTGTGACCTCAGGTGCTTCTCTACGAATGGCTGTTTATGACACATAAAGCCTGGATGGCCAGTACCACCTTCGGTCTATACTTTGTTGTTAGCCAACTTGCATCTATTGGACACCTTGATCAAGAAATACTACTCCATTCCACGTACCGTGCTGTAATCCATCATCATGAAAGGTTTCCTGGTGAGGTCATGATGATCTTTGTCGATAAATCTGAAGTTGCCCATACCTAGAAGCGTGGTGAGCAAGGTGATCAGTAACAGAGGATGACAACGATGGGTATGCTAACACTGGCCTATCTCTGTGAATATCTTCTCGTATATTCCACATGCCTGGAGGTAGCGGATGCCATCCTCGTCGAGAGCGATACCGCGTGGGTCTGCATTCACTTCGCTGTCTTTTTCGAGAACGACATGATGTATAGAGTACTGACTTAAGAGCACTGACACCATAGCGCCAGTTGGCCCGCAGCCACATACAATAACGTCAGTCGTCTCGAAAGGACCTTTCTCTGCCATGATTAATCATTTAGTGAATGCGAAGATCAGTTTACTTTGCCGACAGCGTCCTGAAATACCCAAGGCTGTTCAACATTTCATTATCCTTCCTCTGAGCCCCACGGTTCGTTGTGCGGGGACTTTGCGGGGCAGGTGGGAAGCTTTAAGGCGTGGGGAAGATATGCTGTAAGATCTAAATAAGATGACTGGAATTTAAGCCCCTCGCTGGCCAAACAAATAACAGCCAGCAAGACAACAGTAGTGAGCTGTCCATTCCATTCACCCAACGCCAAGATGCCAAACTGGACTCACTTGATTCGTTTCAGAGCTGTCGAAGATGGCCAAGTTCATCTAGGGCAGGTAGTTGATACTTCGCGAGATGTTGGAGTCGACTGTCTGAATGGCGTCGAAGTCAAGGCTTTCTTGATTAATGGAGATATATTCAACGGTACAGTGACTGATCATGTACTTACCGTAGATCATGTAAGCTACGACTTTTTTCGAAGAATTGAGAAAAGGCTGACAATTGCTTTCACAGCTGCTGTCCCCAGTTAGCCGAGAGCAGTGTAACTACATTAGGTGCCTCGGACTCAACTATAAAGACCACGCCCAGGTAAGTGTAGAATAATCTCCAAATACCCCCTACTACTCCCAGTTTACTTACATACTGCCCGTGGATCAGGAAGGCGGATTCCCGATTCCAAGCGAGCTCGAAGTTTTCACGAAGCCTCGAGCGGCACTCACAGGCCCATATCCGGCGGCAATCACTATTCCAAAATGCGCCCAAGACGGAACCAGCGACTACGAAGCCGAACTCTGTATAATAATTGGCAAAACTGGTCGAGACATTCCCGAGGATAAGGCTCTGGACTACATCCTTGGGTATACTGCATCAAACGATGTTTCAGCGAGAACCCTGCAGCTTGCGGCTAAACAGTGGTCGTTTTCAAAGGGCCTTGACAATAGCTGCCCGATAGGTATGTTTTTGGATAGGAATTGGCGTATTGAAGGCCGCTAACAAGTTCGCAGGGCCGGTGCTTGTCTCTCCCTCTGTCATTAATGATCCACAGTCTCTTAGCATCAAGGCGATCTACAACGGCCAGACGGTTCAGGACGGTAACACGAAGGATATGATCTTTTCGATCAGGAAGCAAATCTCTTGCCTTTCTCGAGGAACGACGTTGGAAGCAGGATCAATCGTACTGACTGGCACGCCAGCTGGTATTGGGTATTTCCGAAACCCACGTGTGAGCTTGGAGAATGGAAGCAGGATCGATATACATATTGAGAGAATTGGAACGCTGGTAAACAAGGTAAAATATGATATTCTATAAGGCTGAGGAAAAGATCCAAAAAAAGATATTTGTTATGTAGTTGCGAATTTACCCCCATTGAGCAATTGAACTTAGCAGCATACCTACAATGATTGGATGTGTCCCATTGAAGCGCTCCATCCAGGCATATATTAGAGGCACTTGTATTATTCATAACTAACAAGGTCAGTCCCTAATCCCCCTGCATCTCAAGATACCAAATAGTCGGAGATCGTGATGGAGATTAGACGAGGCCTTGGCAATTGCCGGCTAAGACATCGTTTCGTGGTAATCCATTGGGCGACGGAACAACGAATGCATAGGAAGACTCATTCGCCACCCTATCAGATACTTCTCAAGGATACCACCATGAAGTACAACTTCTCTTGCCTTGTTTCTCTGCTGTAAATTGTAGCTAGGCCTCGTGGTGCGGCCGCGGTTGTTCTACCGAATCGTGGGGCACAGGTTGGGGCCCCGCAACTAAACTTCTACTGCCATGTCTTTCAATATTTTCCCCACGATCCCCCACCCCCAGTTTGCGGGTTGTAGAGATCTGGGAGGAACATTAAGAGAACATCAAAGTTACTATAATGGTATGAAGTCCATCGAAATTTCCAAATGGAAGAAAAAATGCCAGTCACGATATTTCCATTACCGAAGATGGAGAGAGTTGAGCAGGTTTCCAACCACTCGCCTGTGGCGTCCCCAATTGAGAGCGAGGCTGAGGCCGACCTTGTGCCAGGCACAGAGGTCATGACTGCTGTAGATGGGGCGAGATCCGACAATCAGGACTCAATCGTCCTTATTCCACAGCCAACAAATGATCCACACGATCCACTTGTCAGTTTCACCCTGTCTTTGTCTTTGTCTTTTTCTTGCCTTCTTATGCCCTCTTCTTTTACACCCCTCCGTTTGGGTCTCTGACGGAGAGGCCATCCACACTTTACAGCTATTTCCACCTTTTTGAGAAAAATGACGTTGGTGGATCTATTGGGAGCTAATTGAGATTCTTAGAACTGGAGTACCTTGTGGAAAACTTTGGTTATTGTCAATCAAGGCATCTTCGTGATCACCAGTGTCATTCCAACTCTGTCCATAGCGCCATTGACGCCGATCTTCATGCAGCAATGGCAAAAGTCATTGACCGATGTCGCTTTGTTGGTAAGTAGGTTTCGTACCACACTTTCCTCGCCTTATTATCTCATGCCATTGCTGAAATAATGGTACTAATTCTCTCAAGACCGGAGTCACTGTTATTCTTCTAGGTTACTGCAACTTCATTATCATCCCTAGCTGCGAGATCTTTGGACGACGGATAACCCTCCTTGTCTGCGCGATACTCAATATTGGTGCTTGCATCTGGCAAGCAACGGCAACGTCATATGGCTCGTTTCTAGGCGCCCGGATTCTCGCGGGGACTGGAGCTTCTGCAAATGAGAGTATTATGAATGTCGTTGTCACTGATATTTACTTCCTCCACGAGCGCGGAAAATATGTTGGATCCTACTTGTGAGTTTCAACTTCACTTACCCAAGTTGCAGTTCCGTACTGACCTGCGACCCAAGCTGGTGTTATTTTATGGGTCTCTTCCTTGGCCCTATTATCTCTGGAGCTGTCGCAGAGCACGTTTCTTTCAGAATCTTCTTCTGGGCTTGTACCGGTGCTCAGGGGCTTAACATCATTGCACTGTTGTTTTTCTTTCCAGAGACACGTCGTTCGCGAGAGCAGAGTCCTATTCCAGGAGTCTCCGTATCCGAGGAAGCTAACGTGGATAACGCTAAGATGGAAACAAGCTCAGGACATGCTGAATATGTTTCCTCACCGCAGATTCAGAATCTCCAAATGGAGATTCAGGGAAGCGGAAGGCCTAGTCGGTCTCAGTTTGGCATCTTTCAATCCATCGACCGGACTGCCTGGCGATCGGTAGTCCGGCACTTCTTCACCCCAGCGTATATCCTGTTCTTTCCCATCATCTTCTGGGCATCAATGGCGACTGGATCAGCGGCAAATGCCCTCTTAGCAGTCAACATATTACAGTCCCCAGGCCTCTCTGCGCCGCCTTACAACTTCACACCCGCGCAGGTTGGATACGCTAATTTTGCACTCGTGGTTGGAGGTGTATTCGGACTCGCCGTCGCTGGACCATGGTCGGATTATGTTTCACAAAAGGCGACGATAAAGAACAAGGGTATTCGGGAACCGGAGATGCGACTCATATCCTTAAGCCCATTCATTGTGGTCGTTATTGTTGGACTAGTTGTGAGGACACCCTTATGAGAAACCCGTGAGAAACCAAGCTAATCATATTATGCGCGAAGATTTTCAGCGTTGGTTTGCAAGAAAAATGGCCATGGCCCGCCATCATCATCATCGGCTTTGGCTTTGTAGGCATCCAAGTCGTCGCGATCCCTACCATCACTATCACATACGCCATTGACTGCTATAGGCCAATATCAGGAGAGATTATGGCTATTGCGACGGTTTGCAAGAACACATTTGGAGTAAGCCGATTTTCTCTCCGTAAACCATCTAACAACCTTTTGGTACAATATGCTTACAAAACTTTTCGCAGTTTGGGATGACATATTTTGTGAATGATTGGGCTACTGCAGACGGCTTTGTACCACCAGTTATGCTTCTTATGGCGATGACTGCTGGCTTCACGCTGGTGGGAATGGTCGCATTGATCTTCTTCGGGAAGAGCTGCAGACGCAGCACGCGAAATTCGAGAGTGCATTCATTTTAGTCCACCTAGGTACTTGGCAGAAGTTGGCCATCGCAATCGAGTCTTTATATACTACACTCTTATAGACCGGCGCCTTAACAGGTGAAGTTCAGATAATTCCTAGATGGCTGTGTGACTGTCAAAGTGGGCTAAATGCCACCGTAGACTATGAGTCAGTTGAGTACCTGTAAAGAGACGCATTGTCTACAAATACCCACGTGGACAATATATGCAAACTACAATGCAAAGATTATGAAAAGAGACGTGATAATTGGAGCCCTCACTAACTGCTCCATAGTCTGGGGAATATGCCTGTCTCCGCAGTTCCTGGAGTTCCGGACATTTGACTAGGGCTTTCATTAGTGCACGCCCGAAGTTTTGGTTCTGAATCTATAAATCCCCGTACAATCTCTTGGAATGCGGGGATGTATTTCCCACACACTCTCTCCGTCCTAGCCTTCCACACAACGGGCGATTCCCCACAAACCCCAGATTCCCACGATGCCGGCAGACAGCGGAACCGCAGGTGTTGAAGGCCAGACCGCAAGGCACCATGAGGCTGACCTCCAGCGTAAGCTACGGAGTCGGCAATTCAGGGGATGGAAATGCCCTCATTGTGACCAGGCTTTCAAGAAAAGAGAGCACATGGTCCGACATATCCGATCTCATACGAAAGAAAGACCGTTTGCCTGCGACATTTGCTCTAAAAGCTATGGGCGCCGGTAGGCTCTTTATTCACTGCTGCTTTTTGAATGGCCTCTCATAACCGATGTTTATAGTGACTCTCTGATCCGACACGCGCGAACACATGATCGCGTTGGAAATGGCACCGTTTTGATGACACGGCCGCTGATGCCCTCGCCTACAGGTTTGTCCAAAAGAGACTGGCGCCGCTGTTCCTCTCAAGTGGCTGTCCTCTGATAAGAGACGCAGGTGAAGATTCCGCAGCTAGCCATCCGTCAATCATTCGGCGGTCCGATATTCATGACGACGTGTTGTCTGCAAATGATCCCCCAGATGAATCAGCATGCTTTTCTGGTTCAATTGGCTTGGCAACGGATAATATTCACCCGCATAATAATTGGGCCGCGTCCGGAACGGATATTGAGCCTACAGCTTATCTTTCTTCTCCTCTAAACTCCTCTACACGCGCGGACACCAGTTCCCTTAGTGTTGATCAAGCCTCTAATGTTTGGGGAAGTTGGACAGATTTAGAGTTGTTCGATTTTGGGGGCAATACTTATGACCCGTCTTGGCTAGTGGGGAGAAGTTTCGATATTAATGTTCTGACTTCCTCCATCTCGGCAGCCGCTTCGCCATGGGTATACGGCGATTTTTCCGCTAATCTCACCCAAAGCCAGCTAAATGAACGCTCCGATGGAGAACACAGCGTAGAACAATCGATTGCCGATAACAACGTCCGAACCCAAGTCCGAAACCGATGGCACACGCGGCCACTCATCGAATCAGCGCATCCTTACGCGCTCAAGAGACCGGAAAACCCGGATCGGGTAGACGAAGCATATCGTGCTGGTCTTTCGAGCCGGCTTCGGCCCAGTCCTCATGATGATGTTCTGCCATCTGCTGACTTTCTGGTATGCCCTGATGCTATCCAAATAGCATATCTAGACTTGGCCATAATTAATCAAGCTGACGGTGGTATAGAATGTATGCATCAAGCTGTACTTTGCCAAATTCCAGCCCATATTCCCCATCGTTCACGCCCCTTCGTTTCGACCTTCTTCAGAGAGCGCACTTCTCCTCCTATCCATTTGCTCTCTTGGAGCCCTATTCGTGGGATCAGCCGGCGCTGCTGCTCGTGGTAGAGGAATCTTCATGAAATTGAATAAGGCAATTCTAGCATCGGTGTGTCTCCATCGTTTTTTTATTCTCGCTAGTTCTAACTCTACCAGTGGGAAGTCTATATCTACCGAGGCGGGCGCGAAGCACTGGCTGTAGCACAAGCGGTTGTTCTGGGACAGACATTTGGAATGCTCTCCGGTAACCCAAATGATCTTTTGTTGACTGAGAGTTTCCATGGCACCGTCATTGCATGGGCCCGGCAAGCTGGGATGTTCAAAATTAAGGATTCTCTGCTAGAAGCCAACCATTTCGATCCTGATGATTTAGAAACAGCGTGGGCATCTTGGTCTCAAACAGAGGAAACCGTTCGTGTACTGGCGGCATTGCACATTCACGACTCTGAATTCGCGACTATTTTTCACCACGAACCATTATTACGACACGAGCCAGGACGACTACCGCGCTGCTGCGCAGATGAATTATTCACCGCCTCCACAGCTTCTCAGTGGCAAATAATGATCAAGTCGCTACACTCTTCCCCATCAACAAGCGAGTCGCAACATCACACTCCGTCTGTGAGTGTAGCTGCAACACAAAATTCCTACTCATTCATGAACGCGTATGTGCTACTTTCCGGTCACAACGCGGCAATCCAGGAAGCACGATGTGCAACTCTAACTGAGGCAATGATTGGAGACTTTCATTACCGTCTGACAACGTGGTACGATGCGTACTTTCCAAGCATCCGTTATCGTGACCCCCACTTCCTCATTGTGCTCTGGCATGAGACATTCATGTCACTATACGTTTGCTTCGACTTGTTAGAGCGTGTGATAGGGCGTGAAGGGTCGTTAATGAGGGACGGAGACCTCGCGCGCATCCGTGATTGGACGGCAAGGGTAGAAGGGCAGCGCTGTGTCATTCACGCCATGCTCATCTACAAGCGCCTACAGACATTACCCATCATTGCGGAGCCTGCTATCCACGTACCAAAGGCGCTGTTTTATGCAGGCCTAGTCGTATACTGCTATGCAAAGTTTCGACCGAACGACGCCCCCCATGGCGATGTAGACATTCCCGAGCTTCGATCAAGCGACATTGGACGCCTGTCGGCGCAAACTTCGACGGAGCCGCCTACAGCTAGCCTTCGCCCATTCGACCCGAGCACATTGTACAACATTACCGACCTTCTCCGCCGCCATGGGCACTGGGAACTATCCCGCAGATTTTCCTCGATCCTGGAAGCCCTTATCGACGACCTTGCAGATTCCACAGTCGGCAATCTCTAAGATGAAGCGTCTTGGACGCACGACAGCCCACTGTCTTCCCACTGTTATAGGAGTATTCTGCCATCAGTGCCATTAATGCCATCGAACCTTGCTCTGACCTGGGTATTCTGAAACTACGAAACCATCGTTGCAAATGTGACTTTTGTGAGATACTTGAGGGGTGGCCTTTTGCTTTATGATCGGAGTTTCAAGCTCGGTATTTTACCAAAGGCAAATAGGCCTAGGCTGTTAAGATAATCTCATGATTCGCGCATCAGGGTGGCTTTAGCGAGACAATCCTAGTTGTGACGTAGTCTCGCCCATGAAGCCTTCACGAATAGTTGCACAATCTGGAGACAGCGATTGTGCTGCTATCAGTACATCAATTCCTGTGAGTAAACATGAAAATTATATAGGCATTTATGAACTGACTCGGCCTTCACAGAGCACTTAATGGAATAGAATGGACAAACAAACCAATCTGTATACAACTGTTTCACCACCAACGAGCTATTTGAGCAGCTCAAGTATGCACTAAGAATATATTGAGCTAACTAGGTTTTTACATGACTTAATAGCTAAGATATACAGGTTTCCAGCTGCTAGAGTTGTCTAAAATGCTACATAAGTCAGGTGCCATGGTGTTGATCAATCCATAGTCAAACTTGTCACATCTACCTCACACGCTTATTGTGGTAACCATAACAGTCTGGTTGTGACGATTAGTTATCCATAACCCCTTTACGCCAGCCTAAAGGCAAGATGCTATTTGTCCGTAAACTACGGATAAACTGGAAACGATCTATGTCGGGAGTATTGATAGCGTGAATTAGATTACCTAGGTCAACAAAACAATTTCCGTAGCCGGTATAGCTGGGCCAATATGGAAGACTTCCATTTGGGTCATTCGGATCTCCAGTTTTGGCGAAGTTTGTCCAATAAGATCGTATCGTCTCCGACATCTTCATGTCTCCAGAGTCGGCTGGGGAAAGAGGAGGAGTATAGGTGAAACTTTCGTTCGGTCCTATGTTACCAAAGACATAGTTCATTTCTGCCGTATGCATAGCCAACGGAGAGTAGGGAGAACTGTATGTAAAGTAGTAGCCATATCCTTTATGGCCCCCTACTAGCACATGCGTATCAAGAGCTTCCCAAGTTTGCTGCCGGATAACCAGATCGCCAGCAAGAGCGTTTGCGGAGTCATTGGCCTGGATATATGTGGATCCAGGATATACTTGTAGTGCCTCATCTGTCCTGTTTCCAAAAAAGGTTCCTACAGACGATATGTAGTCCTCAGATGTCTGATGAGGCAGAGAATGTGCAAGAAAAAAGTCCTCTTCGCGAGCATTGAAGCCAGCCAGGATAGGCACCGGCTGTTCATCTTCGTTGTCAAACACGACACTCGGTGCTGTAGGAACAACGTAATCATCGATGCTAGGCGCGAAGACGGTGGACCCGGGGTCAGTGCTAAGGTCCCATAACGCCGCATTGTTCACTTGCTCTGCAGGAAGAGATCGCAATTCTGCAACGGACGATGCATTGAGTTTTTGCTGCAGGGCTAATCTGGCGAGCTTCAGAGAAAGTTGTAAGGGATCCGTGATCGCTTTCCCAATACGCGCCACTCTCCAGAATACCCTTATGAAATAACCCGGTTGAGAGAGGCGATGCCAATAGCAAACCGACCGAATGTCCTCCCGCAGATTCTCCAAATATTGTAACATTATCAGGGTCTCCTCCAAATAGAGAAATATTATCTCGGACCCAACGAAGGGCGGCCAGTTGGTCCTGAAGGCCAAAGTTGGTAGAGCCGCTACCTTCATCATCAAGTTCCGATAATGCCAGAAACCCGAGAACTCCCAGGCGATAGTTGAAGCTCACCAGAACTACACCGTCCAGTGCGAGCTTATTTCCATTATATAATGGCCTGTTAGAGGCTCCAAATTCGAAGCCTCCACCGTATATCCACACCATTACAGCCTTCTTTTCTGTTGTGTCTTTTGCCGTTGTCCATACATTCACTGTGAGACAATCTTCACCCTGTTCCGCAGGATCAGCGAGATCGGGGTCCAGCACAGCGCTGTAACAGCTTAGTCCAAAGGCCATGGCGTTTTGCTGAGCTCCATTCAAGCTGAGGAGGGGCTGAGGGGGTTTCCAGCGCAGGCTCCCGACTGGTGGTGCCGCAAAGGGAATTCCGAGGAACTCCAAGACACCAGCTGCGGTTCTAGGAATTCCTTGAACTACCCCTCCATTCACACTGACTCTCGACTCAATAGGGTCACTTCGGATATGTTGCACAAGGCCTCCAAGGACCGCCGCAGCAAGAATTCTGAATATTCGCATATTAACATGTACGTATAGCTTGTAACGCAGAATCAACTCCACCCTATTTGTTTAGATACACATCATATACAATATATACTATTCCACCATTTCTAGGATTATCCAGCTACTCAACTCAAGAACCACAATCCCCGCTGCTCATAGCGGATTCCACGCAATATGCTGTTTGTGGGGTTTGTGGGGAAGCGGGAACAATGCGGGAGCGGCGTCTCGGGTGCAGCAGTAAGCCGATCACAAACGGCAAACTGATGCACAACAGCAGGCCGAAGCACAACAGGAAGCCGATACACAGCAGGAAGTTGATGCCAACCGGCAAATGGCCCCATTTCATACTCTGCATTATTGTTTAGAAATACAGTTACACACAAGTTTCTTCGTCACTCAAGTGCCTCTACTGCAGAGTCCCCGCAACCCTTCCTCACTGCCCACAACATCTCCGCCGAAAGCATGAAGGATAGCAACTCCCCGCAACCAATCCTCTGCTTTGGGTTGGTTAAAATCAGCATCATGCTATCAGAGCAGCCAAGTAAAGCTGTTTTAAAAGATGCGCCTTTCGAGCAACTTAGTTACGATCCGCAGCAGCAGTCTTCGTTATGATCTTATTTGTCGCCATCAGTGTCCTTTTTTGGCAACTCACTTCAGTCGTGGCAATGGTTGACTCACATGGGGCCAAGAACCCCTTTGAACGCATCGACACACACTCTCATTTCGTGCCCCCATTTTATAGGGACGAATCTGTAAAATATGGATACGGTAAGCCTGATGGCATGCCTGGGATTCCGGTGAGCTCAACAGATCCTGCTTGGCATCGTATCAGCTACTGACGGATGGAAAAAGGCTTGGACTGAGGAAGCACACTTGGAGATGATGCGCAAGGCAAACATTACAAAGTCCATCCTTAGCATTACTTCTCCGGGTACGCACCTTGTTCCTGGAAACGACGCTCTCGCACGAAATCTCACAAGGCGGTGCAACGAATTCGCAGCCAATCTCAAGCGCCGACATCCGGACAAGTTCGGCTTTTGGGCGTCGCTACCTCTTCCCGACGTCGAAGGTAGCCTTGCTGAAATAGACTACGCGCTCAACGTATTAAACGCAGACGGGGTGGCCATTTTAACCAATGCACACGGCGTGTACCTTGGCAACACTGTCCTCGGCCCCATCTTTGAGGCCTTGAATAAGAGGAACGCCACCATCTTCATCCACCCAACCAGCCCTTGCCTGCAGCACGGCGGCACGAGCCAGATAGTCGCTCCCTTGACTCAGTACCCAAACCCAATGTTCGAGTTCTTCTTTGATACCGCACGAACGGTCGTAGACATGTTCGTCTCAGGAACTATTGACAGATCGCCCAATGTCACAATCATTCTCTCCCATGCCGGCGGTGCCATCACCCCGCTCGTGGCTCGCTTCTCGGAATTTGCTACATCAATCTTGGGACTTCCCGTAAAGATAAGCACCGAGTCTGTCAAAAAGGCGTTCCGGACCCAATTTTTCTTCGACCTTGCGGGCTTCGTATTTCCGGACCAAATCCACGGGTTGCTGCCATATGTTGACGCAAGTCGTATCCTTTACGGCAGCGATTACCCTTACACCCCCGAATCTGGGGTTCTTGGTATAGTCGAAGATATGAACCAAGAGCTACCTCAAGTGTTCAAGGATCTTCATTCCCAAAAGGCTATATATAAAGAGAATGCAATGGAGATTTTGAGAGCCTAGTCTAGGATTTTAGAAATATAAGACTTTTCTTGATTTCACAATATTTAATATTCAGGTTGTAACAAGTTGTATTACAGCTAACCCAATGGAGCAACATATAACATTTCTTAATCTTAACAACTCACTTTCTTGATACGACACCACAAAGGACCTTCCTTCTCTCCTATTCCAACTGTTACAACTTTGAGGGGCTCATCTTTATCCACCGCTTCCAACTCATAGTTCCTCAATACCACACTAAGAACTTTCAACATATTCGCCATTGCAATATTTCGACCAATGCACATCCGATGGCCAGCACCGAAAGGCATCAAGTACTTGAGATTTTCTTTTGCATATCCATCTCTAAGCCACCGGGATGGCTTGTATTCATCGCAGTCTGGCCCCCAAATGTCGGGGTTATGATGTAGAGCGTGGTTGGTGATTGATACGTTTGTCTATTCCCTTCGTCTCAGTACGAAATCTGATGATAATGGCATCTGGATACTTACACCCGCTGGAACTTGTGTGCCTGCAATTACTGTCCCGCTCTCGGACATGACCTTTCGCGTAAGCGGCATGGTAAACACAGGCGTGTGCCGAAAATTCTCTCGCATACAGGCTGTCGTATAGGGCAGTTTGGCTTCCAATCCTGTGTAAGGATATGCACCCTGTTCGAGCAAAGGGAGTTCTCGCCTCATCTCTTCTACAATCTGAGAGTATATCTCCGGATCGTGAAGCAGATGATAAAACAAGAGCGTTAAGGTACCTGAAGTGGTGTGGGAACCTGCAACAAGAAAGCCGAATGCTTCAGAAGAAATCTCAGTTACCGTAAGCTTTTTTCCTGTCTCAGGATCTTTGGCCTTCATCAGCTGTGATAAGAGAGTGTTTGACTTTTTCTCATCGTTTTCCAACGTGGCTCTAAACATAGTCGACACGCAGCTCGCCACTGTGTTGCGAATACTTTGCCGGCTCCGATTAAGAGTCTGCAGCCAGGGTATCGGAAGAAAGCCGGACAATTTCATAGAGTAGGGAAGCAAGGAGGGTAGCGAGCCGTACAGACAGCCAAGAAAAATATGGTCGTTTATTGGGGGGAGATTTGACTCGTCGTCCTTGGCCTGTGATTCGAATTGAGTATCAAAAGCAAGCTCGCCTAGTACATCGTAGGCGTAGAAGGCTATGATCTTTTTGAGGTTAAGCTTTTCTCCAGACTTTGCGTAGCGGTCTAGTTTATCCCTCATTTGCATAACATGTCGGTCAAAAATCTCTTCCATACTTATGAGGGAAGCTGTTGAGAAGCTATGTGCCATCTGTCGCCTGCGCAGCGCGTGAATCTAGTCAGAAGAGTTAGGAGTTCGGCTAGATAAAGAAGCATACACGGTTTAGACATACTTCTTCATTACGGTTCCCAAATAAATTAGGGTCGAAAGTTGTAAAGCCATCAAAAAATGAACTTTTCACCATAGCTCGTCCGCCAGATTTAAAAATGGCCGATAGAGCTTCTGGGTCCCAAAAGCTGAGCTCATTCGGCGCAATGCGCACCACGGGGCCGTATTTCTCATGCAAGCTGAGAATCTTTTTGTCTATGCTCAATGACCAAAAGTAAGAAGCCTTTTTAAAGTCCGTAATACTGGCGGTAAATTCTCCGGGAAACTTTGCCAACGGATGAAAGTATCTTTGATATATGATGTACGTTGGAACAAGCCAAATTAGGCACAATGCCACCGCACACCACCCAAGTACACCATCAGCCAACCCTAGAGTCATGTTAGTGGAAGATAATGGAAATCGTATGACCTCTGATAAGGTATCACAAAGAGACATGATTGAAATGAATGTCAAGACACGTACCAGGCACAAACACATATAGATATATATGTGCGTGTTAGTGGTGCATGCACTGTGAAGTCAACATGGTTAATCAAGTGATGAAAGCAAAGTCGCCAAAGGAGGAAGTGGCCTGAATTCTTCCGATTCACATTTTCCGGCATTAGGTATTCCGTGACATTAATTCTGGAGATTGGAAGTTTTGAAGTGAATGAGTGGGTTCCGAGTCCTCCGCTGGGGAAATAATTGCGTAACCTGATCTCGTGCAGATATTCACAGTTGTCAGAAGCGAGAGGATTCTTGTGCTTCGCCTCTAGTCTCTTATTCCCACACGATATCGCTCTACCTACCTAGTATACTTACCTACGTGATTCTACAATCCGTCCATAATTTCCAAACGTCACTCGTTGGTCAGGAATTGTATTAAATTTGTCAACTTTTCATTCATAAATTCTGCAGCAGGCGCCACAGGTTTACCTTAATTAGTGTTGGAGTTTGCACAACTTCTAATCCTTCTATCTTCACTTGTAATAATATGAGCTTGTAATAGCAGCCAAATACGTGCAAGCGTTTGCGCTCCTCGGCAAATTGGCCTTTTTTAATCGGCACTTTGCTTCCCTGTCGAGAGTATGACTTGGAACATGCTGATCACTTGATGATTGGGTTAGAATCTGAGGGGAACTTTTATTCAACAGCACAAGGATCCCTATTTTGGACGCTGGAAAGCACTTGGCACCTTTGAACTGCCGGTCTTACAACGCTACAGCACACAGACTCCACTCACGGAATTCTACCCTCGGAATTTACTTGGACTCACGGAATTCTTCACGGAATTTGTCACCTCGAGCCCCACTTACTTACGCGGGATGGCTAAATGCATACCACTATACTGATATCGATGCAGCTGCTGAGGTACTGATGCAAAGGCGCTCCTTGCTGGGTGTATATGCCGGATTTATTAATAAATAATTTGAGAGTGTCGGAATTTGATGGGTGAGATTTGGTGACTAGAGAAACTTTTAAAAGGTTTGGAAAGGTGCTGGTTGAGGTCCCAAACAGTTTGCTCGAAGTAAAGTACAGCGTTTCTTCGTCTCAATGGAGAGCGGCACCACAGCTCCAGTATGTTTTTTGGGACTTAGAGACTTTTCATTGCTAATATTTGCAGCTCCCACAACGAATTATGCACGTTGTCATTGCAGGTGCCGGCCTCGGTGGACTGTCATGTGCTATTGCGTGTCGAAAATGCGATCCGCCACTCAAAGTCACCATCCTAGAACGTTCTCCGGAGTTTCAGCCAATCGGGGCTGGAATTCAGCTGCCTCCAAATGCGACCAGAATCATGGAACAATATGGTCTGCTGGAAAAGTTGAAAGACGTGGGGGCAATTGTCATGCAAAATCACACTTTGAGGCGATACTCGACCGGTGAGGTGATTGTCAATAAGCCACTGGGGGCACGAGCGAAGCAAATTTACGGGGCAGAATGGATGTGAGTAACGCCGTATTCAATTGTGTTTCATAAAACGTTGTCTATGGGTTCAAAGTTTGCATATTCATCATATCCTTTGGGTGCGAGCAGGGTGATACACAGAGCCGACTATCAGAAAGTGCTCCTACAACAAGCTCAAGAACTAGGTGCAGAGATGCAAACCGGCGCTGAAGTTGTTGGTGTGAGCTCGGGGTACGAGGGGGAAGAAGAAAAAAGAAACCAGGAAAAAGTATGCCTGATCTTGAAAGACGGACAACGAGTATACGGTGACGTAGTCATTGGAGCAGACGGTACGAAAGTTCAAACCTCATCTTAATTCCAGAACGAATTATATAACTAATTATATAACAGGGCTTTGGTCTGTTATGCGAGAACACGTCCTCGGTCGTCCCTCACCACCTGTGGAAACAGGAGATCTAGCATATCGGGGAACATTTACTCGCAGTCAGCTAAGGCAGTTAAACGACGAAAAAGTAAATCAACTACTCGATGCTTCCAACCTTCAAGTCTGGCTTGGACCAGAAAAACATGTTGTTTTTTACCCAGTTCGAAACGGAACCGAGTTTAACCTCGTCTTGATGTAAGCAAACAGAGTATCCTTGCAGCCTCCTTCTATAACTGACCACTCCAAGCCGGCCGGATAACCTGCCCCGCAATGTACGCACCTTTCATGGCAACTTAGATGAAATGAGAGACGATTTTGAAGGATGGGACCCAACGTACTGTTTTACCTGAGAGAAATCATGTCCAAATGTACAAGCTAACAGCAAGATTACAGCTTGCGAACCCTTATTTCATGCTTAAGCAGCGCCCTGAAGTGGAAGCTATGCCATCATAGCGAACTTGAAACCTGGGTGAAGGTAAAAAATAATCCATTTGTCGTTATAGATTCGGATAATGCTGACACCTTTATATAGGATTCGGTTGCCCTGTTGGGAGATGCATCTCATCCTACCCTGCCGTATCAAGCACAGGGCGCAGCAATGGCCGTTGAAGACGGCGCAGTGATTGGTTTTCTTCTTGGCCGCCTCCAAAGCAACCCTGCGCTTTGGTCCGAGGAAAGCGGTAAGGATGCCATCACCACAACTCTAAAGTTATATGAGAAGTTGCGGAAGCAGAGGACTACGGTGAATGTTCTAGGTGCAGTTCAGGCACGGGTCTTCTATCACCTCCCTGATGGCTCTGAGCAGCAGGAGAGAGACAGACTGCTCTCAGAATTGCCTGAATCGCGTTGGGAATCCCGTAGTAAATGGAATTGGGGGGATGCGGAATATCAGCAAGCATTACTGGGTTTTGATACTCTTGCTGATGCTGCAGAACATAGTCACAAACTGTTTGAAGGATAAGTTAGGTCTAGGCAATTTCGATGGCTCACCAACCTAGAGTCAGTCATCGCGTTGCTTAGAAAGATTAACGATCTCAAGAGCAATCATTGAACACTTGTCAGGTCTTTATCATACACTTGAGTATTCATCATAATTGCAGTGAAGAATATAGTTAAAAAATGTTACGATTTGCTCATTGTTGTGCCTACTGAAACAGATTATTCAAGAGATCCTCTTGGTTGTCCTCTGAGTAAAACAACCCCCCTTCAATATTTGACGAGGCTTCGTATCTTGAGTCTATGAGAAAGTCGGAAATGCAAAACTCCTCTTGCGGTGCGTTGATGACATGATCCGTAGTAGAGTTTGCGGTAGGAAGTTCCGATTGCAAAACACTTTCCGCATCGGCAACGCAATCTTCTTCAGCAGGTTCTAGATCCACTAGAACATTTGAGAAATCTGAAGAATGCATGTCGTCAAATAAGTTGCTCTCGTCATCATGGCTACTAGGCCGCTTTAGTAACCCGTACGTAATCAAGAGGCTTCTGGGAACCGAGAAGCTGTCCCAAAGACGCTGCGAGGCAGGAGACATAGAGCTGTAGGACCGGATAAGATCAAAAGCCATGAATAAGGTTTCTCTCAGCGAAGTTAGAGAGAGTGATGTCGATGCGGTGTGATCAATTCCCTGCTTTTCTAGCCTACCACGCTGCGCCAAGGCAAGAAAGAAAACTGATGTTGCCGAGGAGAGAAAGTGATTCAATATTACTTGGTGCTTTCTGTATAAGTCACTGCACCGATCGAGCTGAACCAGTTTATGAATAGTGTCTTGCGCAATCTCTATCAAGCTAGCCACACGATGGCTATGATTGAGAATACTACGTAGCGAGAATAAAATGGGTCGCATGACGAGAATGCGAATCTGGTTGGCTCGAAGATAGAGTATGGTGCTTGCGATCAATGGACCGCGGACTTTGTCCGGAACTTCGCCAGAGACAAATTGGAGCAAACGGGCTTCAAGATTCTGAGGCTGCAAATCAAAACAAAACGTCTTCGGCCATCGATTGACTTCATCGTCCAATCGATCAAAAGCTTCATCATCAAAAGCTGCCTTGATCTCCCCGTGGTTGTCAACCACCGAGTTCCAGTGGCGTGATCCAAAGTCAACATATGAGGTCATTGCCCTGAGATATGGACTATCAGACTGTTTTCCCAGATGTTAGCAAAGTTTCGTCGAAAGTAGTCTTGGAACGAAAAGTTATCTTGTACGCACAACGTCGGGTATTTCGATATTCCTGTCTCTGAATGTGGTAGGTAAGCCCGCAGCAAAGCTCATCTGGTGATCTAATACAATGGATGTATACACCAGTAAAGTGGCCATTTCTCTTTCGGATTTCAGAGGAAAGTGTCGCAGCAATATTTGCTTTTTCTGCATCCCAGTTTCGAATATCAGTCGGACTGCAACGGCCAAAAATCTTGAGCTTAGTCGATAATCGCCTTGGTACCAATGATAAACCCCCTGTGACATTTAGCAGTGTCCTCGAAGACATAAAGGAATAGTCGATCCATACAATGAGAACTAACAACACCAGCCGTCCCAGATCGAACGACAATCCTAAAACGCTCTGGACGACTATAGCTTGCATGCTTTGGTATATCGCAGTGGCGGTGGGGTGACGGCCTCCACTCTCACAGAGTAGCGCGATTGCAATGGCCAGTTTCACTACGTGATTATCCTGACTTGGCGGATATAGAGTCCGTTGACTGGATGGAACGGGTTTTAATGCTCCCCAAAGCACGTTGGCTTGCCGACGCAGCGTTGCCATGTCCAGAAACGGATGCAAGATGCCAAAAACCTCATGATATACACCAAGAAGACGAAGGGCTTCCTCAAGCTCCATGGCTTGACAAAGATCGAAGTTTGTTGGAGACGGGACTGCCTGCTCGGAGTTGAGACAAGATCTGTCATCACTAGAGACTTGAATTTTGGCCAATGCAGATCTGCCATCGTTGTCGGTGTAGACTGAATCTTCCATTAGATGTTGCAGAATAAATTCTGCCATGCTGAAGCCGAAGTTGGAGCTGCTTGGCCCGCAAAAGCTCGGCAAGGGTAACGATAAAAATGCGGTTCCAAGTTTGCCTTCATCAGAAATCCTTTCGTCTTCCACAGAGAGACCCCGAAGAAACGGAAAGTAGTCTCCACGAGAATTCCAGTCCGTCCGACTCGGTATTTGTGAATCGATCAAAGACGATTGTGCTTCCAGCGGTGTTGTTGCTTGTCGCTGCAGAGACAACGCAAGGAGGTTTTTGTTTGGCCTATCATGTATTAGTTGATCCTGGATGTTTTTAGGCTCATAAGCTACCATACGATCTATTGCGGCCATAATGACCTTTCTCTCCTCTCTTGCCCTCACTGCACATTCGGACCCTGGAGGGAGGATAATGGCATTGAGTGGAACGCTTCTCGCAGTGGCAACAGGGAGTTCTTCCGTCACAACGAACTTTGGCTTTGCGGCAAGCTGCACACGCCGCTGAGATATATTGGCCTCGCTTACGGTTTTCTGGGACCCTTGCATGGCGGCGTGGTTTCGAAGAAGGCTGCATGCTGCAGGAACAATGCAGAGTTTTGGATAAGAGATGTCGTGCTTGAGTCCTGAGAATCTAGAAACCTGGTGGGGTTAATTAATTAAGGTTGCCCAAGGCTGCTGTATATTCGAGATCCCAAAATCTACAACAGCAATGAGAGAGCTAAGCGATAAGAAGGTAAAAGTAAGATGGGCATTCAAGAATTGTTTTTGTAATTATGTTTTATTACGTAGCGACGGCGTCTCGGGGGCAAACTATATGCAAATAGCCATATTAAGGATGCTTAGGGAGTTCTTTGTAATAACAACATTTGGTAATAGTTTACTTAGTGAAAGTGTAATAGCCGGTGCGGGGAAGGCATTAATTTCTGGGGGGCATAATCATTAGTTGCGGGGGAAGGCAATAATTACCGAGTGCTCATGTATGAATCCCCACAGTCCAGTACTGGCGTGAAATCAGATGGGAGCATGTGACTTCTTTTTCCCAATGGTATATACGGAGTAGGGTAATTCGCAAAATGAAATCGGTCCATGTTCACAAAGAGGCTAGGACGTAGCTTTAAACAATTAAAGTCATCAAATAAGGACGATGTAAATCCGTAATTCAACGTCTATACATGAGTACTGGTTGGCAATCTAAAATGATCTAAAGAGTGTGGAGAAGTCCATTACCATATCCAGTCTTTCGATTGAAGAATGCAATGAGAAACATAGCATTATAACAACCGCAAGCGTCTCTTCATTAGGGAAATGGCGTGGACTATTGTTGCTAGTTTCAAATTGGTCTGTTAAAGGTTCTCATATTCCTTGTAGATATGTTGTACCTCAATCAGTCAAGTCATAATACAATTCTTGACCTTACGGGCCAAGAGTGTGGTCTACTATTAACCCTGTCTGAGTATTTGCATACACGTGTTAGCTCCTTTTTTTTTATATGGAAAAACAAGCAAGGCTCTAGTCTATATTAGATTCTAACATCGACTGAGGCTAAATATGCTTGTAACCTTCCAGTCATTGTTCAATGAGTCTGCAGGTAGCTTCCGCCCCCTTCAACAAACAATAAATTGTCCGAATCCAATAAGATTTCCATACACCGTGCCGAGACTTACGAAACAATGTCAAAGGTTAAAACCTAATCTGGCAATTGATATAGCTCATTGAGGAATATTCGCTTTAGAGGGGCGAACACGACATGTATCACAAAGACTGTTCCCCGAGTGTCTTGAACGAAGACCTTGTATTAAAGCTGTTGAGTTGTCACGTGGATCTGTGTGACCACTCCTAGGTCAAGCCCACTTTCTGTTTGCCGCTGTTTGTAGCAGCTTTTTCCCTCTTTGATAGATCATCAGCATAGCAGAATAGAGAGTTCTGCACCTTCAGCTTGTCAGCTTGTCAAAAGCCACATCGAAGCTTGGTGCCAAATACATCTGCATGCCATATTTTGACGCAATTCCCTTGCAATAGGAATTGGTAATGCCATAAAACTATGAGAACATGAATCTTAAGAATACATGAACTTCTATAAAGGTTGTGTACATCAAGTTGTAGCGTGGTGATTGGTAAAAGCAGACAAATGAATGACCAAGTGGGATGGACATCACTACATGAAGATTTTACTTCTTTAGGAGGTCTTAGATACTTCCTTTTGTGGTGCTGCCTCGATTAGTAACCCCCTTCATGCTATTCGCGTCACTGACATAAACATAAAATCCTTGACTTCCCATCCCCAACGCAATAAAGTATATATATATATAGTTTTCTCAGCTCGAATTGAAGCTCCTTTATCTCTATAGATTACAAGGAACTCAAACATCCCGCTGAAAGAGATATCACCGTTATACCTCTGTAAACACTAAAAGATCAACATGTCGGTTAACGCTACTTCCAAATTCGACAATTTGAGGCAGAAATATGACTTTTTGTTCGTAATCTGTAAGTGCCCTTTGCAATTGAACACTTCCGTCTGCCAGGACTGAAAATACTAACTATGTTGAAAGATTATCGTGGCCACTGGTGCCCGTTCTGCATGGCATACCTGCGCGTTTTGCAAGACCTTAGCCCGACCATCACCGCGGCTGGGGGGTGCCCCGTGATTGTGTCTGCACAGGACGAGGAGCACCTTTCTGAAGTCCGATCTTCTAGTGGATATACCGGCGAGGCAATCAACGATCCGGAGAACACCCTGACTAAGCGCTTGGCAGCCGACGGTATCGTTACTGTGGCAATTACTGAGTGGCAAGAATATCCACATGGCCTAGCCCAGCCTGCAATTCTGGTAATTAAGAAAGATGGAAGCATCGTGGAAACTTGGGCCATTGTTCCCTCTGAGGTATGATTACTTTTGCCGAGTTACGTATTACCAGCTGATTACTGATGCAAACTACTATAGATGAATTTAGGAGGGGCAAAGGATCGCCCTGACCTTCATCAGGTATGGGAAAATATTAATGTCAAACTCAACGATAAACAGCCATCGCATGCGCGTTTTAGCAATCAGAGAGAACTAGATGACCTTGCTAAAGAACTCGGGGTCGAAACACGAGAATGAGCCTAAGCAGTCTATTGTACCCTGTTAGCGGGAGGCTTTTGGCTACTACCGTACTTGTTGACATTGCCAAGCAAAATCGTGTCATGATATTTGGCCTGAGTTGTTCTCTGTGCCTTTCCATCGCATTCATCGCAACGCCTTTACGAGAAGATGGATAGATAGAATTGAATCGCGATGTTGCACTGATGCCTCCTGATACGTTGCCACGAAGATACTCTATCAATGACCACAAGCTTACCCCCTCCAGGAGGCTGTTCAGTTCATAATTGTGCATTGCCACCACTCACGGTCACAAATCTTGTTTTAGTTAGATTAATTCCCACTAAACTGGCAGCAAGCCGGCCAGCCCCTCTGTCAATTACTACAGCGCCACCGTCAACCTCTGGCTGCCGTGTTATGAGTTATTTGTTATGATTCGTGACGAATCAGACAGTTCATTGCCTTCGAGGCTTGAGAAATGGATTATCTAGTAGTATGTGGCCTGTGGTAGAGTGGCCGCACACAAATCAGGTAATTGAAGTTGTTCGCGATCGTTTTCGAGATACTTATCATACTCTAGCGGCATACATGGTCATTCTCTCTCGGTTCTTAGCTTCTTTAGTACGTTGCCCTGCTTCGCACGGAAGACATGTAGTGGCATCTAATCACCATGAGCTAGCAAGGCTCCCAGTCAATGATGCCGTGTCTTTTCATCCCGCCTTGCTTGGGTAGCACCAGCCTAGTGACGAGGCACACCTCAGTGAAGTATATGCCAGAGGGAGCGGCGCCCTCAGAATAAAAGATGACACGTTTCTAAACTTAGAAGGGGTAGCGTGCGGGACAAATTGAAGAGTCTCGACTCTTTGAACATAGCAACTGTTGTTGTATCATTGTTGTACATTGCTATAATAGTGAAAGCGGCAGCATATCGAAGATGTACCAGTACTTTCCGCGTATTTCCAATAGATATCATAGGCATAAAACAAGTTTGTATGCTTCAGAAAGGTATGGATGCAAAGACCCTGTCGCTGGCAATTACGAAGAGTCTGCATTGGCGTGAGAACTTGCAGGTGTATGACTTCGGATTTATGGATTAACCAATTTAGCTGGCAGCGAACTCTCATGCCGTGCTAGCCAGTCACTCACTGCAAAATGACTTGCTGAGGCACGGTTAGATGGAGTTCCGCATTTGATGCATCCTTTGACATCTACTTAGGCTAATTTGAGATGTCATGGAAGCGCTAATCTGTAAAACTTCTTCAATCACTGACTCGATGGAGCCAACTTGGGTCCCTGATTGGTCAGGCTTTCAACTTAACTACAGCAGCAGGTGAGATTCATAATGTGGCCCCTAGTCAAGGAAGTCTGGAGCTTTTGCCTATCTTGTCTGAAGATTTTACCTATTTCGGCGAAGGCCTCGTATCATCTGCAACGTACTGATACCAACAATTTGCAGACAAACAATTACTCCACCAGATTACTTATGTCGATCCCGCTTTTTTCATCGGCTATGTAGTTCCCATATCGCCCTTTGGTATAAGGTTCTCTTGTTCATTGCTGTAATGCGGTTGAGATCATATGAGAGATAGCTTCCTTGACTATGACACCACGCAGAGGAGAGATTACTAATTCGAATTGTGCAAGGTTCACCAGAAGAACAGCATTTGTTAGGAGCCGACTTATGTCATTGGCTCAAGCTCGGGCGGCCAGTTCATTAACGTGTATGTTGAACATCTTCCAGAAGAACTAAGTTTCCGTTATGTCTTCTTTTTAGCCAATAGCGGAGCCCCTGAGATTGACGATAGAGCAGTCAAAGCAACTCTTTCCCAGCCATTTTAAACCAATTTAGCCAGGCAGCCCTGGAACGGCAACGAATGACGCCTTGTTATCTTGTCATGCAGCAGCATGTCAGCAGATCAATAACGCTTGAGTATTAGTGAGCCGGTCTCAATGAAGTAAGCATGCGTCTAGGTGGCGTCGTTGAGCCACATCTCTCGGTCTACAACACAATGGGTCAACAAGAGCGGATGGAAGCACCAATGAGGTTGTCGTGTGAAAGAAACTGAGCTCTTAGAAATCAGCTTCCTATACGCGGCAGAACTAAGTTTTGCAGTTCTACCTAGGTAGCTTCCATTGTCTAAGAATACGTTTTGGAGGGCTATGGTATAGTATCGTTCATAACTGTGCAACTTGGAGTGTGCACCGTGTGTTTTTTTTTCTCACTTTTTATTTTTCCCTCGATCCGTCCACAGACCCTTATTTAGCTCCCGGCTGAGAAATACTCTAGTCTAAACCGAAAAGACGAGGAGTGCCCGGGATCCCCGTACACCCGTTGTCCTCAGGCCTCTAGTTAGTAGATGAGTCAGCGATTTCTGAACAGAACATCCTAGGTAGGTAGTAAGGGAGACAAATACAAACTACTGCTACTATCAACTTAAGTAAATATACTGACATTCCAAGGCTACCGCCACCGACAACGTTAACATCGAGTTTTGCGCCATGGACAGCGATCCTCACAAAGGTGACTCTAGTGTGTTTTGTTTGGGGTAGTTGCATCCTCGAGAAGCTAACGTCGTGGACAGAGACAGGTTTCCAATTCATATCCATACAGAATCCAGAGGATACAAAAGACCGGGAAAAGAGGCGTGTAGCCAGATCACATGCTGTGAAACAGGCTCTACGTAGTAAACGGAGGCCGCAGGAGGGGACTCTGGGCAGTGGTATTGGTGCATCTGGCCAAATGCTGGTCCCTTGGTCCATATTCGCCCCTGCATCTGCCTACGGCCCCTTCGAGAGTATTATGGGAGACTCTCCGCGACTGAGGGCCCTGATTAGTCACAGTAAGTTATGCTTGACGGTGAAGTTTTGTGATATGGGGCTTACAGAACTTCCGCAGCCGCTGCTCGACATGCTGCCGAGCCGGTCTTTAGCGTCGCAGATCCGGTTGTCTTCCAAGACTTCGGCTCCGTTTTCCGCACAGACCTTGACGACCCGGCACTCCTGAACGCCTTGAAGTTAACATTTGCGTTTGCGGTGACTGGTGGTAATGTAGACCAAGAGTGCCTCGACTACCAAGGTCAAGCTATGAGCACCATACGCGAGAGAATGAACTCGCCAGAAGCAGCGCTCTCGCTGCCAACTCTGGGCGCCATCTTGCTCCTTGCTGGAGTCGAAGTAATAAATCTCCGAGCACTTGATGTTTTGATTGGAAGCCTAATGCCTCGTGCTGACTGATAGTTTTACTTATAGGCTCGTCTAGGCATGCGATGGCAGGTTCAGCTACATATGGGCGCTATCCGCCAGCTGCTCGAATTGGGTCAATCAAGAACCATCTATCTAACCGACGGAATCAAGCGAGCCATCTTTTGGTGAGATGCCCTGATACTCACCCAGTATCTCCAGGTTGATCACCGAATGGACTATGGCTAATAACTGATTTCTTTTCGCCAAAACGAATAGGCAAGATCTAAACTCATCCATTATGACCGGATCCGATCGTATCATAGATCACACGACATTCGCCGAGCTCCAGTGGAAACGAGATCCTTTTGCTGCGGATTTTTTCGTTTTGGCTCCTGGATTTGAGAAGAGAATCCACTTGTTTACAAACGATTATGTTGAAGTTCTGAAAGATATACACGCATTGCAATGCGTCCAGGATCTCCCTGGATATTCA
The DNA here is from genome assembly GCA_019565615.1 of Trichoderma simmonsii. Lineage (NCBI taxonomy): Eukaryota > Fungi > Ascomycota > Sordariomycetes > Hypocreales > Hypocreaceae > Trichoderma > Trichoderma simmonsii. The sequence continues at coordinate 6,349,407 of CP075866.1, forward strand.
TGCCAGAACCCTGTGGAGATGCTCCGTGTTGACAATCAGCAGGCTTCAATCGGGTCCAGACTCGTAGATCTACCAAAGCTCTCGCCATATATGGAGGCTTGTTATTTAGCCGCCTATCTCAGTGCCTGCATGCTTTGCTGCAAGGTTTGGCGCCACTCTGTAATGCCTGTATGTATAACAACTACATGGTGATTTTGACCTACAACGTTGATGTTCAATTCTTGCTCACATTGACCTACTCTCACTCCATTCGTACTGACATTAGTAACATAGTCTCATGTTTCGTTGCATTTACTTCGCAAGCTACAGGAGTCCAACGGTGACCCGTTTTGGGACGGTCAGATTGAACTGCTTATTTGGATGTTACACATGGGCGGTTCCTTTTCACCCAAAGGATCAGTTCATGATGACTATAAAGCTCTTCTGCAAGAGAACCATGATTCTCGGTTTACGGGGAAGTATAGCTCTTTGGAAGAACTTGTGGCAATCATGAGCCAGTTTATTTGGTCGGAAAAGGCCTATCGTGCTCAGGTGGAGGAGTTTTGGGAAGAAATTCACCCTAGTATTGATGCTACTCAATGACACCCCCTGGAATGATGAACTATGCAGTTTTAGATTCCAGGATGGGGAGCACTATAATGATTGTGTAGTCCACTAACGTGCGAGTTGGTGCGACGGATGGCTACGGCATGTTCGAGAAGGTTTAGGAAGCTTAATTATCAATCGACAGCTGTAGTGATGGTTAAATTAACGATATTACGAGTGATGTGATCCATGATCAGTGGCTGCTTGTTGATTTGTAAGTCTGGTGCTTAAGTAAACTGGTTAATCGACTGACCAATGGCAGCCAAATTTCACTCTTGAGGTTAACGCCATCGCTGTTTTGGGAAGTATCTCGATTATTGAATGGGCAAAACCTTCAAGGAGTTGTAAAATTCAGCCACCTGTAATGATCTGTTCTGCCATCCAAAGAGTAAGTATATAAGTAGATCAAAGGGATGGCACATATCTCCTCATCAACAATCTGCTTTTGGCTATTAAAGCTATATCGTGAGGCAGGCTCATCTTACTTTCTGTAACATCTTTCATTACAACTATCCACCTTCGCACGGGTGAACAAACGAACGCATTTCGTACAATGGCTCAATCACGCCTATGGAAACCTTTGAAAATTGCCGGAGTCGAGGTCAAACATCGAATTGGCATGCCGGCCCTGTCTCGCTTTCGAGGCACTGACGACCATACCGCGACGCCAATGATGAAGGAATACTATAGTCAACGGTCTCGGGTACCGGGAACTCTAATTATAACGGAGGCTGGCCTTATTTCGCACGGTAGTGGCGGCTATCCCAACGCACCAGGCATCTGGCGTGAGGATCAGGTGGTAGCTTGGAGGGCTATCACTGACGAAGTGCATCGCAACGGGAGCTTCATCATCTGTCAACTCTTTCACATCGGCCGAGCCGCCGTTCCAGAGATTGCCAAAAAAGAAGGCATAGAGATTGTATCTGCGAGCGCGATCCCTCATGAGGAGGGAGCTCCTGTACCAAGGGCTCTCACTATCGATGAGATCGAAGAGATTGTGCGTGACTTTGCAACGGCAGCGAAGAACGCCATTCGTGCTGGTTTCGACGGTGTTGAGCTTCACGCTGGCAACGGCTACCTTCTCGATAGCTTTACTCAGGATGTGAGCAATATCCGTACAGATAAGTACGGCGGCAGCATTGAGAACCGATCCCGCTTTGCCTACGAAGTGATGAAAGCTGTCGGCGACGCCATCGGGAGCGAACGTCTCGGAATTCGCCTGAGTCCCTGGAGCACATTCCAGGGGATGCGCATGAAAGATCCAGTGCCTCAATTCTCAAACTTGATCAACAAAGCTAAGGAGTTGGATCTGGCTTATATCCACCTGATAGAGCCCCGAGTTGTCAACAACTTTGACCAGGAACACCCTATTGACGACAACCTTGACTTTGCATTTAATCTCTGGGATAAACCAATCCTTCTCGCTGGAGGTTACAGGCCAGACAACGTTCTGAAAGCGATCGATGAGGTATACTCCAGGAGAGATATCGTGATGATGTTTGGCAGGCACTTTGTGGCAAATCCAGACCTGGTTTTCCGAATCAAGAATGAGTTGCCGCTTAATCAATATGAACGAAGCACGTTCTATACCCCTAAGAATCCAACAGGTTATCTCGATTACCCGTTTAGCAATGAGTTTTTAGCGAGCGCAGAAGCTAAAAACTAGGTCTTGTAAAAGTTGGCTATTAGATAAAAAAGCGAATTGAATAGAATAGAATAGACATGCAAATTTCACCGTTCCATTACAATACTTCTAATTATAATGTGAACACGAAATTATGAACCACAGCACCAAAACATTTTTTTTGTGCAAATCGCTGGCTCGAATGCCATCCATGACTCCTCGGCATTGTTTTCAGAAGCACCAGCCTAACGAGCAAACACCGGCTGATTTACCATCGCAAGACTTTATAACGACGTTAAACGCACCTGCAACACGCTCAGCCTGAACACAATTGTCGAACCCCGACTAAACCCGTTCAAATGTAGTTAATTAGAGAGACTGAACCAAAATCACCCACAATCCCACTTTAATACAGCTGCTATGACTATCTATGCCTCGGTTTCTCAGACTTCGGCTCACTAGCCATTACTCGTCGGCCACTTCGTATCATGCGCTTTGAGCGACGGCCAACGAGCATGCCATCAGCACGGCAGCAGGCCTCATATGCAAAGCATTCAGTCCAAGGAAAACATTCTCTTTTGGGGAATTGCCGCTCGTGCATTAACGATTCAATGGGTGCTGAGCTTCCTCGAGCGCTCTCCGACTTGGCATTTGTAGTCAGGGGTTATTTCTAAAGCGGCTGACGTTGTTTCTCTCAGCACCTGGTGCCCCCTCCACTGGAAAAGAGCAATTACGGCACTGCTTGTCGGATCCTCCCGAGCGCCACCCACTCGCTATTAGCCCGTCGGCCCGTTAGCCTGTCCGCATGAACTTCAAACAGTTTGCGGATTTTTGGCTGATATCAGCCACATGCTGGACATAATGCCGACTGAGGGAGTCATGCGACGAATGGCTGGTATCAACGACGCGTTCCAAATAATGCAGACTGAGAGAGCCATGATGAAAATGGCTGATAAAGCCATCGACGAGTACAAAGATGCTTTCTGCGGCGTATGTGGCCCTCGTCAGCCATTAATACACTCAGCCAACGGAGGCGGGCACCATCGTTTAGGGGAGCAGTCTTTATTCTTGGCTTTCATATAATTAATACCTGCATTTCCCGCTGTCTCCAAGTGGACTGTTTGCTTCTAATTCTTCATGAAATAAAGACGAGCTCTCTTCGCTGAGTTGCATTTACCAGAGTTGGAGAGGCAACATAATCAATCCACATGGCGTCTCTTGATTCAAAGGGCGACGTCGCCTCAGATCAAAGAAATGGTTCATTAGCAGTGACGAGTACTATCGACGAAAAAGACTCTAGCGACCGAGGAATCAGCGATAAAGAGATGGGTTCAAGCGTGGAAACTCCGACCTTGCAAGACGCCGAGATCGATAACTCAGAATATCCCACGGGTTCTCGTCTCGTCGCCATCATCACTGCGCTTGCGCTCGCCATCTTTCTCGTCTCCCTCGACCTGACAATTGTCGCGACCGCAATCCCCAAAATCACTGACCAGTTCAATGGGCTCTCAGATATTGCCTGGTACAGCTCGGCCTTCTTCATGACCATGGGCGGCTTTCAGAGCGCCTGGGGCAAAGTCTATAAATACTTTCCACTGAAAACCAGCTACCTCATCGCCATCTTCATTTTTGAGCTTGGATCCTTGATCTGTGCTGTTGCGCCTAGCAGCACTGCCCTCATCGTCGGGCGTGCGTTTGCGGGCGTGGGAGCTGCAGGCATTGGCTCCGGTTCATATACCATCATCGGATTCTCTGCGTCGCCAAAGAGCCGGCCGATGTTCACCGGGATTGTTGGAACGAGCTACGGCGTTGCGGCAGCTGTTGGACCCCTGATCGGAGGCGCATTCTCAGATAAAGTGTCATGGCGCTGGTGCTTCTACATCAATCTGCCGATTGGAGCAATATCCGCCCTCATCATTCTAGTCTTCTTCAAGGCCCCCAGCACTGCGAAGCCACAGGCGGCAACCCTGCGCGAGAAGCTCCCCCATATGGATCCCATAGGCGCCGCTCTCGTGATTGCATTCGTGGTATGCTATCTCCTCGCCGTACAGGACGGTGGTATCAAGTTTCCCTGGGACTCCGCACACGAGATAGGTCTCTTGGTTGGCGGTGCGGTAGTCGTGGGCTCTTTCGTACTATGGGAATGGTTCCAGAAAGACACAGCTATGTTTTCGTTCCGCCTTGCGAAACAGAGAGTTTACATCGTCGAGTCGGTCTTTTCATTCTTCTACTCTGGCGCGTACTACTTGGTTCTGTATTACCTACCAATTTACTTTCAGAGCATCGACAACGCCAGTGCCCAGTCAAGTGGAGTTAGAAACCTGCCCCTAATTGTCGCTGTTGTCATCTCCATGCTTTGCAGCGGTGCTTACATCTCTGCCACTGGTATTGCAGCGCCGATTATCGTCGCTGGGACTGCCCTGTCGACGATATGTACAGGTTTTCTTTACACATTGGATATTGGTACCTCTGAGGGCAAGTGGATCGGCTACCAGATCATCGGCGGTGTTGGCTGGGGTATCGCGTCCCAGATCCCCATTATCACGGTACAAGCTACAGCCCCGGCCACGGATCTCGCAGAAGTGACAGCCATGCTACTGTTCCTCCAGACGCTTGGCGGTGCAGGGATGGTTTCTGCTGCCCAAGCTGGCTTTGTTAACGTGATGATCAACAATCTTCCCAAGACAGCACCGGGAGTCAACCCGGCCCTCGTGGTGAGCACCGGCGCGACGGATTTGCGAAAAGTGTTTTCGGAGGACCAAATTCCTGGGATATTGGTAGCCTACATGCAGGGTCTCAAAGTCGCGTTTGCGATTGGCATTGCGTCGTCAGGGATTGCTTTTATTACCATTGTATTGTTCCAGCGATGGAACAAGTTGAATACAGCGGCTATTGCTAGTGGAGGTGCAGCTTAAGAGGACGAACAGTTATGGTCCAACAGTAACGTATAATGACAACTGCTTGTAACTTATTAAAATGTGTCTAACATTGATCGCATAAGATTAGCGAGCAATATTGTTAATAGGTAGTTATAATAAATGCGACTATAAATGTTGTGCCCTGTTGGCTTATCAGCCGTGACGGGATAATTAAAGACCGTGTAGCCACTCCGTAGGCAATTTATTTTATTCAGGAGCAACATACTTAACGTCAGCCACTTTCACCCTGGTCTACTAAATGCTTGTTTATGACCGTCAAAAGTTTCTAGCCAAGTTTCCTCCCCAAAACTCCTCATTATACATCCCCCAATATCACTTTACGTCTACATCATTATGACCACGGCCCTGATCTTTGGTTCCACTGGCGCAGTGGGCTCCCAAATTCTCGCTACCCTCCTCTCCTCTGCTACTTGCACGTCCGTCACAACTATCTCCCGTCGCGCTCCGCCAACACAAGACACCAAACTTCAATCCATCGTTGAAACCGACACCACCAAATGGGGCCCCTTGATCGCCACGCTGTCTTTGGTTCCCTCAGTGGTCTTCAACGCCGTCGGCACCACCATCGGCAGCGCAGGCTCTGTCGCGGCGCAATGGGCAATTGACCACGATTTATGTGTAAAAAATGCAAAAGCGGCAAAAGCAGCAGGTGTTAAGACGTATGTCTACTGTTCGAGCGCAGGGACAAGCGGGGCGCTGAGCCCATTTGCCCTGACACCCTATGCCAAAATGAAGAGGGGTGTCGAGAAACATATTAAAGAATTGGACTTTGAGAATGCCATAATTTTGAGACCAGGAATGATTCTGGGAAGAGAAACCCCAAAGAATAAGTGGTTGGAGGATATCTTTCATGGGATGAAGAAACTTGGACAAGGATTCCAGGACAAATGGGGTATGAGCAACTTTCTCTTGTCTTTGTGCATTTGGCACTCTGAACTGGGAGGACCAAGACTGATGAGTTTCTGTAGCACAAGATCAAACAATTATCGGGAGAGCAGCAGTGGCTGCTGTGAGGATGGTGGAAGAGGGGAAAGCTCCTGCGAAGTTTTGGGTGCTAGAACAATCGGATATTGTAAGGCTAGGTAGAGACGAGTGGAAAGAGTGAGGCAAATATCATTCTTAAGATTAGCTTTACCAAAAGTAATAGGTGCGTTGTTTGATATAAACACGCGCTGGATTTGATTCGGATCATGTGCCGGATGGGGTCTTGTTCTCGGTGTGTAATTGGGAGATGTTCCTAAAAATCTGTACTAGAGTGAGACCATGTTGCGTTCAGATTTGCTTTCCTCTATTATTATTACTAGCAAATACAAATGAGAGCATCTATTGCCCCTAAAGAAGAGAAGTTCAACAAGGCCTGTCAATCGCATACCGGATTCGGCACCGACCCATCATACACAGTCGACACTCAATTCCAGGTCCTTCTCCAGATCAACTTTTCAACTCGACTAGATCTAACTTGAGTTCCTCTCCCCTAACACTACGCCACCACTCACTTTGCTTAACAAGCTCACCATCTTCCCCACCAAGGAGACACCAATACTTCCTCAAAAACCACACCTTGGCCTCCCAACTGCGCGCATCCCATGCCGTTTCTGCAGCCGCATGCCCCGTCACATTATCCGTATTATTCCTTACCTTGCCCACGCCACCCCAACATATCAAACCAGTCAGTGTATCGTTCAAAAATTCGTCTTCGTCGATTTCTTTCTGATGCACAATAAGATTCCTCCGCAATGTTGGGAAGGGCAGAATGTCAATATAGGGATGATGCTTTACCAAGATCTGCTCCGCACTTGGTCTCAGGTCTGGCTTCAAGGTCTTGTACATTTGTTGGACCATGCCAATTGTCCGATTCCGTGTTGCATCATCAGAAAATTCTAAGCTCGGCCGGTAGAAAGGTGAGAGCGAGTCATCCGCACAGAAAGTCTCTTCCCCAATGCCCATATACTTCACGAGTGTGTACAGCGCCGCAGCGATGCAGACTCGCTCAATGTGGATACTGCTGCTCGTGCATGAATCCGTGGCCATTCCATCAGCGCCGAAGCTGATAATATGCGTGTCGCTGTGGGAAAAGGGGTCTCTCGAACGTAGTTGTACATGTGGTGTTAAGCAGCCGCATTCAATTGTTGTAGTCCAATATGGGCTAAACGTTTGCCTGGTCTTGTCACGTATGAGAAATGAAGAGCTGATATGCGTGCATGAGTCCCAGGTTGGTGAGGGAGGATGGGAATGCGTAGTATTGGATGGTGAAGTCTGGAGTTGCCATTCTCCAGGTGTCGAAGCGGGTGGACTGGAGATGGAGTGGATGTTTCTGATACCGAAAGGTGAGGGATTGTCGTTTGGCTGTGAGATGGTGGATTGAAGTTCTTTTGGAACGACAAAAGAGTCAAATGCTGAGTGAGAGTCCCCCGTACTTTGGGATAATGAGGTTCTTTCAGGCTGTGAATCGAGTGGTGGGCGTTCTGTCGAGGATCCTTGATGGGATGCAGATGACGTCGAAATACCATGATCTATTGAGCTGCTGTTGTCGCTTTGTATCGTCACTTCGGACGGACTTGCTTGCGAACACGGTATTTCATTTGCATGGTTCTGTCCAGCAGATGCGGCGATTGCCTTGAGAGTCTCCAGTCGCTGACGTTGTTTTTCTCCTAAATTGTTACACATCGTTTCATCTGTTAGTTACCCTTGTAATTGTCATTCACGGATTCACAATATTGGTACATTAACTACGGAAGAGGGGCACTCACGATACCTCTTTTGAGCTTGGACATTTTGTTGACGTCTCTTCTCCATATCGCGGCGAACGGGCTTCTTTTTACGCTTCAATGAGCTCACAGCCTGTTGCAGTGCCTCTGGGCTCTCTGGCGGCATGGTGCTTATGCAAAGGATGGCAAGGGTGATTTTTGAGCGATTAGGACGCTATAGCTTAAAACGGACGTATCAACTGTGTCTCGATCTCGATACTCCCCTTGTTTACGAAGCAATAAGACTGGTTACAAGTACCTAGGCTCCGTCGCGGTGTGACGCGCAAAGATGAGGGTTACGACAAAATGTTAGTCGACGAGAATGCGATGCGGATGGCTTCGGGGGAAATGGCTGACGTGAGCCACCGCATCAATTTCACGTGACGTCTCCGTGTATCTACTATGCTTTAATGATAGGAGCATGTCGTTATATATATGTAATTGATGTCACAAATCCCTCGGAAATTTAGGCAAAGCTTCTTTTCATAGGTATGATACAGGTGAGCTATAATGTTAAGCCTCTTCTCTCATATTCGTGAAAATGCAATGCTGGTTATGGCCACTAAATTGGATGCTAGGTAATCCAAAGCTCTGTGGTCAACTCCTTAATAATGGGCGCAAGTACTGCAATAACATGAATCATCATTCCAAAACCGGAGACTCATCGTTTCCAGAATAGTAAAACTAAAATTCATAATCTTTAGTACTAGTTACTCATTTAAGTATATTTGAAACATAAAAGTTAGCCAGAATGATCGGTTATAAGTGTTGACTGCAGGGTATCCCAGACTGATCTATCTCTGCGGATCTCGTAGACTTTGTGTACATATAAGAGGTCTTGCCCCCGACTTTGGGATAGATGGCCAAGACCTTTCATCAATACAATAATACACCTTGGCTACACATTGCAACAAAAAGCTCATTGGCATGAACGGCTTGTATGTAATTTTAAAATGTCACTTGGACACGCGATTATAACTAAAGGTTACAACAAACTTCAAAGAATTTTTCAACGAAAGTAATATAGAATGCGTCCTTTTGATATATACATCTGCATCATATATACGTTTCCAAAATATATACATCTTCATCATATATACACCTCCAAAACAAATGCATCTCCAAAATATATACATGTCCAAAATATATACATGTCCTGAAAAAAAAACATCTCCTTAGCATATTTTCTGCTCTACCACTACCACATCTTCATCAAGATAGTATGATACTGCTTGATTAGAAGACACAGCCAAGCAGACGGTTGGCAATGTCAGAGGAGTACGAGGGAGTAGCACCGGGTCCGCTCAAGTCTCCGTTGGAGGGGATGCTGCCTGAGTTGTAAAGACGAGCAGCCTGGTAAACTTGCTGGGCTCCAGTGGTCCTCAGACTGGCCAGAAGCTGCTGCAGACCAGAACCAGATGCAGTGCCGCCAGTGCCATCCTGGATCATGCCTTGGATTTGGCTTTGGGGGCAGGGGTTGATGCCGTTACCGGGGCTGATCCAGCAGGTGTGTGTGCCGTTGGCGTCCTGCATCAAACCAGGGTTGGCCCAGAATCCTTGAGTAGTGGGAACACGGACACATCCCTTGCTCTCCTGCATGATCGTTGCCAAGACATAGCGCGAATCGACACCGGTTGAGGCTGAGATGCTGAGGATAGCGGCCTGGATTTGCGAAGTCTCAGTAGGAGAGTTGTTTGCAACGCCCCAGCCGTTGTTCTGGCACGCGCCGTTGATGGCGTTGAGGTTGGCATTCCACAAGTTGTCGAAGCTGGCCCAGGCACTCTGAGCAGGCCAGCCGGCACCGGTTGAGCCATCACCGCTGTAGGATACCTTGGAGGTACAGGTGATGCCGCCGCCGCCGCCGGTCGGAGGGGGAGGAGGAGGAGGGGGGGGAGTGCTACCGCCGCTTCCAGCGGTGCCGCAGACACCGTTGTTGCAGGTCAAGTCATCAGAGCAGTCGTTTTCAGTGCTGCATGAAGCACCAGCGCAGTGGCCTGCCCATGAGCAGGTGCCGGTGCTGCCACCACCTCCGCTGCTGCCACAGAAATCGGGGCCGGTACCGCAGAAACCAAACTGTGAGCAGCAGAAACCAGTCGCGCAAACAAAGCCAGTGGAACCACCGCAAGATCCGTCAGGGGAGGTCTGTCGAGTGAACAAGTTGCTATGGGGCATAGCCATGGCGGTGGAAGCCAGGCAAAGGGCCAGGACTGTGGTGAGTGATTGATGCATTGTCAAATATAGTTGTTGAAGTTTGACTTGGATAATTGTCAGTTGGCGAAGAGCCTTGAAAGTCTGTGGCTGCTGATGAGCTTGATGGGAGAGATCTTCATTGTTTCGGTAGATATGTCCTCAGTCTTATATAGATCATTCGAACCCAGCTAGTCAAGCCTACTAAGTTATTCTGAGATGCCATTGCCACTTTGAGTAGGTGTGATTCTGAGATGCCATTACCAGTCTGAGTAGGTGTGATGTTAAGGTGCCCGCGCTCGCAATTGTTACATGTCTCACTTGTTATTTTTGGGATTTAACCCCTGTCGTCAAGTCTCATTAACTTGGAATTAAGGTCTGTGAACCCCATGCTATCCGTGTCAAGATTACCGATATAGCGTGATCCTACGTTCCAGGAAGTCAGAATGCGCGTAGACATATTCCACTTGAAAATGTGAAACACCAGTGTGCTCTTGAGTCTTCAGCTTGCTGTCTGAAGGCGGCTATGCATCAAATCATAGGTTCGTTGCAAGGAGCTAGTCTAGCAAGGGGGGAATGGCCCCAGACTGTTAATTTCGGAGACTGCAGAATTGAGTCGGTATCATTCTTGGTAAGGCTCTTGGTAGTTACCAACTCAATCAAGCTACCTATCCTGCATAATTCAGCGCACTTGAAGAGGGTCCTTTGGCTTCAATCAGTTTTGGTAGAGTGCGGCGCATTTGGTAAGGGCGTACTGCTTTAGGGCGTACTGCTTTATTTTGCAGAATAAGTAACGTTACGAAATGTCAGATATGTCAGATATGTCAGATATGGATTTGTTTTAAAGAATGGTTTCCTCAGTTACTCCTCCATAAGATGTCTTCTATATCTTCCTATTTTGGTATCTTACAACGTCTTGATAAAAGGGTAGGTGGTTGACATCGATTAGTTGAAGTTGACACTGATTAGTTTGAATGGGCATCTGTGTAAGCTTACCCCTTGCATAACTGACAAAATATTGGCCTAACTCCTACCTAATTGAGCAAGAGTATAGTCCTATTTTAAATGAGCGTTTCAAAAAATTTTCGCCTTGCTCATATGCAAGCACTTAATCAAGTAAGGCACAAAATCTTAGCGCTGACTAGGAGATAATCCGTTTTACATCTAACGGGTTTTGTCCCATCCTGGAAGGCTGTAGTCTGAATGGTCAACTAGTGGGCGGGGCAGAGAGAGCGGCCCTGCGTAAGCTCCAATAGAGCTCAGAGCTTTATCAATATTTCTGAAGTGACAGTGGTACGGTAGGCCGGGGTAGGACTATTACGGCGTTAGCAACAACTAGGTTGACGCTGAAAGAGGTTGAAGGGGTAAGGGGGGAGATGAAAGGAGAAGAACTCTTTTTACGAAGGCGAATGGGATGAATGAGGCGCATATGCAGCAATCTTCCGGCTGGCATTCCCCAGAGTGTGTTCACAGCGGTGCAACATTTGTGGGATCAGCCGCATGGTATCTATTTCCCGATATGATTGTCGAGGCCAGGGATGCAAGGGCATTGTGCCAGGCGCCATGCTAATCGAGGTGGGCCGCATTGTCACGACCGGGTTCGGGTCAACCGCCGATTTCGAGGCCATAGTCAGACGGTCGCTCCGCCTTGCCGAAGCCACGGCGCTACAGGGATCCAATGGCAGTGAGAAAAACATCCGATTTGGGCAGCTGAAGAATTTCGGCGAATCGACTCATGCTGCTTGCTCGTGGATGCCTAGCCAAGGAACGGCTAACAATGCGCAACAAACGTAGCAGCGCGTGTCGCTACTAGGCGGATTGGCCGCTCGACAAACATGACCAAGTATCTTGGCAATGCGGCTTTTGCATTTCAATGATCCTAGTGTTGAAGAACAGAGACTCCATAGAAGCCTTGGCGTTGCCGCACGTGGATGCGGCGAGTGTTTTGCCACGGCTGATATTGCTCAACCTCTTTTCAGAATTACATGGAACGTGTAGCCTGACAAACTTCGAAGGCTTCTTGAGGGGCCTATTCGGATCTTAGTTGCGAATCTCTTAGTTGCGAGTCGAGTGTTTGCGAATGGCAATGTCAGTTGTTTTCCCGTAGAAAGAGACAAGAAATTTAAATTGTCTCACATCATTGCACATGGAGTAAGGGATCATTGTCTGCCAGTTCTAAGCATTTGTTCCTAGAGGCTCAGATGGTTGAATGAAGACTCTTTGATCATTGGCTCTAACTCTTCTTTGGTCATGCTAGGTCTGGGCTGGTTTTCAAGAAGGCTCAAAAATATGGTATTAATATGAGAAATTGCAACGTGATTCGTTCAACTGAGTTTACAGATATGATTGTCTGCCCTATAGGGTACCAAAGCGAGTCTCACGGAGTGTGATTTCATTACATAACCTCATTGGTGGCTTTCAGGCCGTGGGTATGACTGGATCGTTCGGGTTTAAGGTCTGCAAGCAAGTCTATGTACGTCATCAGCCAGAAGCTGCCTCATCTCAACTAATGTCAATAAACCTCGATCCCCAATAACTTGTACACAGCTCTGCAAGCGAATCAAGTTACGGCATTCTCTTGCATTGCTCACATTGAGATAGGAGACAAGGGCTTGGCCATGGCATGCTTAGAGAGACGATGGCCTTGCCTGTAGGTGACTCTATTCACTATCTATTCAACCTGTTCTGAGATGCTCACACCAAATCCGACATCTGGCTCTCCAACGATGGCTCTGTTAATTAATGCATAATTCTTTTTTGGGGGGGAAATGTGGGCAAGCGCGGCATCTATGATGGCACGTCTGCTAATTCTATCGGGGAGGCATCACTCTATTCGTTCTTCACTTAATGCTGAATCTCTTATACCAGTGGTCATCGCGGGAGTTGCGGGAGATAGCCATTTCCCCAGAAAGGCATTAGACAACGAGATTAACTTTATTGATAACTGATACAAGCTGCTGCATAAATCACATCGTCTAGTTCTCCCGAGCATCGAAAAGATATCGATCGGCGGTATTGATCAGCGGTAGTGGAGGGATCGGCGGTGGTGATCAGCGGTATTGATCAGCAGTATCGATCAACAGTATCGATCAGCGACTAGGTTAACTACAGGGTTGTGGTTCTCGGGTAAAGCCGATCGAGCTCGCGCTCGGTCCAGTAATCCTGGTTGCTAACCCCGCGTATCCGCCTCTCCATGCGTCCACAGAGAAATACGAGATGGGCCCATTACGGCGGCAGCAATTGGCGTATGTAGAGGCAGCCTCAAAAGGACATAGTCCCCGGTAATAAGGTATTGTTCCATCACATACTCATGACCCGTCTCAGCGATTACCAACCGAATAATGACGCCCGAGTATAGTGCGCCTTAATGCCGACAAGACAATCCTAAAGAAATGTCGCCATTTAACAGTAGTTATGATAGCCCAGAAAAACATACGCAGTCTAGACGTCGATCGTGGGTAGATTCTTCTATTCTTATAAAAGTATTTGCATTGTTTTAGAGATAAAAGGGAGATATAGCCAAGATTAAAACCATCACTCACTCAGAAAGGATAGTCCTACTGGTCTTTTGCGTACACTCTTGCGCTCTGAGGGTTGAAAAATGAGATGAGGTGGCTATAATAGCGCCTGGTACTCAGCTAGTATTATTTCAGCCCCGATCTCCTACATCCTCTTTGTTGAAAATCGGCACAACAACCAAGGAGGTATCAGTACCTAGGCGTACAGGGGTCAGTCCAGGTACTGTGTATAAGGATGAGGCCACGACACCAATGTAATAGTTTATGTTAGGCCACTTGATCACACGACTCAACTTTCTACACTATTTACAAAATTTGAGCTGTTAACTCTAGATATTCACATCCTTGGAATTGAGAAAGAATATATAAGTGCCCATCTATCAAATAAGAAAATACATAGTGTGACACTGCAAACATGGTGTTTAAACAGGGTTTTCTAATGTTTGGCGCAGTGCAAAGCTCAGTGATTCTAGTATCAGCGTTCTAAGGAACCATTCGATAACTGGCCTTTAATGAAGCCCCATTCATCTTCGACGCTGGGCCACGGTCCCATAACTACATCCTGATCTCCGTTGTCTGCATTTACTGGGTAATCAAATAGCAAGGCAATGTCCTCATCATCAAGTATCGACATCTGATAGCTATCCCAGGCCGACTCAGGTATGCTCTCGGAAGTAACATCTCCATCCTCCTGGTCCATGTTGATGACAGAGTCCGCGCTTAGTAGAGCCAAGGCCATCAGATGGTTCAAGATATGCGATTTCCACTCCATTGCTGGGTCATCTACTGCTCTCAGGCATAAAGGGCACGTATCGGGCATATAGGAAGTTGGTCGGGAACTGTTTCGGATAAGAAGGGGGATTTGGTGTTTGGCAATTGTGTCTCGGTGTACAGTGCAAAGGTGTTGCTCAAAGTCGTCTGGATGATAAAATACCAATATAGAGCCGCCGTGGCAAGGAGCACGGCAATACCAGCGTAAATCATGCATCTGCATGTGGCTTTTCCAGGCTGAGTAGTCTCCAAACATCTCTAGGGGCCGTGAACAAGCCGCATGTAGGCAGACTAATGGCTCGATATCTTGGAGGACATGACGGCTGAAATAAAGACGCCAAGTCAGCCACGGATCGAGAAATGTCTAGTCGAAGATCTACATTACCGCCATCTTGAAGCAGACATGGGTTGTAGCGTCCTATGACAGTAGCGGCACGTGAAGCCGCCGGTCTCGGACGTCTTTGGCCTGGACGGAATGAGCTCCCAAGGATCCAGAGCTTTGACAGGGTTAGAGACAATGGAGGGCGTGACTCTCGAGAGTTTGCGAGTGTTGATTCCGGCAGACATAACAGTAGCGGCACTGGTTGGTGCCCTGGATGCGGCTAGCCCTGCTGGCTCTGGCTCTTCTCCCTTCTTGGTTTCTGAGCCAGTGTTAGCATGAGCTCGCCTTTCGGGGCCTCGTCTGGTCAGCTGCATGAGGCGTCCACGGCGCAGAATCATAGCTGCCGCTAGCCTAGAAGTAATTTCTGGATCAGCGTCCGGGAATTTATAATCTACCATAATGTTGGCCACCTGCCAGAAGCTTTCGTCTTTCTCGTGGTGGGGGGCGAGGTAACGAATTTCCGGAACAGTGGCACGCAGCAGCGTCGAGAAGTCATACAACCTCTTCATGTATAGCTTCATGGCCTTTAGGGGGTTGATGTAGCCCGTCTGTGTCACAAAAGTATTGAAAGATTCGAACGTAGACTCCGAGAACCTATCGCTATATCCTGAATGACTGGCCCCCTTGGACTGTTCCGAGGCTCGAGACGTCCGAGATTGGACCGAGGCTTCGCTTGCTGTCTCGTAATAGTTGATCGTTACTAAGCCATCTTAATGCAAGATATTTAGAGTCCACACCTTGTCTAATGTGTTTAGCGATCAAGAGAAGCAAATCTGTCAATTTCCTTTTCGTCATGGCATCTGTGCTCAGGAGGGTGTCCAGCGAAAGGATCCTCCTAAAAGTAGGAGAGGGCCAATTTCGGTGAACTGATAGCGAGGCAGACCACCTCTCAAAGTTGACAAACAGACGGGCAACATCGCTTTCGGTGCCAGGGTAAGGTTCTTTGAGGTACTTCTGAAAGGCCTCCCGACATTCCCTCGTGGCATTAGCAATACTTCCCATTTCAGAGGCAGTATGGAGCAGGCGCCGTTTCTCCGAAACAGAGGGTATAAGACGTTCCATATCTTCTAATTCATACGGCACTTATAGCATGGTATAGCCGTGTCGCGATGGATGATGCTGAAACTGTGAGCATGGGTTGCCCCGCATATTACCGTCCAAAGGATTACTTCGCGATTCGCCGACAACGCCGATCCGACACGTGATGAGTTGGGCAGTAAGAGCTGACAGGCATGAGTTGTTAACCTAGCAATGCATCTAATATGCTTATGACCACAGAACCTGGAGATGGCGCTGAAACCAGAAGATGCACAGCTGGTATATTTGCTGCTTGGTGTCCTGGAATTTTTCGGCTCAGATCTCCCTGTCTCCAAGCAGGCGGCTGAGTCAGAAGCGAAGGCGCGATGGCCGAGGCCGACTGATTCGAGAGAAGAGATTGAGCGTATACGCAACTTTTTTGACGACTTTTGTGTCGAAATAGGGTTGATAGAGCTGGGTCTGAAGTCTTATTACGCAACAAATCCGTCGGGGTCCTCAGTCGAGCTAAGCAGTACGGCCGAACGAGTGTTGGAGTTTCTTGAATCTTTGCTCAGAACGGACCTCGTACCCTCTGCCGACCTGAGTGCGGATCTGCAAAAGAAGTCTTCGGAGCGCTTCTACAAGATCAAGAGGCTTCGCCAGCTGGTGGTCTCGGCGAATCGACTTGGCCGTACCTTTGCTGACATCGACGGGTTGTATTGTGGTGGGTCTGTTCAATTCAGCATCGAGCACAGAGATGCCAAGCGATCACTAGAAGTCCTCCAGAGATGCAGATCGGTCATCTGTGACTCCTTTCAAGGTGCCAATAGGCCGATAACGTCGAATGAGAAGGACCAATCAGCCGAGCATGCTGGTAGTGGGAGTCAGGAGCGCTTTTGGGAACACGAAACACAAATTCGTTTCATCGAACTCAAGGCATATTCACAGCTTGTCAGCCGCTCTTCTGCACAAGTTTCAGATGACATACACGCGCCTCAAGCCATGATATGTGTCTGTGAAGAGCCCAACTTGTCTAGCACTAATACGCTAGCCTTTCGGCGGCCGTGTAGCGACGGGAATGTGCACTGGCTGCTTTACGATATTTCTCTATCGGAACAGACGCCTAAGTCTGTCAGGTTCTCAGCCCCAGCAGCTTTACCAGTTTTCGACACAATAAACCAGATTATAGAGATGGAGGAAAATGTATGGAGCAATACAACGTTAGATTCTATGTCTTTTGAGTCCGGATCAGACCAATTTACTCTGGTTAAACGAACCTCACGCAAAGTCGAATCTTATTTGTCATTACGTTCACTCTTAGAAGACCAAAAGCTATCCTCAAGGGAGAGGATCTTACTAGCAGCACCATTAGCTGAGTTCATTTTGCAATCGGGCACCTTCTGGCTTAAATCTCGTTACTCGAGGTTCATTGACTGTTTCTTTCTCCCAATTGTTGGCAATGAGCAGAGCCAAACTGAGGTAGACATAAGCAGACCATTCTTTGCGATCTCACCTACTGAATCACCCACATACCTAGATGACAACGGCTGGAAGGACTTTTTCCACACCCACCCTTTCATCTTAGATCTCGGTGTGCTACTCCTGGAACTCGAGTATAATGTCATAATAGATACCATGAGCAGCGGCGGCCGGTCAGGAAACATATATGACAACTACGCAACCGCATGGGAAATAATAGAGAGCCCAGGCTTTAAACGAAAGGTAGCCAAGAGCCACCAATCTGCCATTGCGGCATGCCTCCGGTGCGATTTTCTCCCGGTCGATACTCAGCCTGACGATGAAGAGTTTGGACACCTGATCCATGACTACATTCTGCAACCCTTAAAACTTCAGCAGTACCTCGATATCATCGAGAAACCTATTGAAGAGCTGGGAGAAAGCGATTCAGAAACTGCCACCACTGAAGAGAGAATCTTTGGTCAAGAAGCCGCGTCCCGAGGCGGGGAGCCTCAAGATCGATGGAGACAGCTGGGGGCTATGTTAAACGAGAGACTTCAGTTGTTAGACGAACCAGATGACGAGGTTCGAAATACGTCGTAAGTATGCTTCTTTAAGTGCCTTACAAAGAAATTAGGCTCTAACCATGCTTATAGGGCGAGTTATGCGAACGATTGGATGAAAAGACTAGGTGTCTACCATGACCAGATCATGGATTCACTAGTTGACACCATCGAGGCCTCTGAGGCAGATGGATTGCCAGAGGAGGAGCGCATTCAACGCACCAAGGTCGCTGTGATTGACACAGGAATATGCTGGAGTAACCCTTTTATAAGAGGAGCACGGCATCGCATCAAGGAGACACGCAACTGGATACCTGATAATTTGGGGCTAGTAGACAGCTTCGACGTCGAGGACAGGGTAGGGCATGGCACCCAAACCACGGAGTTGTTGTTGGCAGTGGCCCCAGGAGTCGAAGTATGCATCGCTCGCGTTTCAGACGACGGCTTACTTGATGATGAGAATTATATAGCAGAGGTTTGTCATTTCCTATAACTATGGCTCACGGCTAGGATAGCGGCGCTAATATTAAACCAGGCTATTACCTGGGCAGTTCGGGACTGCCAGGCTGATATCGTTTCCATGTCGTTTGGCTTAGAAGATCGGAGCGATGTAGTGCTGGATGCCATACTAGCGGCCTACAAGGAGAGAAAGATTCTGCTGGCTGCGGCATCCAACGGTGGCGGGAACGACGGCATTGCTTTCCCGGCTAACCAGAGGGAGGTCATCTGCGTGTTTGCTACGGACGGTAAAGGCAACCCGTCTCCCTTCAACCCTACTTTTACCTCTGAGATGGATGATGGTTCGTATTTTAGTACTCTTGGCGAAGCAGTCGAAGTGCACCAGCTTCCCGAGCCGGGCAGGGCTGCGTGTGCTAAGATTCGTAAGTCCGGCACATCCTTTGCTACGCCTATCGCAGCTGGTATTGTGGCAAACCTGCTCGATTATGCCAAAGCCAAGAAGAACATTGGGGAAGAGAATCTTAGGCGGCTTCATAGCTTCTCGGGGATGATATCAGTATTGAAGCTCTTGGCACCCAAGAAGAGAGGTGGACACAACTACATGTGTCCTTGGATGTTATGGGAAGACAAGTCAGCCAAGACGAGAGAGCGGCATGCAGACATTGTCAGATCCAAGATCTTGATCCAGCTCAATTCCTGATAGTTTGAGAGTTAGAGTCAAATTTTGATACCCTACGCGTAAAAACTGCAACCTGTGATACTAGGGTTATGGAGATGTAGTTCCAATACGACACAACAAAGGCCTAAGTAGCTCCATAGACGCATTAGGTGTCAAGTCTCAACGCAAAATCTATCCCCATCACCATCACCTGAATCCTGACTCGAGAGTTCAAGCGGACCAAACGCCTGTGTAGTATAGCTAGCTGGGATTGGGACGGTCTCTTCCATCGTGAAATAAAATTCACTGTCGGCCTCCTGGCCTTTTGGAACTCCGACTTCGAACATGGCACCTTTGTGGTAGAGCTTAGTGGACGGTGGTTTTTTCTTGGTGCATTTGATCTCGCGAATTTCGAAGGCCAGGAGGAAGCCGTCGCTCTCGAAGCTCGTGCTCTCGTTTGCCTCCTTCTTGGACCCGGCGCCGATACCAACGCTCAAAGGAAGGCCCGATTGCGCCAAACCAGCCGATAACTCGCAGTGAGAACTCTTGCTGTTGACTGCAGAGCTCTTTACCTTGGCACCGCGGGCGATCTTGATCCCTGTGACTATGTATAACGATTTCTTCCAGCGGGCACCATCCAGATAGCTTCGTACCGCCTCACACTGGAGGCTCTTAGCTAAATAAGTAGGCGTCGGGAGGAAGAAGGTTGTCTCAACGCATTCAATGGTGAAGACATCCTCCGAGGTACCACGTTTACTGCCCTCGGCGCTGACCCCAATAGGGAACAAATCCGATAGCTTAGTCCAGACCTTGAAGTTGCCTTCCTTCAGTTGTGATCGGGTAGCAGAGAAGCCTTTTGCTGGTAGGGAGTTAATCTCAGGAGAGTCAAGAGGAACAGCCACCTCGCCAGCGTTGAGGCTATAGAGAGGGTCTTTTGGATCAGTCAAGATCTGTCCTAAGACCAAGGGGCAATCCGGCGGGGGCGGTATGTGAAAATTTGGGGCCGGAAGATATGTGTGTATCATGATGCTTATCTTTAGAAAAGAGGTGGTTATTCTTGAGCAATTTTTTACTTTAATGGCGGTCTTTTTCCAGCGGTGCGATCAATTGAAAGCAAGGATCAGTCAGGTATGTCAGACGAGGTAGGTAGCATAGACAAGTGGATACTTAGAAGTCCCAGAAGACACATGTGACTTTTGAGAAGGAATGTGAGACTTGCTAATTAAGGCTACGAAATATTCACAGAAAGGATAATGAATTAGTCTTAAAATACACAGAAAATTGAATATGTCCCCAATCTGATGCCCAATTACTAGGTAATTAAGTAGCCTATGGTATATAGAGTACGTATTTTACAAGATACATGTAGATTAGCATTCTTCCATTGCCTAAATTTTCTAATGTTTCTGATTCTCTAGTACTTTTGCTTAATTTAATTTTTTGGAAATTAAAAACTGGCTAAAGAAATTCAGGACATCCTTTGTGTCATCTAAAGAGCAAATCTTTGCGACGTCTACTTTCGTTAGCGCATTTCAAGTGTACTACCCTATCATACACGATTTGACAACTTACATTGGTCTGGGCGAATGATGATCAAGCATCCCTCAGGATGAATGCCGTAGGCTTCGTATGCTTTCCCATGCCCTGAATTGTAACTCTCGTCATCCACAAAGACTTTTTGGAGATCTGGTCATGTCAGTCTGCGAAATTTGCGAGCTAGCCTGATTACTCACGTTTGATCTTCCATTTGCCTGTTATCGGGGTGAAGACATCAGGGATCATGCTCTGCTCGACCTTGACACGCTTGGACGCAAGCACAAGCACTCCTTGAATGACGGAATTGGCATCCTGACCATCTGGTGTAAAGGTATCTATGATGTCCTGTAGTTTTGCTGCAGCCTGCATGTAAATAGCTTCTGTTAGCGGAGCGGCGCTACAAGAAGTTTGGGGACCTGGCGGACCTTGATAAGCCTGTCGGCTGCTGTGTGCTGCAAAATGTCTCCAGCAAACACAACGACATGCCACCGCGAATCGGCGGGGAGCGCTGCCACCAATTGCATAGGGCGGGCATCGCAGAACCGGACAACCTGGGCACTGGGGAAGCGCATTCCAACGATGACGTTCCGTGCTAGGCCCTCATCAGTTGGACCTGGAGATACAAAGACAGATTCTTCGTATCTCACGCCTTGACCGGCTGTGTATCGACCTGCCTTGACAAACTGGTCCTTGAATTCCTGTGAAGAAATTCTATTCTCTTGTCGGTAAGAAGAGGAGAAGAGTTTTGTGAATAATCGGTCAAAATCGATTAGCTGCGCGGCCGTTTTCTGGCGTTCTGAAATATATGTTTCGAGAATTTGGGGAGAGGATTGGCCCCGGAGAACTGATGCCAGCTTCCAGCCAATGTTGTAGCCATCCTGCAGGCTCACATTCATACCCTGTCCGGCCTTTGGCGAATGCGTGTGGCAAGCGTCCCCTGTCAAAAAGACACGTCCAGCCTTAGCAAAGTTGTCAGCCAGGCGCTGGCCAATCGAGTATGCCGACCACCAGACCGTCTCCATGAACTCCACGGAATAGGGCTGGAAAATTCGACGCGCCCGTTCCTGCAAGTCAGCTAATGTGATGTCACTAACAGTCACATCACCAAGCTCGATGTAGAAGCGGATCATGGAGTCGCCCTCGCGAGGAATGATCATGAGATTGCCGGCGCGTGAGTGGATGATTGCCTTCTTTCGGATGTCGGGGAAGTCTGTTCTGGCGTGGAGGTCCATAACACCCCAGATGGCATTCGTTGAGTCCCCGACCATGGCAATACCCAGAGATTTCCTTACAGCGCTATGAGCTCCATCACAGGCCTAACCTGTTGTTAGTAGTGAAGTAAAAATTGCGAGAAGGTGATTGTCTAGCCAACTGACGAGCACATATTTTGATCGAAAGACCTTCTGTTGCCCGTTGGAAATTGCCCTAGTGGTAACGCAGCAGGCAGCGGAGTCTTCGTGAACGTTATCATCAATTTCCACGCTCTGTACGTCGCATCCGTACTCAATCTCCACGCTTCCGGACACGCGCTGTATTTCTTCGATTAGCATGCCATTTATCCTTGCTTGATTCAGGATGACATGAGGCTGGTGGCTCAAGCCAGGCTCCGTGTCGGCTGCGTAGTTAGTACGTTTGATACCCTCGCCCTCTGCTGCCCAAAAAGCAACCTCGAGCACATGATAGGCCTCTTTGAGGAGGTCCTCGGCTATGCCAAAGCTTTCAAATATCTCCACGGTTCGACACTGCACTCCGTCTGCTTGGCCATTCTCAAGCGGGCCAGCTCGGCGCTCCACGATCTTGTAATTGATGCCGCATCGTGCCAGCCAGACAGCCGCGCAAAGCCCCGCAGATCCGCTGCCACAAATGAGTACATCGACTTGTTCAGCCATGACGCCGTCTCGCTGTTTCGACCGCTTCGTAAGGTGCACAAATATTATCAAGGTGTCGTATGATGTTCTTTTCAGACAGATTGTACGGAGTAGAGATAGCTGCTCCCCAACGTTGAGGGACATTTGCATTACGCCATACTATAAGCCGGCACCGGATCTGCATCCGGGGGTGGGGCATCCAGAACCCGGCTTCCGGGACCCCTACCCGCCCATTATGGCCCTCTCCCGACAAAGGTATCATCTATCGACAGAAAATACTGTAAAGATTTAAAAAGGCCACTATATGGTGGTATGAGCTGTAATAGATATGTAATGCATATACAGGTACGCTAAAGTATCAGAATGGCGAGCTTTTCTCTCTCTGAGCAGGCTGCGGCTGATATACGCAGCCTTCTGGACACAGCTTCTACGGGGCAACCAACCGGCGTGCCCTGTGCCAGTACCGTTGTTGTTGGTACCGGTTCTCAACCAGAACTCTTTGTGCACTCCACGACGGCTTCATTTGGAAGAAAGAATTGGGAGGATAGTAACGATATTTATTGGTTGGCGTCGTGTACAAAGCTCGTCACTGGTATTGCTTGCATGCAGCTCGTCGAGGCCTCAATTCTCCGTCTCGATGATGCAGACCAGTTGGAAGGTCTCTGCCCAGAGCTTGTAGATCTCAAGGTTGTGCAGGAGAATGGCACTCTAGAGCCAGCGCGGTCCCGCATCACGCTGCGGATGTTGTTGACCCATACAGGTATTTTGTTACAAGCTAGTGTATAGAGAGCCCTGACAATTCTGACAATGAAAAATAGCTGGATTCGGATACTCATTTCTAAACACCAAGCTCCAGGCCTACTCTAAGGCATATCGCGCTGACGGAGTCAATTATAACGAATTCTCCGGGCACATGGATGACATTCTACAACCTCTTATCAACCAACCAGGAGAAACATTCGAGTATGGTGTAGGTTACGTTCACTGTATATTCTTTAGTACTCTCATGCTAAGGCGTATGTAAGATCTCCATGGACTGGGCTGGCGTAGCCGTTGAGCGTATTACGGGCATGAAATTAGGTGATTACATGCAGCGCCACATATTTATTCCCTTGGGCATCCACGACTTGACTATGACCCCCTCATTAGAGATGAGAGAGAGACTCGTTGGCATGTGGCAACGGGACCAAGAGGGCCACCTCTCTCCTCGCACACCTCTCCTCAGCCGCCCATTGGGAGCAGACGCAGCACACAGCTTCCATAGCGGCGGCGCAGGACTTTTTGGGAGCACCCGAGAATTTGGAAGTATGTTCTACGCAAATCATTGTTTGCTATCACTGAGCTCACCCTTGTCTTAGAAATCCTTGCGATGCTGCTGCGAGACGGCAGATCTCATTCAGGCAAGGCGATACTTGCACCTGCTACCGTTGAAGCCATGTTTACCAACCAGCTAGCATGGCTGCCAAACTTTGCCCGCCGTTACTTACCTGCTGTGAAGCCGGAGCTAGTTTATGTGGCCGAGGCTTTCTATCCACCTTGCCCGCCGCCAACGCCGCAAGGCTGGGGACTGGGCTTCATGCTTACTCCCGGCCCGACTGGCCGCTCTGAGAAGACGGGCCAATGGTCCGGTCTATCCAATGCGTTTTGGTGGTGTGATAGGCAACAGGGAATTGCCGGCCTCGTCGCATCACAAATTCTGCCGTTTGCTGACCTCAAGGTCGTCGAGCTTTGGATGGGGATAGAATCTAAAGTCTACGAAGGTATGAAGGCAGAATCATTAGACAAGTAGACAGTATTTAGTCGTATAAATATGGACGAACTTGAAAATTACTAGAACGACATGAATTGGTCGCATTTTCAACTATATAGACGGCACTCCAAATGTTGTAATTGCCATCCACCCTAATACAGTCACCTAATAATAAGGTTTACAAGCTTAGTTGACTATGTAATCCACCATCCACAGACAAATTCAGGCCGGTGATCCCATCCGACATGCTGCTGGCCAGAAAAACAGCAGCGCTTGCGATATCTTTTGGTTCTCCAAGTCGCTTGAGAGGGTGTCGTTGTGCCATTTCTCGCTCGACTTCGACGTTTTCTGTCATAGCTGAGATCATTGCAGTTCGTGTGACTAAGAGATTAGGTTGAGTTAGAGCTGGTACCATAAACCCTTGTGATAACCATACATACATCCCGGGAGAATCGAATTGCAGTGTATGCCGTGGGGAGCATAGTCCATAGCTACTGCTCGTGTAAAGGCGATTACGGCCCCCTTGGTGGCCGAATAAGCAGGTGTGCCCGGTTTACCCAACACGCCAAGTATTGATCCGATGTTGATAATAGTGCCAGCCCTCCCGTCTCCACGATTTCTCTCTTGGCGCAACATCTGAGTACCAGCATATTTGCACCCGAGAAAGACACCGCGCATGTTGACCCCCCAAGTTCGTTCGAACGTTTGTAATGATGTCTCCCAGATGGGTCGCGGCTCAGAAGCCTCTGGGGCAATGCCAGCATTGTTAACCATTCTACATACTATTAGCTTCTAAACATAATGACTTGAATACATGTTGCAGAACTTACATGTCAATCCGGCCAAACTGATCCGCTGAGTCCCGGATGAGCTTCAACATGTCACTCTCGTCAGCGACATTTGTCGAGATAAAGACCGCCTTGCCCCCTCGATCACATATTATTTCATGCGTGAGTCGGTTCTTGTTTGCGTTGGGACCAGGTGTTTGGTCGGCACAGACGACGGTAGCGCCCTGCTTGGCAAACTCCAGTGCCATGGCTTGCCCCAAGCCAGACGAGGCTCCTGTAATTACAGACACCTTGCCTGCCAACAATCCGGCACGAGCTATAGCAGAAGCCATGGGGGAAATGAGAATGGGTACAAATACCGCTCAGATTAATTTATAAAAAGGCACCTTATATCGCCTAGGCGTCATGTATACATACCTAGGTAGACGGAAGTCATGCCGCATGTGGGTCAATCTACGGCTGCATATCCGCGTGCCTTCCGGTGTAGTTCTAGCTCCTTACGGACAATCATGTTTACGATGAATGGGATTATTCTGAAAGGTTTTCAATATGTACTAAGTGTATTGTGCTTTTTTAAATTTTGTGAAAAAAGATGTATACAGTTTGTTCTTCCTTAAACTGGCTTGTATGTAAAACAAAACATGAGTCAGCGGTAACCAGATCATCATCTTCAGTCTAAATTCTCCCACGACAAGATCGGCTTGACAATCTAAGATTCATTAATAATCTGAATTCTTTTCTAAGTTGTAGCACTTACCAGTCCCGATTCAAGGTCCGCGATTGCCTTGTCAAGTTGCTCCGCGGGATAAACCTTTGCCAAGCAGTCGACGGGGAACTTTCCATCCCGGTAGAGCTCGAAAAGCTTAGGAATTAGCTGTAGGTCGAAAGGTTAGCAAACCTACAAATATGGGGGTAAGGAGAGGGAAGCCAGTACAATATGCGGATCGGCGGCTCCCTCAATGACACCGATTACTCGTTTACACGACAGCAGCAAATCCAGCGCATTGATTCGCATGGTTGCAGTTGGAGCGGGAACTCCCACTAGAGCCAGCGTTCCGCCATGAGCGAGAGCTTTCACTGAGGCTTCGAGCACTCCGACCAAACCGGTTGTGTCTATAATGCTGTTTGGACCACCCGGGATAATAGCGTGCAGCGCGGTCTGCAAATCTGGCTCTGCTGCCGAGTTGACAATATGTGTTGCTCCTAGAGAGGATGCCACCTTCAACTTGGCTTCAACAACATCGACAGCAATGACTTGTCGTACCCCGAGAGACTTTGCAGCCAACATCGCCGCAATGCCAACGGCTCCCATGCCCACGACGGCTACAGAGTCCTGAACCAGTGGGTTTACCACATTAAATACAGTTCCAGCACCTGCTAGGTAGCCACACCCCAAGGGAGCCAAAGTGCGGAGCTCTTCTGGCCTCGCATCAACCTTGATTAGGCTCGCCTCTGCGACGACGGCCAGCTTGCTCATAGATGACTGCCCAAAAAACTGCCCGTGAACCTTTGTGCCGTCTAGGAGGGATATCGGTGATTTTGCTCCGGCGTCTCGACGGGCTGGGCGGACAAAGTTGGTCTCCGTCATGTGTGGACATGTCCCACATCGACCCTCGAGACAAAATCTACATTGGCGGCAGGAGTGGAATGAAAGCAGTACGCTGTCTCCTGGCTTCAAAGATTTATCCTTGATAGCGGATCCTGTCCATCTCACAACGCCCGCTCCCTCGTGCCCGAGCACAGCTGGGTAGCCTCCTAGAGGCATGCCGCCATGCTGGACAACAACATCCTACGCGAGGTTAACAGAACGAGAAGGCAATAAAGCAAGCAGGAATACTTACGGTATGACATATACCAGTGTACCAGATCTCCACTAGCACCTCGTTTGGTTGTACCTCGTCCAAGACAACATCACACAGAGTGAACGGATCGCCTTCACCCTGTACAACGTAGGCTTTCGTACGGATATTTCTCGGAGTTGCCATTTGAAGATAGGAATTATTACAACTTTAAGCAAAAGAAAACAGCGATTAGTAAACTAGAAAACTTTTGGCTTAGGGAGCAGAGGCATGCTATATACTCGGCGAGTTGTGGTGCGAATGTTTACTTGGTGGGCCGGAAACACTCCCGTCGCTCCACCTCCACCCATTGGGGACTGATTGGGCAACATTGAAACGAATGTAATGTAACCAGTATATTTAGATATATAACTAATAAGAATGCCAATCTAGAATTTTTGCGGGGAGAAAGATTTCCAGGTACAACGAGTACTATGATGTATGTTTAATGTAAGGCTTACACTGAGTCGCATTTTGAGCTAGGTACTGTTCGCAAAACCCCCCCTTAGCCTGCCAGATGCGTATCTGTGATGGTGATCGTTTTCAATTGTGTAAACTCAGCAAATCCTGGCTTCCGTTAGCATGGCTCCAAGTACGGTCTGCAAAATCAGATCATGTTTACCCCAAGGCACCCCGAATCGGCCCCAACCGCTCTCCTTGACGCCCCCGTGAGGCATATGCGCCTCGTCATGGATTGTCATAGAGTTGATGTGAACTGAACCGCTCTCAAGACGCCGCCCGATCTCAATAGCTAGTGGGATGTTGATCGTGTAGACGCTTGCCGATAAGCCGTATGTCGACTCATTGGCCAGTGCTACGGCCTCGTCGACTGTGCTGAAAGGGATGAGCAGGGCGATTGGGGCAAATGTTTCAGTATGCCAGATTTTCATCTCCCTAGTCACATTGACAAGGATCCGAGGGGTCAAGAAAGAGCCATCTTGATGCGCACCCTCTCCCCCGCCTAGAATTCTTGCTCCCTTTGCCCGGGCATCCTCTAGAAGTGCTGTGATCTTCGACGTATGTTCTACCGAAGCCCCAGGACAAACATTCTCACTGAATCGCATCGAACTTGCGACGAGTTTCTCCGAGAACTTGTCGAGGACACTTTCACTTACAAGGATCCGCTCTGTCGACATGCATACCTGGCCATGCTGCGTACCTATGTTAGTCTTGTCTGGCGTAGGAACGGGATACGAGCCGACGCACGTGTGTGAAAGCCCCAATAGCGGCTGCCTGCGCTGCCTTATCGAGATCAGCATCCGCTAGCACGAGCTGTGCAGACTTGCCGCCTAGTTCTAGCAAAACTGGTTTACAGTGCTTTGCAGCGTTGGCTGCGATAATCTTGCCCACAGCCGTGCTGCCTGTGAAATTAATCTTCCGTACACGGCTGTCCGAGACGAGGGCATTCACAATTGATACAGCGTCTTCCTGGGAATGCTGTATGACATTGAGGACACCCGCTGGGAAGCCTGCGTCGTGAAAAAGCCGGCCGATGAAATGGTGAGCCATTGGGGTCTTCTCTGAGGCCTTGAGAATCGCCGTGTTGCCGCAAGCGATGGGCGTAGCCACTGCCCGCATACCAAGAAATAATGAGGCGTTCCAGGGTGCAATGCCGACTTGAACACCAAGAGGTTCTCGGAAAACCATAGCCAGCATATCGTCCGATTGCTTACTGGGCTGGACGATAGCATCCATGGTGTGCATGATCTGGCCCGCTAGTTCTTCCAAGAGGTCGATACTGGTCTGAATATTAATCTGATGGACCATGAAATCGTCAATTGGAGTCTCGACCTATAGTAAGCACGTAATAAAAGCAATTAGAGTCCTATATGAACATGTGCAGCGTTTGTAGTGGTGATTGTACTTGCCCGTAAGATAGCTGCCGCTTCTTCTCGACGCTCTCGTAGCAGATTCGCCGCCCTGGTGAGCAGCTCCCGCCGCTGCCATGGACTACTCCGCTTCCAGGTCTTAAAAGCTTGGTAGCTACTGTCGATTGTATTCTGAACAATCTCTGGCGTAGCGCCGTGTGCCGTTAGGGACTCACCGGTGGCACTGTTGGTTACAGGGAACGTAATGCCCGACAAGACAGCCTCATTGCCGATCCACAGAGGAACGGTTTGACTCTCGAGCAATGACATGGTTTCTGCTACTGTTACTGCTTCCTTCCTTGTATTGGAGCTAACTTTCAGACAATGGAGAAGCTCGTACATATCATGGACGTAGGATACCTTTTCACGTTATTTTCCGGATGGTGTTGCCATAGAGCGGATCACTATCCGGCATGTGTGGGCCAGCATCCGGTACGGCTACCACATCGCGCGCTGGCTCGCGGCAAGCGGGGAGACATGCTTGTTCAAAGGTGACCGTAGGAATAAGCCGATACGTACATAGCATACTTCAGACATTCAAGAAAACGAGACATTATTGTTGGTATATTTAATGTTCGATATGGAGATTATACACTGTTCTCAAGGTGCTCCTCGTAATATAATCCTTGTGTAAGCCAGGCAATATCAGGAGTATTATACATCCAAATCTGCTCATCAAAGCGTGCATCTTCCTGCATAATGTTCGGCCGAGAGAGTATATCTTTGTTCCAAATGGAAGGGTCTGGTCGCACATGGCTATTTTCACCTCCCAGCATGACTGCGGTGCCGGGGGTTTCTAGGACACCTAAATCGTTCATCATTCCTGCTTCATATTCGTTACACTGACGGCCTTGATATTTGTATTTAGAGGGAGACGACGAACCATTCTGACTCCGGTAGTGGAAGACTTCTTGCTGCACCGAGATGAGAAACTTGCGGCAGCGTCCCGCCGCACGGCTTCGACTCTGGTACCGTTTGAGAGCTGCGAAACATCGACTCAGTCCTTCGAGAAGTGAGGCCTCGTCCATGCAGTGGATATGATTCGGAGAGCATAGCAGACTGATGAGAAAAACCATGGCGCAGCTATGTATATCTATGAACGGACGTAAGTACGATTTTCGACCTGCAGAGTGCCAGAAGCGACTTACAGAAGACCGTGTACCACGGTGGAGAAAGGAGGTCCGTTTTGAAATACATATTATCCTCAATGAGCTGTAATAATTCCTGTGCTCCAGACACGCATAGATTGGCTGCCTTGAGCACCATCTCATCTTGCATTGAACCCGTGCCTAATTCACTTGTTTGCGATGCTGGGTCACAAAGGGCGGATAAAACCGGTCGGAGCATCATCAAACGAACGTGCAAATATCTTCCACACTTGTGAGTACTGACTTGTCTTGTCATACGTTTGAAGGACTGGCTAACATACCTAACCTCCAGAACTATCGCCTGCCTACGGTACACTACCTTTCTATCTGATAGGTTGACTGCAGGAGGCTCTCCGCTGTTCTTATACTGACTGGCTTGAAGATGTGGTGGTAGTCTTTTATGCCATGCCGTGAGTAGACTATCAACAGCAAAGAGCTTGTGGAAGTCAACACTTTTTGCTCCACCGCTGAGCGAGGAGCCCGGGGTTGGATTGGGATCCGGGTGGTACAGCGTGGTTAAGACTTCGCCGAGGATATCCTGCAGTTGAACCGTCTGTATATAACATTCTGTTAGGCTCGGTGTCTCTTCTGGCTGCGATCCTGGAGCGTCCGGAAGTCGCGTTAAATATTCATCATCTACTGCTAGCGGAAGGACGAGCTGGCTCTGCGACAAGGCTGCGTGGACAATCAAGGGCCGCCCGTACGTCAAGCAGAGGACTCTGGCGCATAGTCAGTCACCAACGGAGTGCGAAGAGGAGGTAGCAAATAGACACTTACCGATCCAACAACACACAGCCTGCCCATGCCCGCCTTCGCATCTCTGTCTCTGCTTGGTCAAGGGCCTGTGATGGGCAACAACCCTGGGTGCAGTTTTTGGGGTCGTGGTGCAGCCCAATATTCTGGGCGACGCGCACCGCAAGCCCGACGATGTTCCAACAAGTGCTCGACATCTCTGTGCTCTGTAGGTACTGGCTCATAAGCAACAGCGTTTGTACGAGAGCCAAACTGCCTGCAGAGAGCATGTCCAGATCCATGAGCTTCTTAGCGCGCTCAAAAAATCCGCGGCTCAACTGATCCCGCTCCTTGTGACCCAACCTGGGGCTGAAGAGGGCACCTAAAGCAAACACGCTGTTGAGCATGCAGTAGAATAGACGGTCGCCCATGGAGGTATAGAGGCCCGCTGACGCGTAGGGTTGGGCCTCTGAGCTAGGACAGCGTGGCCCCGTCTGAGGGTACCAGATCATACGGTAGCGTTCTTCGAACGACGGCCTATGGATAGATGGATAGAGTGAGTGTGTCCAGCGCCAGTAGTTTTCTACAAGATCGTCGGCTTCGTCTCGTGGAGGAACTGTCATTCCAAATACCGCACTGTCTGCCTTGAGTGAGTGGGAACGCCCTGATGAAGCACAAGACGGGCTCAAGACAGAGACCAGCTCATGTTGGCATTGTGAGCATGACCTATTATTCAACACAGACCAGTGTTTACGGCACTGCTGGCCCATGGCATTCCTCGCCCTGTCTACCAGACTCGCAGTACTGGAGGGACCAAAATACTCAGAGGGTCGTCGGTTTCGCCTACCACCGATGCTATTCAAGGGAGCTATGACGCCCATTGCGTTAACATCAGTGTCGTCGCTATCCGAGCCGGCGTCAAGATCTGGATCTGGGTCCTGGTAGGTTGGAGAGGGCTTACTGCGCAATGAATGCGACAAGTCCTTGGGCGAATCAGGAATGTTATTATTTACGGCAGGTCTATATTCGACCTGCACGTCGGTGTAGTAAGGTGGCAGACTCTTTGTAGTCTGATCAGCTGGTGGGCTCGTTAGCTGCGCCATTGGTTGAGGCATCTCCATCTCCGGACTGGCATTGGCGGGTTCTGGCGGCGACAATCCTGGAAACAGAATGTTATCAGCAGATTGACCTGATGGATGATTCTGTGCCGACTCAAGCTCCCGTATTCGAGCCCTGAGACCCTCGACATAACTGTGAAACTGTCAGGAAGGGTTCGGAGATTGGATTGCAGGTTTGAAGACTTTACCTATTGGTCCACATCTTGCTGACCCTCTCCTCGTTCCAGACGCACGCCGTGATGCTTCGTCGACGGCATGCGCCGCATACAGGCTTCACGCCGTCACACTTGCGCTTCCTATCGCGGCATTCATCACAGGCCAACGGAGTGCGGCGCCGTTTACGAGTGCCTCCAGGCTCGGGAGACCCGGCCGTAGACCTCGGCGACATTTGTGACACCATTGGCATACTCCTATGGCACCTGTTGAACGGGGTGGAAGCCTCTGGGTAAGTAGGTTTGCCGCGCAAATAATTCAAATACAACGATCTGATTCTGTGTGGTCTCTAGCACCCTGCTTAAATGATTTGAGGTATGACAGATGGTCGAAAGGAGACGCCGGAACCGACGGTGGCGCCAGACTGCACTCCGCTTTCTCCGCATATTCCCCAAGACTAGACATGTGCAGCTGAAAATACCCCATGGGGCAGCCACTGCTACACTACTCTGTACATGTAAGGGGCCTCTAAGTTGAGGGAGGGCCATTACATGCCCGCCTACAGTTCACTTTTTAAGCGCGCATGTCCTACAGGATTTATCTCAAACCGAGTTTGCAAAACGCCCCATCGTAGCCTCAAATGGAGGATCGACAAATGACAAACATTTAGAGCTCATTTTTTCCATCGAAATCTCACAGCAAGCTGGCATTGACATGATGAAAGGATCTGCTGAAGCTCCTAAACGGGAGCGTGGCAAGAGGCTTGCAAAAAAAGAAAAAAGAGAAAAAAAGAACGCAGGCCCCAAAATAAGTATCTACTCGTATGTGTATATATAAAGAGAATACGACCACAGTTCTAGATGAATCTAGTGTGATAAGTATGTGCGGATTGTTTGTTTCTGTATGCCGACCATGTCTCGACGTCCCCCTTTGTTGCAGACACCTTGCACGGCAACATGGGCAGGACGCTTAGAGACTTTCAGACTCTGCGTGTTCAAGATGTTGGGCAAACACAAACAAGATGCGGGGCACATGCAATCATAGCCACATCCGCTGAACCGAGCATGAGTCGTCTTTCATTATGACGATGATCAATTAGAGGCTCTCAAATATGTTTCGTGACAAGAGCATTCTAGGATGATGCAGACCAACACGTCTCGTATTATTGGAACTAGCTCGACGCTAGCGGAAGTGCATCCGGCCTCACCTCCGGAAGCACATCCGGCGCTCGCTGTTGACTCGTGGGAATGCGTTCAATATTGACCTACTATCATATTATCTCATTCAAACAACTCAGAGGCTTTTACTCAACAAGCCATTCGACTTCAAAACCCCTGTATTTCTTATTTAGTGTAGTCAGTAACTCTAGCACATAAATTTGCCTCCCAGGTTTACATGGAGCACCGGAATAGGCAGTCAATCTGAAAAACCGACCTATCGGACATTTTGCACCTGAGAATAATATCATGGCGCTCTCTGTAGCAGGCAGATATGCTATTATCACCGGCGGCGGTTCAGGTGCAACTACCCGTCGTTGTGTCAGACAGCCCCAGACTAACTACCATTATTAGGCATCAATCTCGCATTTGCGAAAAAGCTCCTCTCTCGCGGGTGCTCCGTTCTAGTTGGTGATATAAGCCTACGACCGGAGGCCCAGGATCTTCTAAAGCAGTATCCGCACGATCCTTTAACACCTCCATCAGCCAACAGACCTGTCGCGCTATTCAAGAAGACGGATGTCACATCATGGCCGCAGCTATCAGCGTTAACTCGAGCGGCTGAGACTGCCTTTCCACAAATTGACATCGTTGTTCCTGGTGCTGGCATTTTTGAGCCTAGGTGGAGTTCTTTCTGGAATCCTCCCAAGTCACCGACAAATCCAAATAGTCCTTCACGAGATGACGCAGACGGTGACCCAGGTCACTACGCCGTGCTAGATGTTAACTTGACGCACCCAATCCGGCTCAGCCAGCTCGCTATTGCCCACTGGACTTCACGTCGCATTCCGGGCTCGCTACTTATCGTTGGTAGCATGGCTGGATACGTGCATGGTATCGGATCACCATTATACTTTGCTAGCAAACACGGCGTACACGGCTTTGTGCGCAGCCTCGGTCGTTTGCGAGACACGGTCGGAATTCGCACGGCTGCTATTGCACCTGGTGCTGTTAATGTATATTCATCCCCGATAAAGACAAGAGCCTCTGCTAACAGAATTTCTTTTCTCTAGACACCATTATGGAGCGATGATCCTGACAAACGCAGCATGATTAGTGCAGATGAAATCACAGCCAGCGCGGAGGATGTTGCTGACGCTATGTTAGAGTTGCTGGAGAATCCACAGTACGGTGATGGGACGATATTTGAGGCAACAGCTAGAGGCACACGGGTAGTTCCCGCGTTTAACGCCCCTCCACCAGATATTGAAGATGGAGGGATATCAGAGTATGAGGCTGGAGTGGCGAGACAATGGGCGAAGAAAATCACTGAGGAGGGCCTAAAGGTTTAGGCAAATTAAACTCAAGATGTCTACGAAATAGCTACATGAGGTTTTCTTTTGTTTTCCAACATTTTGTAAAGATCCATATTTAAAACTTAGTTTGTATTGCATGTCTCCACGTTAGTTCCATGTTTTTACCTCCAAAGGCTTCTCCGCTATCAACAAAGATAGTGACGTATAACGGCCGGATATGTGTTTATAAGGGATAGCAACTGTCATCATGGAGGGTTGGCTTTATTTTTGCTTATTTTAAGCTAGACAATCGCTGACATAGGAGTCCGGATCCCCGGAGCGGGCTCTTCGAAGGGAGAAAGGCCACGGAAGCAACTCCGCAAGCTTCCATGGAGAATGACTCCAAGAATTTTACTAGGCGGTGGCTAGCGCGACTGAGTGAAAAACCCCTTTCCATACCAACCGAACAGCCGTCCGTCCGAAGACCTCTCAAAAAGCCAGTCACCACTAATTGGTAACGGACTGGAGACAACGTGCCAATTTGTTCTCATGATCCCAGCACATTCATTCTATCCATTACAGATAGAAAAGAAAGTATAGATATTGGTTCCATTACTTCAGCAACTATTCTGTTTTTTGGCGAAAGCTTAGGGTATATACCTACCTCCCCGATTCTTGGTACGAGGCGGGTGTGATCCGCTAGCGGTGAAGTAGAAGATCTCGATTAGCATCTAGGCATCTCATCCGGGGCCCCAGATTGAGGAAGCTGGGGTTGCGGGGAAATCCAGAGTATGGCCATCTGGACATACATAAAATACGACATGTTGTCTTTCCTGCTGTGACAAAGTTGTCAACAAGCTTTGGACACTACACTCAATCGCATCTTATTTATTGTACCTCTTCAGAGATGGAACCCAAGGAGCTTACACACACACCCCTCGCCGATGGGCTCCTGTTTGGCGAGTCCCCTCGCTATTACAACGGCCTCCTCTATATCAGTGATATGACTGGACGCATCATATACACCATAGACCCTTCTTCGGGCGAAAAGAAAGTGCTCCGTGAAGTTGAGAATCAGCCTAACGGCATGTGCTTCTCCTCCGATGGTTCGCTCATCTATTCGTCCATGTTTGATGCTAAGCTATACCGTCGAGATGCCTCCGGTAAAGATACACTGTACGCCGACATGTCTGGCGTTATGACTGGCTACTGCGGCGACATGGCCATCGACAGCACTGGCCGTGTCTATCTTGATGACACAGGAGCACGGGTCCTACATGGCGAACAGCCGCGGCCAGGTCGCCTTCTTGTCATCGAGACAGACGGCTCTGTCAAAGTCGCTGAGGAAAACATCATATTTCCCAACGCCTTGTTCATCAGCCCCGATGGCAAAGCGCTATATTGCGCTGAGACCTTTGGGTATGGCCTGCTCAAGTGGGACATTGGTGCCGGCGGCGAGATCTCCAACCGCCAAAAGGTGTGGTCTCCTGCCACAATCTCACCAACCGGCGAGGTCGGCAATACCACCCACGGCCTTATCGGTATCGACGGTGGATGTATGGATGGCGAGGGAGGCATGTGGCTGAGCTGCCTGGGCCTAGAGAAGTTCATCCGCCTCGATCAGCAAGGAAACATTACGCACGAAGTCCATGTAAAGGGTCATGCTACGGCATGTACTCTTGGCGGAGACGATGGGAAAACACTCTTTCTGGTCACAAATTGGTTCCCAGATGATGAAGAGACCATTTTCTCAGCCATGGT
This sequence comes from Trichoderma simmonsii, assembly GCA_019565615.1. Taxonomy (NCBI): domain Eukaryota; kingdom Fungi; phylum Ascomycota; class Sordariomycetes; order Hypocreales; family Hypocreaceae; genus Trichoderma; species Trichoderma simmonsii. The sequence continues at coordinate 6,385,327 of CP075866.1, forward strand.
AGCCAAGCGGACCAAATGTACAGTGAGTTATGCGAGAGTGGATGTTGCAAAAGGCACGGCGCGGCCGTAGGGCCTTAAAGAGATCCCCTGCAATTACAGTCTAGAGAATTGTTCTGAGAGTTGGTCTATTATTTCTATATTAAATGAATACAGCTGTAATTAGTGAGAGGATTTCCTTTCGTCCATGGATGTTACTATAAGTGTGAATATAATTCTTTCCTTGTCTGCCATTTACGATAACGGATAGCGAAATAAGAAACCAGTAAGCAGCCATATACTTACTTTTGTTTCTTCGAGAATAGCATATTATGATAAACAGCGAATTGCGTATATGGATAACAATCTCGTTCAGCAAAAGCGAGAGCCATTTGGTATCCAGCACACATATTCAACAGCAAAGGCAGACAATCTCGGATACAAGTACATATCGATCCTCATCTAAATATAAACTAGAATACCTAATGAGACTGGCGTAATTATTTCTTCGCATTTATTGGACAAGTTCCATATTGTGCCCTTTTCGCGCTTTGAGAGATTTGCTGTGCCCAAATACGGTATCTTCCTCAGCGTCTATAATGAGGCCCTTAATCCTGAACAGCACCGATCCCCGAAGCATGTATCATATGCCTCATACGACCTACGGCTTCACTACTCGGAACACTAAATCCTTGGTGATACTGCCATACCGGGCCTTCAACAGGTCCACAAAGTAGTTGGTGCGTCCTCTCCAAGGTCCAATATTGCCGCAGCGGGGAATGGAGCCTTGTGCTTTTTTCACATATGTAGCATTAAGGTCCCAAATTGGCCGAGGTTCCATGGGAACTCCCTTGGGCAAACGCGGAACAACGCTGGAATAACGCTTCCTCCGCATGTGCTGTAGCAGGCGGCAAACGAGCTGGGAGCTTGTTTCAACTCCCAAGGTCCAAGAGGCATTGACATAGCCCATCATAAAAGCCAAATTCGGTACATCTTGTAACATCGTTGAGTTCCAAGCATAGCGATCAGCGAGGTTGATCTCCTCGTCATCCATAGTGACGCGGATATGACCACCGATGCAAAACTTTAGGCCCGTGGCGGTGACAATTATATCCGCTTCCAGTGCTTTTCCGTTATCGAGGATTATAGAGTCTGAGGTCACCGTCTTGATGTGAGCAGTCTCTACGTGCGCCCTGCCCTCTCGGAGACTCTCAAAGAAGTCGCCGTTGGGAGAGAAGCAAACACGCTGGTCCCAAGGCTTGTAGAGTGGCCGGAAATGGTCCATGGAAACTCCCTTGGGAAGTTGTTTCGCGACAGCGCCTTCCAAAGAAGCCCGAGAACGCTCGGGAAAGAGCCGGCAGAAGTTGTACAGGATAATGATCATCCACATAAACATCCAGCGATCCAGTTGGAATGCCCATGTCCGAGGAAGAAGTTTGTGTATCCATGAACCGCCCGTTGCGTTATCGATGGACATGATGTAAGTTGGACTGCGTTGCAGCATCGTTACATGGCTTGCCTTCTTAGCCAGATTGGGCAGCAGTGTGATGGCTGTGGCACCGCTGCCGATGATGACCACCCGCTTGCCAGCGTAGTCGAGATCTTTAGGCCAGAACTGCGGGTGGATGAGATCGCCACGGAAGTTAGATATACCCGGTATTTCAGCTTGTAGGGGTTCTTTGTAGTCGTAATAGCCCGTTCCCAGAATCAAAAACTTGGTATGCAGCTCAACGCGGCCGCCTTTGGCTTCAACCTCCAAGGTCCAGAGCTCCGACGCCGATGACCAATTGGCCGCGATTATGCGGTGCTGAAACCGAATGTGGCTGTATATCCCATCCACTTCTGCCGTGGTGCGCAAATAGCGGGCGATGGCATCACCTTCCGCGATGGCTCGATTTTCCTGCCACGGTTGCCAGCCGAATCCAAACGTATGCAAATCCGTGTCAGATCGGATGCCAGGATAGCGGAACAGGTCCCACGTGCCACCAATGTTTTCACGGCCCTCAAGAACTAGAAACTCAGAACTAGGCAGTGTTCTCCGAATATGATGTGCCGCGCTGATGCCAGAAATGCCAGCACCTACGATGATGACATCGTGGACGTGGTTAGGAGTGTTTTCCTTCATGTTGTTTGATGTCGTGATTCTAGGATTCTGAAAAGATCGCTGCTAATTGTTCATCAAAATCACTGCTATGAAAACTCCCTTACATGTATGTCGCTGGGCGGGAGACATCCGCAGTCTTCTCATCCATTATCATGAATCCCTGAGCCGAAGTGGGGTCCGGATCTGAATCCGGGGGTGCGCCTTGAGTCTTGGGTTCAACCCGGATAGAGACCCGGGCACGATATCATGGCATACACTGCGGGGAGATGTACGGTTACCCAAACTGCGATCTAAATTATACCCCTCAGGCGACGGGAGCCAACTACGCTGTTCATTGGGTTCAAAGGGTGATTTCGTATGTTGTGATTGGAGAGCCCCGATCTCTACGCAACGCAAGTTCTCCATCCTATGCCCTTACATGTCTTCCCCGGATTCTACCTCCGCGTTGCGGGGAAGATCTCCATGGGGAGAGATTCTGAGGCGGAAACCAGCAAGCTGAGGCTTGTATGGCTATAAAGTAAACACTCTTTGGCAATTATCCCTTGCAAAACCAGATTTATTCAGAAGAAGCTTAACCCACTACCAGTAACTATTCGTGATTTGACCTTTTCAAATCACAATGACGTCCAACAGAATCGATGTTCATCACCACTTTGTTCCAGACTTCTACCGCCAAGGTACTTTTTCGCACCCTAGCATTTATATGTCATACCCACTAACCTCGCGTACTTTACAGCCCTAGAGGTTTCTGGTGGTGACCCATCTGGTTGGTTCATTCCCGAATGGACACCTGAGCTGGACCAAAAGGTCAATGAAAAATTCGGCATCACTACTTCCATCCTTTCCCTCACGGCCCCAGGAGCCTGCATTCTGAAGGATGCCCAGGCCTCTGCCAACCTAGCTCGGCAGGCCAATGAGTTCTGTGCCAAGTTGCGAGATGAACAGCCTTATAAATATGGCTTCTTTGCCGCACTGCCAAATCTCCAAGACGAGGAGCTCACACTCAATGAGATCGCTTATGCCTACGACGTCCTCAAGGCGGATGGTGTGATCCTCTTCACACGCTATGGAACAGACAACCACTACCTCGGCCATCCGGACTTCAAGGGAATTTGGGCTGAACTAAACCGGCGCTCTGCTGTGATTCTTGTTCACCCTACCCACCCGGTTGATACCGCCCAGGTCAGCAGTATGCCACAGCCAGTCATTAGGTATCCTTACGAGACGACCCAGACCGCGATCGACATGCTGCACAACAAGACGGTCCGTAATAACCCAAACTGCAAAATCATCTTATCGCACGCTGGTGGTACACTACCTTACCTCATCGGCCGCCCGACCAGTGTCTTGAACAAGACAAAGGAAGACGCCGATGCATTCTGGGATGATGCTCGCAACTTCTACTATGACACGGCCGTCGCTGGGACAGAAAACGTACTGTATATTCTGGAGAAGTTTGCCAAGCCTGGCCACATACTATACGGCAGCGATACTCCGTACGCAAATAATGACATTATCGACTTCCACACATCTCGGCAGGACGCGTACCGATTCCAAGAGCCAGCCCTGGCCGCCCAGGTGAATCGCGAAAATGCTCTAGCATTGTTCCCAAGACTGAAGAATCAAGTATTGAATTAAATGGGACTTGAAGTTTGCCCTTATTCTGAATCTTGTCTACATCAGAGTGGATTTTATCTATCTACAATACTTGCATGGGGATGTACACAAGGTAGATACCAAGGCGAATCTCACCAGTCATAACTATGTAGTAGACAGTGGAATTATATACTCCTAATTGGGAAGCGTGTCATAGTACTCACGGCAATGCATTTCATAAGACAATTTGTCGACTGTAATTGGTGCGGTAGCAATATTACTGTGGCGCCATAAAAGCAAAAGTTTTTGACAATACTGATCAACAATCCCGAAGATGCCATCACTAATTGTGGTAAGGCTCCAAAAGTGGTTATAAGAGCGAGCGGACCAATAAGAATTTGCCCACTTCAGCTGATGCCAGCTAGATACTAGCGCTACAAGTTCTATTGCTTATCCTACCTGAGTCATAACACAGCCCGGGTAAGACCGTGGAAGCCGCGGAGTACGCCATAGCTAGATCTCAGTTTGCCTTCACCCAGAATAAACTCGGAGCAATCAAGCTACACTCTGCCCAAGTAGGTGCATTCACCTTCTCCATCCAGCTTGCGGCCTTGAGAGTGTCGTAGGCTCTGCGCACATACTAAAACGACCAAATCATCGACTGTCGTACTACGCAAGTCGCGTTAGCTGTAAACAGGGGGCAGACCTGTAGGCTGTTACCTGTCATTCAAAGATTGACAGGTCCCATGATAGTTTGCAGATAAAATGGTGCGGTTAGAGGATCTACCGGGAAAGACGGCAACAAGAAGAGCTGTGAGGACCAAAGTAAGAACCGGATGTATTACGTGGTAAGTTTGTGAGCCATTCCCTGTTGTCGTGTTGGTTGCTAATTCAGTTGATAGCCGGTAAGTTTCGATCAAGAAAGTACTGTAGTTCTCGCCATACTAACGAGATGACAGAATCCGACGCGTCAAATGCGATGAAGGAAAGCAAAGTTGCAACAGGTGTCTGTCCACGGGTAGGGTTTGCGATGGATATGATCTAACTGTTCGAGTCGTCAATCCATTGGGCAGGGCTCGGCAAAAAGGTGTAGCAAAAGCTTCTGGTGATTTGACTATGCCGCCAACACTACTGAACAGCATATTGGGAACTGAAACGGAGAAAAACTTCTTTTACACCTGCAGACGTGCAACTGAATCAGGTGTAGCTTTACATATATGCTGCGTTACATCATTCTGGACCCGACTCGCACCGCAGCTTAGCCATGAATATGAGGCAGTACGCCACGCGGTTATAGCAGTTGGCGCCGCTTACCACTTGCACAAGGTGGCCGATATAACCTCGATACCACGAGGCACGAAAGAGAAGATTGAAATATTTATACTTCAACAATACAACAAGTCTATCTCTATCTTGCGACAGGATATTTTACAGAAGCGCTACATTTGCGATACCGGAGTCGTTCTGATATGTTGCCTCGCATATATTTATCTGGAGAGTCTTCGCTTGAACCATGCAGCGGCCATAAAGCATCTCAAAAATGGAATACACATTATCGAATCGTCGGTTGACCTCAAAAGTCTGCGTAACCACACTTCAGCTAGTCATCGCCATAAGGGAAAGAATGCAATTCTATCTACCCAAGACTTATGGGGCATCGTCTTACAATTTCGGAACTGTGAGCTATGCATGCATTGCTTCTCAGCGGAGGTCCCCATGACATTGGGGAGCAAGCTGTATGAGAATCACTCAGCCAATACAGCCGCCGCTCAACCCAAGTCCATCAGAAGCATTGCGGAAGGCCATGAAGCAAGGATTCAATTGGCCAGTGAGGCCATGTCTCGCGACTGGCAGTGGCAAGGATTCAAGCACCAACCCACATTCTGGGTAGAAAGCCACGTTCACCAGGAACTATCTTCGCTTCGGCAACGAGGTCGTTTGATTGACTTAAGCCTGCAAGCATATATGTCCAGTGCAGCTGCTCCTAGGAGAGGAACTTGGGAGTATTATAGTCTTTGCATGGATATGCTTCATACTGTGTCCATCTTGGCTGTAATTGAGCTCATGCCAGTACCCCCCGAAGAACATGCTATTTTGGTGCATTCATCGAGTTTTCAAAACGATATTCTCGGTAAGATGATTGCATATGGTGAGGAGATGCACGCTGTGCACAACTCGTTAGGCTGGCCGCCGCCGGATGTCAGCCTTGAAACTTCGATAGTTGGTCCAATGTATTGGGTATATGTGTATAGCGCCCATCCTCAGAACAAGAAAAGGGCGATGAAAATTTTACAAGAAACAAAGCAAAGAGAAGGGCCTTGGGATGCCAAACAGATTTTGACGATGCTAAAAGGGGATGCGGAACGGCAATGCAGCTGCGAGACGTTACGCAAGTGGGGAGGCGACGCCAATTGCTATGAGCCTTCTAAATAAAGCGTCAAGATAAGAGCCAAATTGAATTGTAACCTTGTATTTACTGATAAAAACAAATGTCTTCAAACCAGGACCATCACTGAGAGATTCAGATTGCAAACCTCTCCTCAGCAAAGATCACATCAATCCTATTGAAGGCTGCTTTCATTTAAATTGTTATCTAAAATTACTTATTACCAAACTACAATATATTCAACTCTTGGAGTAGGAATGTCTGTTCAATGTCATAAACTTTGCCAAAATTGACCAGCAACCCATACCCAGGCTCACCAGATCCAATTTAATTGTTTGGCTTCTTTTACTATACGCTTTTCAGTTCCTCGATGGACACTTCCTCCGCTAACTTGGTGCCGTTCACTGTCGGCAAATCCGCGTCTACTAACACAAAAAATCCCCGTGCAACATCGGTGGTGCTGTTGTTCTTCCATGAATGAATTGTCCCTCGTTGAATAAGAATATCTCCTCGTTTCAATACCGTACTCTCTCCACTATCAAGATTCAACTGCAACTCCCCTTCGATAATAACTCCAAAATCAATAGTCTTCGTTCTGTGTATCGGTCCTTCCGACTCTCCAGGTAAAAAATCGACAACTCGGAGCAGAGTCCCGCCAGGAATACTGAGACCCACATTATGCGGGAGTCGATCTTGGTACGCTTTCAGGTCTTGGTCGTCTTGCAAGATGCCTGGAGCTTGGTTCAAGGTGTAACATAAATAAAAGTTCATGCCAGGAATGTCAATCCGCGGAGGGTTCTCGGACAGATCTTCGCTAATAATGGCTCTCCCATCGGCGTTATGAGTGGTTATCACACGTCGTGGAGGCGGTAAGTAGACCGGAGCCGGTGAGTCAGTTGAACTATTCGTTGAACTCATAATGGAATAATGAATATTTCTCTTGGAGCATGTGTTGTGTTGTAAAGTTTGTGGGATCTACCAAAGAGCAGGCGGCGCACCACCGCTACTTATAAACATTTTTCTTTTACGACTTACTAAGTCAATCATGTTTACGGTTCAGTAAAAACGGCCTTGGGCCAGGGATATATTAAGCGATCAACTTAGGGACCCGACTTTAATACGCGTCGTCGTTGTTTTCGTCAACATCAAGTGTATGTTGAGGAAGATTACCAAACATCAGCTCACGGACTTCTTTTTATTGGTTGGCTCGCTGCGCAATCCTTACTTGGGATTAGCACAACCCTGTCAGCGCAATGCTTAGCTTGTGTAAAAATCGTGGCGCTTAGTCGAAAGATGAGGTCATGGCCAACGGATTACCCTATACGCGGCGCAATGTCGACTATTTCTCTTTCAGATTGGTTCACAAATGATACGTTTGGATAGGAAAATTGCGAATAAAAATAACGTCAAACAGGACCTGAGCAATGGGAAGGTCGAGAGCATATATGTGGTGAAGTGAGGGTGAATACGTTGGTCTGCACTTCTTCGACGGCGTGGACTCATACAACTAGTGATAACATACGAGTATTGGCCATAAAACTAAAGCAATAAGCTGCAGCTGTTCAACTCCCGAGGTACATAGGAGGAGATTACGATCAAGTTGCCATATACGAGAAAACAAAAGGTGTAGTCGCCTACTTATGGAGTCTAAATCCTCTTGATGATCTTTCCCAAGCGCTGATCATCCTATAAGGCACCTTCCTTTGGTCTGGAAACTCGCGTGCTTTGCCTTGAGCAGTCGCCTGAGAATGTCGGACGACATCAGACCAAGCGATCAGATCTACCGGGATGGAGAAACACCGTCAACCAAACAATTGAAGGATGGCATCCATACCAAAGTATACCTGGATATAGGGTACCCTTTACTTTGCGCGCTCCAGGGAATGATTATGGCGCCCGTATCATTGTAAAATACGAGTGATGGGGCCTGTTGTTGCGCTATCTGTCCTAAACAATGAGGTAGCCCTTGCTTAACGAGGCTGCCTCATAAGCCTAATCTGTGCTTCAGTGATTAAGCCTTCAAAATGAATAAAGTAGTAGACGAACAATGAGAAGGCAATTCTCCAGCTGGTAAAAAGCTCCTAATGAGAAATTATTTTGGAGGATTGAAACAGGGGCAGCTAGTTTTACAAGCTTGTAGTTTAGCTTATTGTTACGCTTGCCTAAATAAGTAGGTAGTTAAGAGCAAATCTTGCTAATCCACTTTTGGCATGTCTTAGTGTATAAAATAAATATACTTCATAAGCTATGAACTTTACAACAAGAGGGAACATTTTCTCCTGCTGCTTATATTTATTTATTTATTTTATTATTAACGTCCACTAAGTAAGCTAGTTATATAAGTCCTTATCTAAGCACTAGGATAGTAGGAGCTATTAAGTTTAAATTAAACATTTACTATATTTTAATATAATAAAAGAAAAAGAGGAAGTATTAATTTTATTTTATATATTTATCTTTATAAAGGGGGGGCTATATAAGCTTATTTCCTTTATAAGTTTTTAAAAGTCCTTATATCCCCTATTACTAAAGAAGTATTTAATATAAGTAATTCTAAAGTATACCTCCCTCTTTAATATATTAAAAAAAAAAAAAGCTATTATATAGTACTTTATAAAATACCTTTATATCCTTAACTTACTATATTTATAAATAAACTTAATATTATATTTAAATTTTTTATAATATTTTATAAAGTCCTTATATTTAAACCTTTTAGTTAATAGCTAATATAAAATTAAGTGTAAAAAATATAACTTTAAAGGTATAAAAGGAATTTTATAAAGGCTTTATTTACTAACTTTATAAAACTTTAAATAATTATTATTTTAATTATTATTTTATATTTTCCTATATTTTTTTTTTATTTACTTTTTAATAAAAATAATAATAAAGTAGTTTTTTAAATAATAAAAAAGTTTTAAACCTTCTTTTATTAATTAATTAACTTTTTTATTTCTTAATATATTTTTATAGCCTAAGACTTAGGCTACTTTTATAATTACTTATAAAAGTAATCTTTAAGTAATTTAATATAAGCTTATATAAGCTTTTTAAAATAAAGTAAAAGCTAGCCTTAGTATTTTATTTATTATTATTAAGTTATTTAAAAAAAGTAAAAATTTTTAAATATTTAGGTTTTTAAAAATATAAGCCTTAGCTAACTTTATTACTTTAAAAATATTTATTACTTTAATATTATAAACCTTTATATTAGTAAAAGGGCTATATACTATAGTTTTTTTAAAATTATAATATATAATAGCTTTTTATTTTATATTATTTTATTTATTTTAAAACTTATTTAAGTAAATAAAAAAGGTAAATTTAAAAAGGTTATTAAAAAGCTTTAGGTATTTTTCTATTACCTTTAACTTTAATATATTTTTAAAGTCTAAGCTTACTTAAATAACTTTATTATTTTTAGTAAAAAAAAAAAGTTAAATTATTTTTTTTATTAAAGCTATAGTATATTATAGCTAAATAAAAAAAGTCCTAAATAAAAGTTTTTTATTAATATATTTATTAACTAAGTAGTTTTTATTTAAGCTTATAAAATAAACTATTATATAAAGTTTAATTTATACTACCTATATTAATATTAAGGAGATTTTAAATTTTTTATATATAATAAAAAAGTTAATTATTTTTTATATAAAAATAACTACTTTAACTATTACTTTAAAAAAAAGTTTTAGAATTATAATTAATTTTATTAAACTTATTTTTATTTATTTATTTAAGTTTATTATACTTTATTTATTTTTACTAAATAAAATAAAGTATTAAATAAAAAATAAATTAAAAATTACCTTAAATATTAAATATATAACCTTTTAAATAGTTAAAAAAATATTAAACCTTTAGTTTTTATATTTATTAAAATCTTTTTAAACCTCTTTAATAAATAACTTTTTCCCTTAGGTTTAAAAAATAATTATATATATTAAATAAAATTATATAAATATATTATTATTAATATTTACTAAAAAACTTTAGTAAACTTAATTATAAAGATTTTTATTAAATAAAACCCTCCCCCCTTTTACTTTATTATTATAAGTAATTTTAATATTTTTTATTAACTTTAGAATTTTAATAAAAGCATAAACTTTATAAATAATAGAATAATAAAATAAATAAAAAAATATAACTTTCTTTTAGCTTTAATAAATATACTTACTTAATTCTTAAGAAAATATATTAACTTAGTTTTTATAAATTACCTTATAATAACTAAAGTTAAATATACTTTTAATATAAAATTAAATTACTATATAGTAATTATAAACTTATTTAACTCCTTTAAGATAACTTTAAAGGTAAAGAAAAAATATATTTTATTAAAATATTAAAAAAACTTTAGTTAATTTATATACTTTTTTACTTAAACCTTTCCTTTAATTAACCTAACTTTATTATTAAAGGCTAACTTAAATAAGTATACTAAGGCTTTATAAAACCTTTTTAAATAAATTATAAAAGTAGTTAGTAAAATTAAGTATTAAAATAATTATAATATATTATAGTAGTTAAAGAAGTATAAAGTAATTTATAAAGTTTATAAAAAAGTAGTAAATAGCTTTTTTATTTAAAAAAAAGTTTATAAAACTTTTAAAAATATTATATACTATAGTAAATAAGTTTATTAAGATAAAATTATAGTAAAAGCTAATATTATTAAAAATATTTAGTTAGTAATTAAATAATATAAAATAATAAATTATTTTTAACTATTTTTTTTAGTAAATAAAAATAAAAGTATTTTAAACTTTATAAAGAAAGTAACTTTTTTTAAAAATAAACTCCTCAAGTAAAAAATAATAAAAAAAGATATTTTAAATTTATAAAAAAAAAACTTTTTTATTAATAAAAATATTTACTAAGATTAAATAATAATAAAATTAAAGGTTAAGAAAGCTATAATAAAGTTAGGTAATATTATACCTAAAGTAAATAATATATTAATTACCCTTTTATAATTAACCTAGCCTACTATTAATAAATATATTATTAACCTTTTTTATAAATATTTAATAATAAAGTATTACTTATTTCTTTTTTAAAGTATAGAAATTATTATTATTTTTAAACCTAGGAAGCTAAAAAAAATATATATTATATATAAAGGTTATAGATTTATTTTTTTATTTTTTTATATAGGTAAAAGCTTTAAAAAACTTTTAGTTAAAAAGGTTTTTTTTTTAATAATAAAATATAAAATACTATTAAAATAATACTTTAAGGTTTTTTTAAAAAGGTTTATAATAAATTTAGTTATTTATTTATTATATAATACTAAGGTTATTTTAGTATAAGGTTTTATTATTTTTTTCCTTATATTTAATATTTTTAATACTTTTAATATAATAATATATAATTACCTAGTATATAAATTTAAGGAATAAAAGTAGCTTTTTTTTTTTATAAAATAGGTTAATTTTTTTATAAGTAATTATAAGGTTTTTATTTAAAATAATTATAGAATTACTTTTTTAAAAATAAAGCTAAGGTATAAAGCTTTATAAAAGTTTTTTATTTTTTTTATTATTTTTATATTTTACTTTTTCCTTAGCCTAAAGCTAAATAACTTTAATATTTATTTTAGGTATATAAATAATATTAATATTATAGTAGTAAAAGCTAATATTAAGGAAATTATTTAAAAGTTTTAGTAAAAATTAAAAAATATTTTAAATTAAAGTAATAAAAATATAGTCTTTTTTAACTTAAATAAAGTTAAATTTATATACTTTTATAAAACTAAAACTTAAATTTATAATAAAGGAGTAGATTTTAAAGGAAAAATTATAATTCCCTAGGATTTAGTTTATTAATTAAGAATATACTTAAATTTATAGCTTTTATTTAAAAAATACTTTAAAATTATAAAAAGAAAAATCCTTAAGGTAGTTAATTTTTTAAAATTTTTAAATAAAATATAAAAAAGACTTTTATTAAATATAATAGTTATAATAACTAAGGCTTATATTACCTCTATAGCTTTATATAAAATAAAAGCTTTTTAATTTAGTATAAAGTTTCTAAATTAATATAATATTATAATTACCTTTTTATATTAATAATAAAGTAATATTTTAATATAAACTACTTTTTTTAATATTAACTTAAAAGATTTTAAAGTTAGTATTTTTTTAGTAGCTATAATAAAGTTTATTATTTATAAGCTTATATTAAAAGGTTTATTAATTTTTAAGGGGATGTTAAATATATTTTTATTTTTTTTAGCTTCTTTTTTTTTATTATTTAAGTTAGCTATATAAATTATTAACTTAATGGAAGAGGTTCCTTTATAAAAATCTTTTTTATTTAAATTAATTTTAATAATAACTTTTTTAACTAAAGCTTAAAAAAAGAAAAGTAAAGTTAAGTTAAAAATTAATAATTATATATAAAAGCTTATTTAGGGTTTTAAGTTAAATATTTTCTTAATATTAGAAACTAAAGTAAGGGTAGGTTTAAGTTTAAGTAAATTAACTTTATTATATTTTTATTAACTTAATTTTTAAATTACCTAAAGTTAAGCTTTAGTTATTTATATTTTTTTTTTATTTTTAATAATTAATTTAGTAAAGTATTTTAAAAAGTCTACTATATAAAGGCTATTATAGTTAATATACTAAAGTAAAAATAAGTAATTAATTATAATATTATTATATTTAAAAAATAACTTATTATATTTCTAATACTTTTTAATTTTAATATAATTCTATAGGTTATAAAATCTAAAGTACTATAGGTATTAAGTAACTTAAAAAAGCTAAACTTAGATTTTTATTAAAAAAAAACTATTAAAAAAACTAAAGCTAGGTTTAATATTTTTATTAAAAAAAATAAAATAGTTATATATATTAAAAAACTTTCTAAAGTTAACTTTATAATAGAAAATAAATAAGCTTTTAGCTTCTACCTTAATGTATACCTTCTTTAGAATTAATATATTTATAAAGTAAATCCTACTTATATTAGTATATATCTTTAATATACTATATATAAAAAAAACCTTTTATAAATATACTTTTTTAATTTTTAAATTATTATTTTTTACTATTAACTAAAGTATAATAATTTTATTTTTAATATTTTAATTTTTACTTTTAAAAGTAAAACTTAATTAAACTTTTTAAAAGTAAATAATATTTTTATTTATAAACTTTAAAATTTTAATTAATTTTTATTTAACTTTAATAAGTAATAGCTTTTTTTATATATAATCTAAGGGAACTTAAATAAAAATATAATTATTAAAACTTTCCTTAAATTTATTAATTTTATTTATATTTTTTTTATTAATAATAAAGGCTAGCCTTTTATTATTTATAAAAAAATACTTTAAATTATTAATTCCTTTTTAAAGGTTTTTATTATAAATATTTTCTTATAATATAATTTATACTTATATAACCCTAAGGTCTTTTTAACTTACTTTTTTAATAAATATAAAAACTCCTACTATAATAAAAAGCCTAATAGTATTTAATTTATTCTTTTTATTATAAAATATATTAACTAATATTATCTTAGTTAATTAAGTAGTATTTTCTTTACTATTTAGTTTTTTAAGATCTTTAGGCCTTTCTTTAAAGTTAATATAAAAAATAATAAAGTTTTTAAAAGTAGTATTTAAATATAAGTAAACTTATTTTACTATTATTAAAAAAAGCTAAAAAATATATTATATTAAGCAGAAGTTAATAATTATAATTATATTTAATATTATATTTTATTTAACTTACTATTATATATTAATTTTATTAATTTAGCTTATAATTTTATTTTTAATAAAAGATTTCCTCTCTTTATTTAAGTTAATAACTCCTTTTATATTACTAAAGATAAAAGTAATAAAGCCTTTTAAAGCTATTTATACTATAGTTACTATTATTATTATACTTAATCTTACTTTATTAAAGCTAAGTAAAGGTATTTTATTTATACTAAAGACTTTTTTAAAGTATTTTTTTTTTTTAAAGGTAAAAGAAAAAACTATAACCTTTTTTATTTTTAAGCCTAAGGAAGTTACCTCCTTTAAAAGTTAAAAGGCTATTGCTAATCTAAAAGTAATAGATTTTATTTTATTTTAATTATCTAAAGAGTTTATAAATATTTCTATCTCTTTAAAGTCCCTAGATAAAACTATAAATAAAAAAATTATAATTATTTTATCTAATAGCTAGTTAAATAGGTAGAAGTTTTTAATAGTTAAGCACCCAAAAGGTAGGGTACCTATAGGTATAGGAGAAAAGCTTGCCTCCTGCTGCTTAATTGCAATAGTCTAAATGCTAGTCATGCAGAGATTAATGCTTTATTATCATTACGGATTTAGTTTTGATTCGGATAGGTCACGCTATATTTCCTCAGAGCCGTAGCCCTCTACTTATTGGCAGGGAAATTAGTCACACCTGTTCGCAGTTGTAATATATTGGTCCCAGGTGCCTCCGTAAGCTAATGGGGGGCACTACACAAGATCATCACTCCCCATTGGCTTATCTGGTTCGGTATCTTCAATCACGCAGCAAAGTTGGAAATACGGAAATAAAAGAATTGTATTGGAATGATATAATCTCAATACTCAAATAACATTTGTAGTCTTAGAGAATGTAAAATAGCCATAAACTGATCATAAGACTTTTAGAACGGCCATGATCATATAGCAGCTGTAGTCTTAGAATGGATGGTAGCCGCAGACTGAGCTAGCCAAAGCCTGGGGGTTTGAAGCAGCCTTTCCCCAGTTCCAGTTGCGGGGGATGTTTGTGCCTGGCTGAAGATTATTGGCAGCAGGCCAGTAGAAATCGTTGTTGCGGAACATCTCAGATACAGTCGTAGCGCAGTTGTTCTTTCCCAGTCCGGTATACTGGTGAGCAAACATTGTATGATGAAACTTTGCTGAGTAAATCATAGCGTGGTTGCCGTTTCTCTTGCCTCCGTCCGTGAATGATTGCCTATAACGACAATTTGACTCAGCATTAAAGTCCATATTGAGAGTGGATGTAAACTTACCCGTCATCCCAGGTCTCCAAGTCACCCCAAGAGATATAAGCCTGATTGGGATCCTCTTCCAAGATAATACCGTTACGGAACCATAAACCATTGCTGGCTCTAGACAGGACTACGCAGGCATACTCCCAATCTGATTCATGTCCTGAATCGTGGCGGAAGTAAATATCGTAGCACACACGTCTTGTGCCGTCATTACAGTCGGTAGTAGTCCAGTAGGTCGGGAACGAGGTCCCTTGGGTACCTGCACCTCTCCATTGGCCAGGAGATTGGCAGCCGGAATCTAGATGGCTGCCGGCAGGAACACCACAACCGCTGGCGCCATTTCCATTTGTCTGCTGACCGTTAATTTCAGCAGCTTGAGGATAGCAAGCGCCGTCTGAAAAGAACCAGATACTGGGATATAATTAGCAAGTTTGTTCTATTGATGCAGTTCATTATTTCCAAAGCATACGGAGCAAGGTCCTTGATGACAAAGTCATGATCTGCACGAGTTCCATTAGTCGGATTTCCCTTCGTAGTGTATTTCTTCAAGTAAACTTACTGTGTGCCCAGTCATTATCGCTGTACTCATGGGCTGCAAAACCCAGCTTTGCAAAGGCGAGAAGAGAAACCGAAAGGAATTTGGCAGCCATTTGAATCAAGTCAATACAGACTGGGATGTTTATAGAGGCAAGCCGATTTGGAGTGATAGAGTGATGATCTTTAGAGTAGGTTTCTGCAAAAGAACTGAGGACTCTGAGACATATTTATAGTCTTCGCAAAGCTGTAGTATTTGATGCCAGGCAGGGTTCGCAAGATACTGCTGGGTCTCTGCACTAGTTCAACATAGCCTCGGTCAATTAGCTTCAGAGGATACATCTACATGGTCTTGTCTATGCAGCAACTAATGAACCAATCGGGATTTGCAACTTTCAGACGGACTTGGCCGAAATAAAAACAGAAGTACCTTCACCGTAGGTGGGTCTGTTCCAGAACCAAGATCTTGAACGGACCGAGATGTGAATAGTTAAGTTTTTATGCCAAAGATCGTGCTCGGACCATAGGATTTCCAAAAGCTTGACTCATTGGGGCCGTATAATTTGTCTTTTCTTCTTAGTTGCATATAAGCGTAGTCCCAGATTGTGGGAGATTATATTAAGCGCTTACTCAGACATCTAAGCCACTCTAAACTATTGGTTTTCTCGATCCAGAATATACAACTGTCACATGGGAAAAGTGAAGCAAATAACAACGTAATAAGAAGATACACTTATGTATCTTCGCTTTATTTTGAAACCTCCAGTATAGAATAACTGAGCCAGTTGCCAAACTACCTAATTCCGCTGGACATTTTGAGGGAAAGACGTGGTGCAACGACTATATTAGAACAAGTAAGAAATTCCTCCATACAATATATGTAAGTATAAAAGAAAAGAAACAGTTTTTATCCGCTGAGTCGTGGCTATATCAAGTACTTCTCAAAGCATCCTTGCGTAGTCCTCTGCGTGTAATTTATACTATGAGGAAGAGTTTATATGGGTATGACAAGGCTTATGAGCTGAAGAGCTTTGACACCTCTACTGCAGACAGATAGCGCTGACGTGAAAGTGGATATATCATCAGTACTGTTTCCGAAATTGGATACGAAGCCGAGAAGAAGTGATAATGGTAGCGGATACACGTTGTGTTATACCTTTCCCGCTGGATCAGATGTTTATGGGTATATTTACTCGCTGCTTCGGTTCATTCAGAAAGAGGGCCCAAGGCGTAAAAATCTTTTCTTCTCCTCTGTCATAGTTAAGCCACTGACTCAACATAACAAACAAAGCAGAGCTTCGCCAATCAATCTGGGAAGAATATATTTACAAGCTTGCACAGCAACGGCGTAAACATAGATTTCAGTAGAGGGAGCAGCTCATACACACCATATGTATATTGCCTCCTAAGTAGTATGCTGCAATGATTCATTAAATTCCGCTGGTCCCACATACGTACTAGACATGTCTTACACTGTCATGACCTAATATACTTACCTAAATGTATATACGAGTACGGAGTACTCTGTCTATAAGGGCGTTGAAAGTGAGATTTCCGAAATGTGTACTTTATCTTCGACAGTGCTCAAAATAAGTTAGTGCACAGTGCAACTCTCCGCCCCCTGCTAGCATATTTCAAGGTGCAGGTTGCTTTCAGCTTTTAGCCGTGCTCTCTGATCTAGGCTCCAAGGTAGGAGGCCACTTGGAGGACCGAAAAATAAAATCAATGGGCTAGATTAGGCCTTCATTATGGCATGGAACCTTTGTACCGGCCTGTACCATCCAAAAAAGCCGGAATATAATTGCCCATTGGATTGGATAGTTTCTTGATATTCGTCTTATAGGCCCATGTTCATTATTCTCGTGCATGCTGGAAATCCCAGTCCGCCTTCTCTATTCATCAGATTGCCTGCCCATTGGGTTTGTCTGCCTTGACACTTTGAGTAAATGAAAGGATCGCTCAATACATTGATTTGGGATTTGGCATGTAAAGTTTGTCTTCATGAAAGATTAGCCCAGCCTGTGTCGAACCCAAGCTTACATTCCGTTCCAGTGCTCTGGTCGAAACGCAAACTGGTCCCAACATTTATTTTCCAATTTCGAGCTCTGTAGAGTCAATAACATCAGTGGTTTGACATACTGAAGTACGATCGTGCTTCGAAGATAGCGGCCGTCATCGTTTATGGCTGACACCAATACGACACAGCAAGCTTGCTCCCCGAACATCTTGGAATCGATTTTGAGATGCGGCGCTTTGTTGCCAAATCCTCCGCTAATTTTCACATGGAAGCTTCAACTATGATGCACCTCTTCCATTAACTCTTGATCTATTAGCCCAAAGCGTATCAGAAAAGGTCAACGTCATTCACCTTGCGACTAAGGTTGGTCCACGCAAATTCATCAATCTCTCTACGATTTTCCAGCTTCGGCAACCTACTTGGTTTGAATTATGGATATGAGTTTCTGCATGCTTTGATCGAGATGAGAGTGAGAGCCCGATACATGCACACAACCATGTTAGCGGAGAAACGTCGCGAATATAATTCAGTGAGATGGACCAGGTTTCATGATTGACAAAAAGTTATGAGAAAAAGCGAAGAGAAAAATAAATATAGAATGATGTCTATAAGCCAGCAACAGCTCGGTCCACCACTTCGCCCAGGTTCTCAGCCGGCACCCCGTATTTACTTAGATCTACAGCTTTGTCTTCGTAGTTTGAGCCATCCATACCCTGGAAGAACATAACAAACAGTCTAGTCCACTCTGCAAAACCATCACCAGCCTTGATCTTGGGATCACATTCTCTAATAATCTCCGTCGCATCCTTCTCCGTGATGTTCCAGTCTGCATCCGCTGTCCCCGTGGCATTCTTAATAGCGCCGAAGATCTCCTTCTGTGAGAGCTCGAAAGAGGAAATGTAAAAGGACTTGTTCTTGTACTGTGCCAGCTCGGCCTCTGGCAGGATTAGAAGAGCAGCAACGCCCTCTCCAGTACGTGCAAGCGTTGTCGTAGAGATCTTGGCATCTGCTCCACGAAAAAGTTCTGCCTTTCGACCCTTCACATCAAATCCCCATAACCCGATCTGGATGTTCAGATCAAGCCAAAAGTTCGAAATGACAGCAATCCAGCTGCTCGTCCCTGATCTCTCAATCAAGTTGCGCCTTGTGAGCTTTGGTCCCATCATGGAGTGCTCGCCAACAACTTTGGGCGAATCAACGCCAAATTCGGTCGGCAGGATATAGGGGACACCAGCCTTTAAGGCGGCCTTGATAAAGAGGTCGCCAAGATCCATGTTAGGAATGGGGACAATGATGATGAGAACGTCTTGGCCCCTGAGAGAGCCCACGAGGAACGACTCGTCTGTAAAGGACCCCTTCTTGACGATCACTTCAGGTGGGAATCCAGTCGTAGACTCTGCCCGCTGAACTGCAGTGATGGTGTGAACACCCTTTGACAGTAAAGCTTTGAGAGTCGGCTTGCCCAAGTTGCCGCCGGCGCCGACAATTGCAATCTTGCGTCCCGCTGCCATTTTGATGATGAGGTAGATTGTTGGTGATAGGTGTCGTTGAGACAGTCAAAGAACGTAATGAAATGTGTAGATGTGATTAAATAGTGAAAGCTGGAATTGGAATTGACTGATACAGATAGTGGTCTGCCTCGTTAGTTTATATACTTACTGATTAGCTTTGGCTGAGCAGAACTATCGATTGAGGACGGACGGGCAGCTGTTGCTTTGCAATCAACTTCATGCTGGGCCAGTAAGCTCTAATTCAATTTTTGCGCTTTATCAGCGACATGACATGACATCAGTCTGTTTAGAGCCGAGTTCTTCGGCGTTGGCGAAGTTGCAAAAGTCTCGACTGTCGGGCGGCTGGAGGAGTGGGCTTGACTTCAGCTCTACTTGTCTACTTACCTTTGATCCTGGTCCGCACTAAGTGATCCTGGTCCGCACGCTAGTCCTGGGCATCCAGACGGAAGTACCGCACCAGAGGGAACCCAAATTACAGCTCTCCAGCGCTGGGTCAATGCCAGAGTGTATCTACTTCAAACAAACGACATGATTTGTCTTTTACTAATAGAGCTTATGATGTCACCTAAAATGTAAAAGTTTGACAACTAACTCCATAGACCCTGGTCCGCGTGGGTGTTTCCTGATTCTTCTCGCCAGATGACCTCACGGCCCTCAACCACTACCGCAGCGCCGCCTAAGCAAAAACTGTGTAAGTGGTGTGTAACATTCTCCCGCTAACTGACATCTATAAGAGACGACCATGTCCCGAGACTGATGAAAACTTCACAAATCTTTAAACTGGCTCACACGTTCCCGCCTGTATCCATTCTAGATTCTAAACTAAAACTGCCCTCCGATACAACCCCGTACACATCGCAAGCAAGATGTCGTTTGTGTTTACCCATCGTAATCCGGACATGCAACTGGAGAAGAAGCGCACAGCCCTCGTGTTTGCAGATCTTCAGAACGAATTTCTTGAACCATTTGGAAGCTACTACCCTCTAATCGCGGACAAGTTGAAAGAACTCAACGTATACGACAATATCGAGAGACTGCTCAAGACCGCACAAGAGAACGATATTTTTGTGGCACACTCACCACACTATTACTATCCCACTGACCTACAGTGGGTCGCTCCGCTCCAAGCCATTTCTGACTATCTTGTCCAAGTTCCCAATGGCTTCGTCGTCCGCAAGGATCCCGTTAGCCTAGATGGGTTTGTCGGCTCTGGCGCTGACTACCCGGAGAGACTGAAGAAGTACCTTATGGATGGTAAGATGATCAATACATCTCCTCACAAGGGACTTTCATGCCAGTCAAACGATCTGGTTAAGCAGCTGCGTCTGCGACGGGTTGAGAAGCTCATCGTGGCCGGGCCTGTCGGAAACTTATGCTTGGAGAATCACGTCCGTGATCTGGTTGAGGCTGGCTTCGAAGTCGTCGTGGTTCGAGATGCCATTGCTGGCGGTCTTAATGACGAGGGCGATGGCTATTCTGCTGCTATGGTCAACTACCGCTTCATTACTAACGGCATCTGGACTACGGACGAAGCCATCAAGAAGATGAAGGAAGTCGCGGTGGATGAGCAATAAAGTGCGTCGTTTAGGAATTAATATCTTCAGTACTGGTGGAGAATCAAATAGAGGGGATAGGGTATTTATGGACTGAATATGATAAGACTATTTGTTGATACATAGGCTTGTCCCATGACTGAGACATACGACCATTGACGTGCGATCTTATCATCCATCATTACATAATCCAAAAAATTGTCCTCTGCACCGCTTGTATTTATGTGCGTCGCTCGCCCTCTATCATTAGGTCGACTTCGTCCTCAAATTCGTCAGCTATGGCTACACTGTACCAATGCCATCTACCATCATATCTGTCAGTCAGCTTCACCCGTCCGGGTTTACTTACAGTGGCGATACTCGACAGCCTCTCGTTAGTCTGAAGCTGCAACCTCGAAGACGGTATGAACAATTAGCTTCCAAAAATGGGGCGCCACCTTACCACAAAATATCGCTTTACTTAAATTAGTAACTTAATATGGCAGCAGTATACCTGATAGGGAGTAAGAAGCCATTTCGCATTGCAGAGGGGGAGGGCGGCGTAAGTACCGGCAGCGAGGTTCAGATGTATAGATCGCATTGCTACGAGCAGCTTTGGGCCTTTGCGAACGGGAATGACGTACCTTGCTTGATCCAGGTCCGCAGTAATCATAGCTGCTATTCTATAAAATGTCCGCGAGATCGAATCTTGAACTACTTTGCCACCTCATACCAGTAACAATGCCAAGGTAGCTTCGGATCAATTTAAGTCTTTTCCCCCATATTCGCCTTTCTATTTTAGACAAATATCTATGTACGATCAACTGGGGTCAGGCACTATGCCTTATTAAAGCATGTTGGTAGAGGAAATCGCTAGCCACCATCCCCTCTAATAAAGCGCTTGGTAATTTTGGGTTGCCAGCTGCTAATGCTCCCCTCCCCCCCATCTTTCCTCCTCATGTAAATACTCTAGGCTTTTGTAGCTTTTAGCGCTGGTTTATATAGGTACCCAGTGATTAGATGTGTTGGTATGCTTGTCTTTTATGTAATTTTGCACGTAAATTATAATCCCTTATTCCGTAGTTGATTATACGATTTATTGCCCCAGTATTTCTTTTCTACCCTCAGTTGTGTTAACAGATATACAAGTTTTACAGATGACTGACCAATGTACATATTTTCATTTTGTATTAGTCACATATTTGGTCCCCCCCGTATCTCTTGGTATAGAGACACCTCAGTAGGGTGTGGCGGGACATCGAGCTATACCAAAAGTTCCAGGTTCCAACAGGGTTCCAAGGCGCACGCTAGAGTTTGGAAGCCCCCATTTCTGCAGTATACAAGTTGGTTACATATATATGCACTTCAGTCCCTTTATTGTTATCTTTATCGTAGATCTTTCTCTTTTTTTTTTTTTAATGAAGCCTATGTGAATGTAGTTGCCATACCCTATGACATACTAAAGCTCAGCAGAGTGATCAGGGTATGGGAATTGCATTTATTCTGATGCTAAATTGAAACTAAGCATGGATAAGCCACCTGGCAAGCGGGATGGCGAGTCTTCAGAGAAAGCCGCAGCAGATGCTGATGCAACCTACCCGCCGGTCGCTGGACGCGAGGTTCTGAAATCACGCCGCGATGGTAATGAAGAAAGCAATAACGGCGTCCTCACGCTGCCGAAATTGCCTCATCACGAATCAACTCTTGCCGGCTTAAAATTAGATGAGGAGCAGATCATCAAGGCTCAGCTTGACTCACCCAATGTCGGCGTAAGCTATTTAATGCTTTATCGTTATGCAGACGTTTGGGATTGCCTCATTATTACCATCAGTGCTCTTTGCGCTATTGCTGCTGGTGCTATACTTCCTCTATTATCTGTATGTAGAATACTAAAGTGATTCCACCCTTCCTCTCTCTCTCTTTATTTAAGTTTACTGACCGGAAGTAATTTGCGCAGATTCTGTTTGGGCAATTAACATCAGCATTTCAGAAGATTTCTCTTAATGCTATCGCATATCATGACTTTGAGGCGCAATTAAATAAGAATGTTCTGTACTTTGTCTACATCGGAATTGCCGAATTCGCAACAGTCTACGTCTCGACTGTCGGGTTTATATACACCGGGGAGCATATCACTCAAAAGATTCGGCAAGAGTATCTCAAAGCTATTCTTCGTCAGAATATTGCCTATTTCGATAATCTTGGAGCTGGTGAGATTACCACACGCATAACCGCCGACACGAATCTCATTCAGGATGGGATATCTCAAAAGATTGGCCTTACTCTGACAGCAGTTGCCACATTTATTACTGCATTCATCATTGCCTACGTTAAATATTGGAAACTGGCCCTCATCTGTACATCAACAATTGTATGCTTGCTACTGATCATGAGTGGAGGTT
The DNA here is from genome assembly GCA_019565615.1 of Trichoderma simmonsii. Lineage (NCBI taxonomy): Eukaryota > Fungi > Ascomycota > Sordariomycetes > Hypocreales > Hypocreaceae > Trichoderma > Trichoderma simmonsii. The sequence goes on from CP075866.1 coordinate 6,408,388, forward strand.
CCCATTTCATTATTCATTTCAGTAAGCTGTCATTTCAAAGCCTTGCCAACGGCAGCACTGTTGCCGAAGAGGTCATAAGCTCTATCCGAACGGCCACCGCGTTTGGAACCCACGAGAGGCTCGCACGGCAGTATGATTCGCATTTAATAGCAGCTGAGAGATCCGGTATCAAAATGCAGATCATCCAAGCGATCATGATCGGCTCTCTTTACGCTATCATGTTCTGGAACTATGGTCTTGGATTTTGGCAAGGATCGCGCTTTCTAGTCAGTGGGGAGGCTGACGTTGGTCAGATCTTGACCATCCTGATGGCTATTCTCACCGGTTCTTACTCACTAGGAAATGTCGCTCCGAACAGCCAAGCTTTCAATAGCGCTGTGGCTGCTGCAGCCAAGATATATGGCACTATTGATCGCCAATCGCCTCTTGATCCGGCGGCTGAAGACGGAGAAACGCTCCAACATGTTGAGGGTACCATTGAACTACGAAACGTAAAACACAGATATCCTTCTCGACCTGATATCCTTGTGATGGATGACATAAGTGTACTCATTCCAGCTGGTCGTACAACTGCACTTGTGGGACCTTCTGGCTCTGGGAAGAGCACTATTATCGGGCTGGTTGAACGATTTTACAATCCTGTAGGCGGCGAGATCCTCCTGGATGGGCATAATATACAGTCATTAAACCTTCGGTGGCTTCGTAACCAAATCGCGCTCGTTGGACAAGAGCCTGTCCTTTTTTCTGCCACGATTTTTGAAAATATCAGGTTTGGTCTGACCGGCACTCCATTTGAGAATGAGCCTGAAGAAGCGAGACAAAACCGGATTGAAGAAGCAGCGAAAATGGCCAACGCACATAAATTTATTACTTCTCTGCCGGATGGGTATGGCACGAATGTTGGCGAACGAGGCTTCTTGCTCTCAGGCGGCCAAAAACAGCGAATTGCTATTGCTCGTGCGATCGTTGGGGACCCGAAGATTCTATTACTGGATGAAGCCACGTCGGCACTAGACACCAAATCTGAAGAAATCGTACAAGCTGCTCTTGACAAAGCTGCCGAGGGGCGCACTACTATCACAATTGCACATCGACTATCCACCATCAAAACGGCCGATAATATTGTCGTCGTAGTTGGTGGTAAGGTTGCGGAACAAGGGACTCATGAAGATCTACTCTGCGCAAAAGGCGAATATTTCAACCTCGTGGAAGCCCAGAAATCTGGTAGCCTTAAAGAAGCACAACACAAGAAAAATGAGTTTGTGGAGGAGGAAGAAGAAGCTACGGAATCCGGTATTTCTATAGATAATATTTACAGGGTTCCAACATCTCGAAGCGGAGTATCCGAGATGACGACAGACAACGAAAAGTCAATGGCAACACCCAGGCATCAAAATTTGGCTGATGAATTGACCGTCTCTCAGACTAAAAAGTTGGCTGAGACTGAAAATCATCTATTACCGTGGAGTTTGATCAAGTTCACCGCGTCTTTTAATCGGCCTGAGCTCATATTGATGATCGTTGGCCTTGCCTTTGCAATTTTGGCTGGCTGCGGCCAGCCCTCTCAGGCAGTTATCTATTCCAAGGCGATCAATACACTGGCACTACCACCGCCCCTTTACGAAAAGCTCAGGCGGGATGCCAATTTTTGGTCTCTCATGTTATTTATTCTCGGTATTGCCCAATTTGTCCTCTTTTCTATACAAGGCGTTTGTTTTGGAATCAGCTCAGAAAAGTTACTTCGCCGCGCTAGGAGCAAAACTTTCAGGGTTATACTACGACAAGACACTGCTTTTTTTGACGAACATACTACTGGTTCTCTGACATCCTTTCTCTCCACCGAGACCAAATACCTATCAGGTATCAGTGGAGTAGTACTAGGCACTATTCTAATGGTGTCGACGACGCTGACGGCATCAATGGTTGTTGCCCTAGCCATTGGATGGAAACTGGCTTTAGTATGTATCTCCATCGTGCCTGTACTCTTGTTTTGTGGCTTTTACAGGGTATCGATTCTTGCTCGATTCCAAGCCCAGTCCAAGAAGGCCTACGAAAGGTCCGCCAGCTACGCTTGTGAGGCAACCTCGGCCATCCGCACAGTGGCTTCGCTCTCTCGTGAAGACGATGTTTTCGCCACCTACAAAGCCCAGCTAGATGATCAAGCACGAGCTCATTTTGTCTCCGTGCTGAAGTCCTCGGTCTTTTATGCGTTATCACAAGCACTTACCTTTTTTTGCATGGCCTTGGGATTCTGGTATGGTGGCACACTGCTCGGCAAGCACGAGTATACCATTTTCCAATTTTTCGTCTGCTTCAGCGAAGTCATATATGGTGCTCAAGCAGCAGGCTCAGTCTTCTCCAACGCTCCAGATATCGGAAAAGCCAAGAATGCAGCTACTGAGCTGAAAAATCTCTTCAACCGCAAACCCTCGATTGACGTATGGTCAAAGGAAGGTGATAACATCGATAACATTGCAGGATCTATTGAATTCCGAAACGTGCACTTCAAATATCCTACACGTCCCACACAGCCCGTGCTTTCTGGTCTTAGCTTCACGGTCAAACCTGGGCAGTTTGTGGCTTTGGTCGGCGCCAGTGGATGTGGGAAGAGTACAACGATTGCGCTGCTTGAGCGCTTCTACGATGCACTTTCGGGCTGTATATATGTCGACGGCAAGGATATTTCACAGCTGAATGTCAATTCTTATCGAAGTCATCTTGCTCTCGTGAGTCAAGAACCAACGCTTTATCAAGGAACCATTCGCAGCAATATTCTCCTCGGCAGCAACGATCTGAGCGTGACGGAGGAGCAGGTGATTAAGGTTTGTAAAATGGCCAACATATATGACTTCATTCTTTCGCTCCCGTACGTAATCCCCGAGACCCAATCACTCTTCTTTCCCAATCATAATTTTGCTTTTGTTGACTAGCATTACAGTGAGGGCTTGGACACACTGGTTGGTAACAAGGGGGGCATGTTATCCGGTGGACAGAAACAGCGTGTTGCCATTGCCCGGGCGCTTCTTCGAGATCCAAAAATCCTTTTACTTGATGAAGCAACCTCGGCTCTTGACTCGGAGTCAGAGCGAGTGGTCCAAGCAGCTTTAGATGCTGCGATGCAAGACCGCACAACCATCGCAGTCGCTCATCGTCTCAGTACGATTCAAAAGGCCGACGTCATTTACGTATTCGATCAAGGCCGTGTTGTAGAAAGTGGAACTCATCATCAGCTAATGAAACAGAAGGGTCGTTACCATGAGCTGGTGTATCTGCAAAGCATCGAAGACTCAGCATAGGAGTGTCTTGTTTAGCGTTTGCTGTGATATTTTCATGGCTCAAATATAATATTAGATGTCAATCGCCTAGCAATTATGTCAATTAACACGTTGTTTAAATCCATTATGATTACGTCTTGCAGCCCGAGTCAAGACGGACAATACTCAAGCACGTTCTCTTATTCTGATGCCTGCGCTTTAAGGCAGCTTAGCTTAAATAAAGTTGACATATATATCAGGTACCTAGGTGTGTGCATGTGTACCATTGCGTACTCTTAAAAAAGGAGAGACAACCAGCAGTATTTTCTACATTTTTAACCAACACGTCCCATTTCCCTATTTGCTCGTAGACTTTTTCCAACAGCATCCTGTACAATTTTTGGAAAGCTGTTTTCCGCGAGATAGTTAATTGCTTTCTCCGTGCTTCCCCCTGGAACGCAAACATCTTTCCGTAATGTATGTATAGACCTATCTGTTTCCTGCGATAGCAACCCAGAGCCCACGCAAGACTGCACGATCAAACTGCGGGCAATATCTGTTGGCAAACCATGGAATTCTGCAGCAGCAATCATGGACTCGATAAGATAATAAAAATGTGCCGGGGCGGAACTGACAAGAGTTAGCACAGTATATATATAGTATAGCTATTTGCAAAACGTGTGCGCTCGTTTCTGTTCCAATTATGCACTTCATGACCTTTGCATATTCGGCATGTTTTTCATCCATCCGGAAAGCAATAGAAATAGAAAAGTTATGCAACATACCCGGATATTGCTGCAACTACATCGAGTAGGGATTCCTGAGGAAGGACGCTAATTGCCGGTGATACCTCGCGGAAAACGGCGGCGACAAGCTCTATCCGTGAGAGTGCTCTGTCGCTTGGAAATAAAGCCGTAGCTCCTTGACGACACATAACAGGAGTATTAGGCATTGATCTTACAATTGGAGTTTCTTCGGGAAGCCAGCTCTGGAGCTGGGCTACTGAAATTCCAGGACACATTGTAACCACAGTTGGTCGTGATGTTACATCTAGAGTTTTAATGATGGCAGCCAACTCTAGGCAGACCTTTGGCACATCTATTGGAAGAGTACAAATGAGAACAACATGAGAGTCGGATTGTTGTGAGGTGACCGTACTCCAAATGGTCGGGTCCAGATTATTATTCGTAACATTAGCAAGGGGAAACTTCGCTTTCAATTCGTCAATCTGCTCCTGTCGGCGAGCTGTAACTGAGATTTTGCACCCATCTCTCCAGCTACTATTTGTCGAATAAATGCCACTTATGAGGGCCTGTGCAAGACATCCGCCTCCTATGAATGTGAGTTGATCAGGCGTTGACTTTCCAGGTTCCATAGCTTCCAAACTGGGCCGTGTTGAAGTCTCATCCGGAGACTATTTGGATGTATTAGGCGCAAAATAGTTGAACAAAGTAATATTAAGAATCTTCAAGATAATCTCAATGGTAATCTTCAGTAATGTGTGCTGACTTGATATCAAGACAAATGATTTGTAAATGAATACCCACTTTTTGGTGCTTATAGCTGTGCGTGATATACTCAATGCCACTGATGTTGCGTATTGCGGCTTCCTCATCTTTACTTCAACAAAAGAGAGATACACTAAAAAAAGTCCTAATTTCCATTTTCCATTATGTACCAGCTAATAACTTGCTTATTTAATTGCGTAATAGCCTTGGTTTGGCCAGAATCCTACTGTCAATGGGGGTCGTTCTAAATGGCAACCATGTAAGTGTTTTACTACAGGGGTAAAGAGAAGGGTATGGAATCGATGATCTAAAGCGACGCCTGCACACATCGTCTCCGCAGCTGCCGGGCTTTAACAAAGGTTCCTCCATTGCTCGAGAGAAAAGACCGTTCGATATCCACCTCCCTAATCTATCTGTGGTTTTGTTCCGAGTAATAGCCCCGTAGTACTCGTATACGAAATCTTGGGGTAGCGTGAGTTGTCTTATTTTGTACTCCATACTTATCGGCCAACTATAAAGACGGATCTCCACATGGAGAAGAAGAACGGCAGGGTTCCGTAAACCAAGCTCGGATCACCAACACAAGAAAGAAAAGGGAGAAACAAGTGATATTCTAGGTGGTAATGGAACTTCCAGATAACGCTTAACGATGCCCGTACCAGATGATGGCCTAGAGTCTTCACCTCTCCTACAGGCGTCTGGTGAAGATACAGAGAGGAGAGAACAACAGAAAGCAGACATCTTCAAATGGAGCAAAGTGGCTATTCAAAATGCCATTTTGGCAGCAACTTTTCTCGTCCTATATGCATTCGCCGACATCTTGAGATATATATCAACAGTCCGTCTTGTCGAACTTGGCATCTGTCGTGAGCATTTTCTCCAAAGCGATCCCCAATCTGGAGAATATTATCGCAACATTCCAGAGCATCTCTGCAAGCTACCAAGCATTCAGCAGCGGCTCGCACACCTACGTGGCTACTTGGCAGCTTTGGAAGCCATTGTTGGCCTAGTCTTTACACTCCCATACGGCCTACTTGTTGACCGCCTTGGAGAGCGTCTGGTTGCTGGGATCAACGTTATAGGATATTTGCTCTCCTGCGCATGGATTATCGTGGTTTGCTACTGCTGGCAGTTTTTCCCCATATGGAGCGCCGTGCTGGCGCCACTATTCAGGATAATTGGTGGCGGATCACCGATTCTCTCATCAGTCATATACTCAATTGCAGCGAAAAGTACTCCGGATTCCAGCAGGTAAGTCCCCCCACGTTCGCATTCAATTCGGGGCTATGGACACTAACTGCACCCCCAGAGCTCAGTGTTTCTTTTTTTTCATGGCTGCGCAACTCCTGACCGAAATCTTATCAATCATGGTAGCGGCGCAATTACTTGACCACAATCTTCTGTTTACGCCCATGATTATAAATTTTCCGGTCGGCCTTTTATGCCTTGCCACGCTATCTATCATCCGCCCCTGCGCAACTCATCCTGCCGGTCCACTACCAAGAGATGGGTACGAGTCAGCGAGAGGATCAGCAGCAAAGGTTCTTGGGTCTATTCGAGGCAGCAGTCACGTTCTTTCGGAACTTTTGAAAGACCGTAATGTTGTTGCACTACTTGCTACAGTCCCTGTGGCCAAGCTCGTGAACCCTGTTACCGAACTAATGCTTCAGTATATTCCTAAAAGATTTGGCCTATCCCTTGCATCGGTCGGTTACAGATCCACATCCTTCCCCTTCCGTTGTCCTATTTTCTCACTGGTGCCTAGGCTAGTCGAGCGTTATCCATTCAAGCAATCGAAAGTTTGATCCTTCTCGTCGTCATTCTACCAATCCTGAAGAAAGTCTTCGAAGTCAGGCTCCATATTGTATCTGCAAAAGCGGACCTATTCATTGCCCAGTATGGTTTTTTGTTCATGAGCGCTGGCTGCATCCTTATGGCGTTATCTCAATCATTGGGGGCCTTTATTTCAGGTCGGGATCTTTTACTCGCTCAGCTTACTCGCCTCCAGCTAACTGTAATCTCGCAGGGCTTCTCGTATTCACACTTGGTTGCAGCACACGGCCAGCTCTACAGTCTATACTAACCGATCTAGTTAAACGTGAGCATATCTCTGTTCTTTATGCTATTATTGCGGTTTGTGATGGTATAGGATCAGCCGCTGGTGCGTTTATACTCAATCGATCCTTTGCAATTGCCATTGGGTGGGATAATAAGTTGTATCTCGGGCTGCCATTCGTTATCGGCATGGCGTGCTATATTCTTGGCTTCACGGGGTCCATGCTCGTTAGGGGCGATGCGCTCCTATGAAACCGCAATGGGTGGCTTGAGAACTGCCCTACCCAAATTCCGAGGCCATTCTCGATGAATTCTTTCAAGATGGATTCATTCTAGTAATTAGATCTTATCCTATCCTACGAAGAATGCTAGTATGTCCCTGAGATTCTCATCTGCTGAAACTCGCCCGCTGTCATAAATGACACGTCTTTTGCTTTCGCTATGTCGTGTAGCAATGGGCGTAAACTCGCCGCTCGATTGGGCTTCGCAAAATACGCAATGGAAAAGCGTTCGTCTACCGTATCTTGCATTGGTCCCGTCTGATCTTCCTCCGCTAACAAGCTAGGCAAGTGTACGCGATGCCGAGCGCTGCATAATCCGGTCCACATCTGCAGACAGTCTCCCACATTGAGTATACACTCGTAACGGCCTCCACTCTCGATATCAACAAATTCACCACTTCCGGACGGCAATTCCATTTCTAGGGAAAACGTTAGCAGCTTCCTCATAAAGGCTAGCTGGGGCAAAGAAAGCGCATGGAAAGTGGGGGAGATTTGCGCCAACTGAGAAGCAAAATAGAACATAATTCTTACGCAATCCACCAACGTCGTCTTGGAACAATAATGTGATGGTGCCGAAATCAGTGTGAGCTGCAATGCGAGTCGAGTGGGAGAATTCGCCACGTGGTACGGCAGGATAATGCGTCAAGCGCAGTTCGTTTGACTGCTCGGAATGCAGTTGGCTCAGAGTCTGCCTGGGGAGCCCTAGGCCAACGGAAATGGCTTCAAGGATGGCTAGTTCGGCGCGGTAGCAGCTTGAAAAGAATGATGTGAAAGTGGGCTGGAATGCGTCGTGCACCCCGGATGGCGGCCATATGTTGCCATAAAGTGCATCTTGTGGTGATCCAATGTCATACGATTCCTAGTCAGGCGAATTGGTTATCAGCGTGTGGAATCTGTGAAAGTCTGGTGCTGGTCGGCAAACCTTCATATCCTTAAGCAGGGGCCTTGGTACAGACGTGCCGTGGTTTGAGACGGCAGAGACATTCTCAATGCCGAATGCACTGTAACCTCGGTGGGGGGTTGCTGTGGGAGGGTGGGGAGATTTCAGTTTCTGGTCCAAAGGCAGCTGGAAAAACTCTCGACTCTAGATAGCGAGCGGTTAGCGTACGCTTTGCATTTCGATGCACACGAGGTTGCTCAACTGTCTCAAAGGCCCCGTCGATATCTGATGGCGGAATGCCAATATTGGCCAATCTAGCAAAGCCAAACTGCTTCAAACTCGACACCAATTGACGGCAAAAGCCCTCCCGCTCAGCGGTATTGGTGCTATAAAAATTGGAGAAATCAAGCCGCTCGAACATGGTTTGATGTTCGACAATGCAGGACTATCAGATACCTTGCTCTTCCTGGTTGTTCAAAAACTACGGACCACAGTAATCAAATTCTTCGTTGTGAGAAGTCGTATTTAACATGCTGTGGCTTCCAAGGGAGGCAATGTTACAATGACCCAAGTCGTGCCAGGGTGTCGGGACGGCTCGAGACTAAGACTGCATATTCTTTGCTAATACTTACGGAGTAGGTCCACGATCTTTTGGAAACTCCACACATGCCAGGGTACGGGGAACCGATTTGAACTGCCCCAAGAGGTATCACACCGTGGCGAGGAACTAGCCACCGTAAACAGGTTAAAATCCATCCTTGGGAGATAACATTGGTACTGTTGCGGATGCGGGATATAAGCCAAAGGCGTCCTCAGTAGTTGCGTTTTGTGAGGTCCACAATGCCTCGTTTTTGCGTAAGATATTACCCTGTAGTTTGTGGAATACGAGTACATGAAAGTTCGGTCAAGATGAAATCTACCCGTTGAATCCACTCTCGTAATCCAACTGGAAGGAAACCTTCTATTAATCCTAAAATCCCCAAAACACCCTAAAAATCAGCATAGCTTTTTTTACTAAGAAACATACAGCTTTTATACATAAAATAGAAGTAACAAACTAACACTAATTTTTTTAAAAAAAAAATTATTTCAAGAAAACTTTAAAAAATGACTTTTATATATATATTTATTTCATTATAAGCTCTATAGTGGTTGTAAAGCTAATCTTATCTTTTAAATATAGGTGGCTTACCTAGGTTTAGGGCGATTTTTGCAATCTTTTGCAATTTCCTCTATCCGTTATAGCCTAGGATCCTATATATATAAGAGTCACTAAGCTCTAGGGTACGGACCTCTCTCGGTCTGAACAATGACATTTACGTACGTTATCTTGTCCTCCACAGCCTTTAGCTTGTTTTTACTAATATTCGGAGAAGCTTGCAGGAAAAACGCACTATATGCCGTGATTGTTTCTACACAAACGGTTAAGCTGAAACTTGAATGCTTATTTTCGCCTGGGAACAGCTCCGCAGATAGCATACAATTATTGTAGGGGCATTTCATTATACCTCCACCTCAGTCCATAACACTTCCAGTATGCAGCAACGGAAAACATAAGCCAAATTACAAGATTTGATCATAATTGTACTTTCCAACATGTCCGAGACACAAGGCTTCGATAGCTCAGCCAAAGTCATGGCAGATGAACAAGTCGTCCCGCTCAACTCTAAGAGTGATTCTGTGTCAGAGCAAGACCTTGATCAGATATGGACTTGGAATGCTTTGACACCGCCTCCAGTGGAAGGTTGCGTTCACGATCTTATCAAGGAAATAGCTCGGAGCCAGCCAGATGCCCTGGCAGTTTGCGCCTGGGATGGTGATTTCACCTATTCTCAGTTGAACGACCTGGCTGACGAGGTCGCCCATCGTATTCTCGAGTTTGGCATCGAACCAAAGTCGAACATACCGATCTTATGTCCGAAGTCACGATGGACTTGTATCGCAATGCTTGGTGTGATCAAAGCAGGATGTAGCGCGATAGCCCTTGATGGGACTCAGCCTGATACAAGATTGCGATCAATCGTCCACCAGACGAAATCTAGATTGATCATTTCTTCAGCTACATATGCTCCGAGGGCGGCTTTGTTGATGGATGCGCCAGTCCTTCAGCTTGACGACACATTACTGGAAGTTCAGGAACTCTCAAGAGTTCATTCATCTTCATTACCCTCCATCTCGCCATCCGATACTGTGTATATATCGTTCACGTCGTAAGTGGTTCTCGGCGTTTCTTCCCTTTTTAATTTCCCTTGGAAAACCTGGACCTGGTACTTGTGAGAAGCAAACTACAACGGCCCTCACTTCAAGTGTATCTCTAGCTCGTCGCATTGTATTATTGACACATGGGAATTATATAGAGGTACGACTGGGCAGCCCAAAGGTGCCTGTATTAGCCACTCGAATGTTAGAAGTGCAGTCCACTACCAAGGCAAGAAGCTTGGATTTCACCGAGGAGCGCGTGTGTTTGACTTTGCTCCCTATTCCTTCGATGTAGCGTGGAGCAACTTTTTGCATACGTTATGCGCAGGTGGCTGTCTCTGCATTGCTTCAGAGCCGGACATGGTGAATGATCTCTCGTCCGCCATAACTGCTTTCAAGGCGACCTTGATCAACATAACCCCGACTGTTCTGCGAACAATAAATCCAATACCGCCAACTATTGAGACGGTGCTTCTAAGTGGCGAAATGCCATATCGGGAAAACGTGACCGAATGGGCTGGCCGCGTGAGGCTGCTTAATACCTATGGACCTACCGAATGCACTTTCAAATGCGCCTTCTCCGTCATCAATCCATCCCAGGAGGGTCGCCCAGATATCGGTACCGGAGTTGGTTTCTCTACCTGGCTTGTCGATCCTAACAACCACGACCGGCTTGCTACTATAGGATCAGTTGGGGAGCTGTACCTCGAGGGTCCATTAGTTGGTCAGGGCTACTTATCAGATCCTGAAAAGACAGCCGCTGCATTTGTCAACGATCCCCCATGGCTACTCGCAGGAAGTAGTAACAGAGCCGGCCGGCGGGGTAGACTCTATAAGACTGGGGATCTTGTAAAATACAAGCCTGATGGCAGGCTGTTATTTATTGGCCGGAAGGATAACTCTCAGTTGAAAATACGAGGCCAAAGGGTTGAAATTGGTGATGTTGAGCATCACGTACGTGCTTGCCTTGACGACTCTCTTCCAATTATTGTCGACATTATTCAGCCCTTTGGAAGTGATGGCTTCTCTTTGGCTACGTTTGTCTCGACAAAAGATATGGATACTGAACGCGTCAAAAAATTACTGGATGGTCTTGGAAACAGGTTACGAGATGTGTTACCAGGTTTCATGGTCCCCAGCATCTACCTCCCAATTGATGATATCCCTGTCGCCTCTACCGGAAAAGTTGATCGCCAGTCATTGCGACAAATGGGAAGCACTATGTCCTGGAAGAAGATTATTGCGCTGCAATCAACAATTCTTTCCATTAAAGAATATTGCGAGCCTGCTACGGACAAAGAGAAGCAGCTCAGTACGGTATGGGCAGAGGTCTTGGACTTGGACTCTGGCCTTATTAGCACAACAGACAACTTCCTTCGACTTGGAGGTGACTCTGTGGCCGCCATGCGTGCAGTTGCGAAAGCTCGAGAGTACGGATTACCATTGACTGTTGCAGACCTTTTTATGAGCTCAACGCTGAGAGACCTGGCTCGGATGACTGAGAAGCAAGCAATCAGCCACGAAGCTGATGAGATCACGCCGTTTTCCATGCTGACTGGGACAATAAACAAGACCGATATTTGCAAAGAGGCTGCAATCCTATGTGGTGTTGAAGTGTCCGAAATAGAAGATGTTTATCCTTGCACACCACTACAACAAGGAATGCTCGCAATGACGAGCAGAAACGAGGGCGCGTCACGTCTTGGAGGCGAATCCCCGAAATTGAGGATGGACTACGTTTCGAGAACTGTTTTTGAACTACCCAAAGATATTGATATTGAGCGGTTACAGGCTGCATGGACAACCACCGTCACGAGCGCATCGATTCTTCGAACAAGAATCGCCGATCTATCTGGGGAAGGCCTTGTGCAGATTATTGTTGCGGACAGCCGTGTGCGGCAGCTGCAACAGTTTAAACATATCAACAGCTTTCTGGAGCTAGCACAGCCCATGGGTTTGGGGACTCCTTTATGTCGCGCAGGCGTGATACGAGGCGACTCCCCATATTTTGTTCTGGAAAGGCACCACGCCATATTTGATGGATGGTCCACAACACTTATTTTGGACTTCCTCGAGGCATCTTACCGACAGAACGGAAGAACATTGCAACCCCTTGAACCCTTCCAGCCATTTATCAAGTATGCCTTGTTAGCAGACAGCCCAGAAGCAGCAACGTTCTGGAAGTCTCAATTTGCTGACTCCGAGGCCACCATTTTCCCATCTCTTGGCTATGTGTCAGATGAAAAACTCGACATAAGTCATGAAGTCACAGATTTGGAGTGGCCACGAAGCGGTATTACACCATCGTCAGTAATACACTCAGCACTTGCATTGTTACTTGCCTCATATACAAATTCGAACGACGTCAAGTATGGAGCCACTGTAAGTGGCAGACAGGCCCCTGTCTCTGGAATATCTCGAATCGCTGGTCCTACAATTGCTACAATTCCGATACGAACGAAATTTGATTGGGATTCTACGGTGGAAACTCTGTTACAACAGGTCCAGCAGCATGCCATAGAGCTCTCTGTCCACGAACAGTTTGGCCTCCAGCGTATTCAGCGCGCTCAAGAAGAAAACGAAGAGGCTAGCCAATTCCAAACTCTCCTGGTTATTCAGCCAGCTACACAAGGGACAAGTCAGACAGATGGTGGCCTCTTTTCTCATGCAAAAACCCTCAAACTTAATCCCCCAAAAGACATATTAAAGCAAGGGACAAATGATACAGAGCGCAACAATATACTTCTTAAAACTAATGGAAGTGTGGATGAGACATCCCAGTTGCTTGGATTAGATACTAGAAGTGACTCTCGGCATACATCTACGTTCAGCCTTGTTTCTAAAGACGGACAGGACGACAGCATGGGCATATACAACTCATTTGGAATGCTGATAATCTGTCAACTAGAGAATACTGGATTAAACTTGAAAATAAACTTCGATTCAGGCGCGATTCGGCAGGAGCAAGCCCAACGTTTTGCACATCAGCTGGAACACTTGATAAGACAGCTCTGCGGTGAACAAATGACAAGGTCACCGTTGCGCAATATTGCCTCACGCAGCGAAGGAGATCTCAAGCAAATATTCGACTGGAACACAACCCTGCCAGAGCTAGCCGAGGGATTTATAACCGATTTAATTGACCAGCAAGCTGTAAATTCTCCAGATGCTATTGCCCTTTCGTCCTGGGATAGAGAATTTAGCTACGGGGAGCTGGAAAATGCTTCAAACCGCTTAGCGTGCCGCCTGCAACAAGAAGGAGTTGGTCCCGGATCAATTGTCATATTGAGCTTCGAGAAATCTTCTTGGATGGCTGTCAGCATGATATCTGCTCTGAAAATTGGTGCAGTCGTGCTACCGATGTCTTCACCGACATCGAACAAACGAGCGCAAGCTATAGTCGAAAGCCTACAACCAACAATTGCGATTGTATCAAATTCTTCCGACGCATATCCTTTCCGAGATCTAATCCCAACTTTTTCTATCTCTAAGTTGGTGCAGTTTGGCGACGAAGAATGGCTTCGAGTACTTCCACCCCATGAGACACACTGCTCAGACCCGGTTCTCATATTGTTCACCTCTGGCTCAACAGGAATACCCAAGGCTATTCTATGGAGCCACAAAACCCTATCGAGCAACATTCAGGCGGCCAGAATTTCTTTCAATATCACAACTAGTAGCAGGGTATTCCAGTTTGCTGGATATGACTTTGACGTTAGCACAGTGGAAACACTTGCAACATTATCTGTTGGAGGTTGTTTGTGCATACCATCTGAGTCAGATAGGACCAATCGACTAACTGGAGCTATCAATGATGCCAAGGCTAATTGGCTATGTTTGACGCCTTCTGTATCCGAAACTCTTGCTCCCACAGGACTGCCCTCGTTGAAAACTCTCGTGTTTGCGGGTGAAAAACTGCAACGTAAGACTGCGTTTAGGTGGACAGAGCAGATCGATGCAGTACATAACTGGTATGGACCGGCTGAAGCTTCAGTCGCGACTTCATGTTCAATTGACAAAAAGACGTGGAAGAATGGACTCATTGGTACAAGTAAATTTGGCGCGACTTGGCTTGTCGATCCGAAAAATCCAAGTGTCCTAGCGGCAATTGGTACAATTGCGGAACTGTGCATCGAAGGGCCTCTTCTTGCGAGCTACGTGGGTAAAGATAGTCAGACGTTGAACGAGAAAGCTTTTTTTTCTCCGTCTTGGCTTCGTCGCGGTACTTATGAACCGACTTCACAGAGTAGACAACTCTATCGAACTGGCGATCTGGTCAAGTACGACGTTGACGGAACCATTCTTTTTATCAGCCGAAAGCAGGACTCACAAAGAAAGATAAGAGGCCAGAGAATAGACCTGAACGAAGTGGAAATCTATGCTCAAACGTTTCTGCTTGGAAAGCTTGATGTAGCAATTGTAGCTGAAATCATTTCTCCATCGGGTAGCGGCAGCGATACTTTGGCTCTCTTCATTAGTCCCGTGGGCAGCGAGGCTCATGAGGAAGGCGTTGCAAGTTTCGTCAAGCGAGCCCTGCCGGCTGAAGAATTGGAACTCGACCTGTCAAACCATCTGCCATCATATATGATACCAAGAGTCTATGTTTCTATCGAAAAAATCCCCATGAATCACTCTGGAAAGACTGATAGGAAGCGCCTGCGCCTTATCGGCAGCGCATTAACACACGAACAATTGGCATCTATGCAGCCTTTACGCAAAGAAACACGGACGCCCTCTGGTGCTATGGAGACAACACTACAACAGATTTGGTCCGAAGTTATCGGCATTGACGCTGATGCGATATATGCTAACGACAGTTTTTTCCGCCTAGGAGGCGATTCCATTACAGCCATGCGCCTGGTAGCATCTGTACGTAAACAAGGATTTTTATTGACGGTTGCGGATATTTTCGAAGCGCCTCAACTTGAGAAAATGGCATTAAAGATTCAGCACGATGTTAGCGCTCTCGACGTAGTGCGTCCGTTTTCACTTCTCGGAAGCGGCATTAGCGAGGCCGAGGGTCGTTCATTTGCGGCCAGACTGTGCTCAGTTTCGGAATCTCAAGTGACTGACATTTACCCTTGCACATCCTTACAGCAAGGTTTACTGGCTCTAGGAGCTAGGAAACACGGCCAATACGTTTCACGCAGTGTTTTAGGGCTGCAAGCCGAAGTCAACACTGAGCGACTTCAACAGGCGTGGCTGGCTACAGTGGAAAAGCTACCGATCTTGAGAACAAGAATCATAGATATTCCTCGCCAAGGCTTGGCGCAAGTAGTTCTCAAGGCATCTCCTTTACGATCTGGCCAAGATGTGGAAGCCTATGTCCGGGATGATGAACTGGAGCCGATGGGTTTGGGGACAGAACTCTGCCGCGCCGCCATCATTGGTCGCAATTTCATATTCACAATCCATCACTGTACTTATGATGGTGACTCATTGAAGATGATTCTAGATGAGATTGAGTCGCAGTACTTTGGAAAACCTGGATTGGCTGTTACACCGTTCCAAAACTTCATCAAGCACCTAAGCCAAGTAAGCCATCAGGACGCATCTAACTTTTGGCAAAACCAGCTTGCAAATTTAGAACCTCGACAGTTTCCAGTTCTACCATGTTCGGACTATCAGCCACAGGCAAATGAAGATCTTGAACATTCAATTTCACTGAAATGGCCACATACTGGAACCACGCCGTCCACAATAATACGGTCATCTTGGGCAATTCTGGCTGCTCAATACACGTCATCAAGTGATGTGATGTTTGGACTGACAGTCAGTGGACGTCAAGCAGACCTTAAAGGCATAGAAAACTGTGTTGGACCAACCATATCAACAATACCTGTTGCGGTTTCGTTGAATTGGAGCGAGACCGTCGGAGATTTCCTTGAACGATTGCAACGCCAAATGATCGAAACAATTCCCTATGAGCAGTTTGGACTTCAAAATATCCAGAATCTATACAAGCATTTGGATTCTTCAATGATACAAACTCTGCTTGTGGTGCAACCCGTAGCTGAAGGAAAGAGGCTGCATGAAGATAACCGGTTGTTCAAAGCTCGAAGCTTCTCGGCAAATCTCAGTACACAAGGCACCGACCCTTTCAATACATATGCTCTGATGATTATTTGCGAATTGGCATCTGATGGGCTGCGTTTGCGAATGAGTTTTGATAGCAACATCATTGATAAAGAGCAAATGCGTCGCATAGCGTATCAGTTTGAGACTATACTTAGACACATATGCTCAGAAAATATGACGGCAGCTACACTTGATGAAATCCAGACAGTTAGCAACAACGACCTGGAATTTTTCTGGAGTAGAAATGCAGAGCTTCCTGACGCGGCGAATACGTGCATTCACAATATTATCGCGGCAGTTGCAACAGCGCATCCAAATAAGATTGCCATAGATGCTTGGGATGGACAGTTTTCCTACCAAGAAGTTGAAGACCTTTCAACTACTATTTGCCAAAGACTGATGCAGCTGGGAACTGTAAAGGGCTCAGTTGTTGCACTTTGTTTTGAAAAATCTAAATGGGCTCCTGTCGCTCAAATTGCTGTTTTTAAAGCTGGGGCAATTAGTTTGCTGCAATCCAGTGCCGTTCCTGAGCGTCGAATTGCCACCGTCTTTAAAAATGCCAATGTGAAGATCGCATTGGTCTCTGAGTCTCTCATCGAGATGATTTCTCGACACGGTAAAAGTTTGACGATCGAACAACTCTTGACAACGCCCCTTCAAGATGTACGCATGCCAATACCGGCATTGGACATGAGCGATCCAGCTGCTATTCTTGTTTCATCTGGAAGCACAGGAGAACCAAAACAAATCCTCTGGAACCATGGAGCATTGTCAGGAAATGCCAAAGCTCACAGTGAATACCTGTCTATCGATGCATCTTCTCGAGTCTTCCAGTTTGCCTCATATGATTTCGACCTTGGCACTATCGAGGTCATGTCTGCGCTTGCCAGTTTAGGTTGTGTGTGTATACCATCAGAAGCCCAGAGACTGGATGGATTGTCAGCCGCTATCAATAACTTGGGAGTCAATCATATTAATGTTACCCCTTCGACGGCCAAACTTCTTCGCCCTGAAGATATGCCTGACCTATCAACCCTCGTATTCGCTGGTGAGAACCTCACTCGGCAGGACATCGATAGATGGAAGGGAAAAAGTCAGAAAATTATCAATTGGTACGGACCTGCTGAGTGTTCTGTGGCGACTTTCTGCGCTGTTGACGACGAGACCTGGCGTAGCGGTGTTATTGCGCGGATTGATTCGAGGCATCCGACCCTCTGCTGGCTCATTGATCCGAGAAACCACAACAAGCTGGTACCTTTTGGTGCTGTTGGTGAAATTGCGCTCGAAGGGCCCATGTGCGCTGAAGGCTACCTTGGAAATCAGACGAAAACAGACCTTGCATTCTGTAGAGATCCAAGGTTCCTGGAATTGGGGCAAGGAGTGGGTAAATCCGGTAGACCAGGCCGCATTTATCGTTCTGGCGATCTGGCCAGATATGATACCAACGGCGATTTAATCTTTTTGGGTAGAAAAGACTTTCAACTCAAAATCCGAGGTCAGCTTGTTGCCCCACAAGAGGTAGAGCATTCTATACGGCAATGTCTTGTGGGTAGAGACGAAGTTCAAGTGGTGGTAGATGCTGTTGTGCCTAAACATAGTGGCAACCTTACTCTTGTTGCATTTGTCAACTTGGCTACTCAAGATGCAGTAGAAAGTCTAACGGCGGGATTAAACGAAACGCTTTCAACTGTTCTACCACGATATGCCATTCCATCTTACTACATACCCATTCCATCCATTCCGATGACGCAAACAGGAAAGAGAGATCGAGCTCGATTACTGGAAATTGGGTCTGACTTCAACCCCCCACGTCAAGAATCTGAAGGAAAGAAGCTAGAACCATCGACTACTACCGAGATCAAACTGAGAGAACTGTGGTCTCTTGTCCTTGGGATAGACCCTTCTGAGATCTCGGCAAACGATAGCTTTCTGAGAATTGGGGATTCTATACAGGCGATGCGATTGGTTGGACTAGCCCGGCAGCAGAATCTACGTTTATCAGTAGCTCAGATCTTCCAGCATCCTATATTGCTAGATATGGCAAAGCATCTTGGGCATATGGACGAGGAGCAAGATGCAGCTTCCATCGGCCCATATACGCTGCTTCATCCAACGCAGCCAGTAGAGTTTCTACGTCAACAGGCAGCATCCATGTGCGACATTGCCTATGATGACGTTGAAGACTTATTCCCTTGCACACCATTGCAAGAGGGACTATTAGCCCTGACTATAAAACGTGAAGGCGATTACACTGGTCGCAATATTTTGAAGATCAAACCATCGGTCAATATCGCGCAATTTAGAAGGGCGTGGGAGAAGGTAGTCTCTTCGTTGCCTATCCTACGGACACGGATTGTGGATCTTCCAGAGCAAGGCTTATTGCAAGTCGTTATCCGCGAACACAGCTATTGGATTGAGGCGGATGATATTAATGAGTATCTCACAAGGGAGAGACAACTAAATATGGGACTTGGGTCCCCCCTCTTGCGATATGGGCTCGTTTCGAAAAGTCCTAGCCAAGAACGAGCGCGTTCAGGCGACAGCGAGAAGGAATGTTCCTCTTCGTTCTATTTTGTATTAACCATGCACCATTCCATCTACGATGGCCTAACCACGCCATTAATATTCGAAATATTGGAGAATTTCTACAACGGCAAAACACCATTAACCCACTCTAATCTCCAGTCATTTGTCAAGTATATGGGAAACATAGACAGGAAGGCTCAAATTAACTTCTGGGAAGCTCAGTTCAAGGATTTGGAGGCTGTACAATTCCCTGCCCTACCATCCCCAACATATCAACCACAGACGAATTCCATTTTAGAGCGGCCTATTAGAGATATCACTTGGCGGACGGACAATATCACTCCGTCGACAGTGATACGCTCCGCATTCGCACTACTATGCTCGCAGTATTCCAATTCAACGGATATTGTATTTGGGACAGTGGTAGATGGGCGCAAGGCTCCAGTTGAAGGTATTGAGAGGCTAGTAGGCCCTACCATTGCTACTGTGCCAATCAGAACCAAAATCACTAAAGAAATAACTATTGCTAAACTCCTCAATGCAATGCAGTATCAAGCGACCGATATGATTCCATACGAACAAATGGGGCTATCGGCAATACGCTTGATCAGCGATGAAGCGCAACAAGCGTGTCAATTCCAAGCGTTTTTAGTCATTCAACCGCAGGAGCAACATACGAAAGAAAATGATCTTTTTAATTCGGCATCTACACAGGTCGACTCTGAGGTTGAATCTCGTCGTTACCATGGGTTTAACTCATATGCATTCTCCTTGATTTCTACTTTAGTTGAGAATGAACTAAAATTGGAATTCTGCTTCGATTCGACTGTTATCGAGAATGAAGCGGTCCAAAGAATGGCAACAACCTTTGACCAATTGCTGAGAAATCTTTGCTCGCATGATCTAGACGATTCATCTGTTGAAAACATCACTATGGCAAGTGATCAGGACCTCAACGCGATTTGGAAATGGAACTCTGATCAACCGGAGAGCATTGAACGGTGTGTCCATCATCTTATTGAAGAGGTTGCCCAAATCCAACCTGATGCTTTAGCAATTTCTGCTTGGGATGGAGACTTGAGCTACGAGCTCTTGGATCGCTTAGCCAACGCAGTTGCCTATAAGTTGGTTGAAATCGGTGTTAAGCGGAATATGATCATTCCAATTTGTTCTGAAAAGTCAAAATTTGCCATGATAGCGTTTCTTGGTGTTATTAAAGCGGGAGGCGCCGCCCTTCTATTAGATCCCACTCTGCCCACCTTACGACTCAAGTCAATCATCGACCAAGTCAATCCATTGTTGATTCTGACCTCTGCCCTACAAGAATCACTGAGCTCTACTTGGAGCACAAGAACCTTGGTCGTGAGCGACAGTTCAGACTTTATTCAATCTCCCATGGCCAAGGAAGCAGGCCGTGCTACTAAAGAGTTGCCATTTGTTGACCCTTCTGATCTATTGTACGCAATTTTTACAAGTGGAAGTACAGGAACGCCCAAAGGCTGTCTCATGCAGCACCGAAACTTTAGCAGCGCGGTATTACATCAACGAAGCGTTTTAAAGCTCCATAATCGCTCACGAATGTACGATTTCTCATCCTATGCGTTCGATGCATCTTACTGGAGCGCCTTTCATGTTCTCACTGCCGGGGGTACTCTATGTATCCCAAGTGATGCAGAAAGAAAGAACAATCTGACGGAGAGCATTCGGAGGTTTTGCGCCACAGACATCTTTCTCACTCCTTCCACGGCACGTCTAATAGACTCTTCACAAACACCCACGTTGCGCAATGTTCATCTTGGTGGCGAAGAGGTTACAAAGGACGACGTTGCTCGGTGGTTGCCGTATGCAAACACTTTTGTATCTTACGGACCAGCTGAATGCTCTGCGGGAACACTATACTATAACGTGCCAAAGATAATGCCATCGCGACTAGCTATAGGCAAGCCCGTAGGCGTCTCTGCTTGGGTTGTGGATCCTGAAAACAGTGACCGCTTATTACCAATCGAGTCTGTGGGAGAGCTGTGTTTGGAGGGAGCATTGGTCGGCAAAGGCTATCTGGAAGACAAAGAAAATACACAACGATCATTCATTGAAAATCCACAATGGCTACTAAATGGTAGTCCTGACTGTTCTATACCCGGACGGAGAGGTCGACTTTACAAAACAGGAGATCTCGTAAAATACAATTCCATTGACGGAACATTCATATTCGTTGGAAGAAAAGATACGCAAGTTAAGCTCCGAGGACAAAGAATCGAGCTCTCTGAAGTTGAGCACCATGTCCGAAGCTGTTTGCTTACAAGGCTGGAAGTTCATACAGCAGTCGCAGAGATTATTACTCCAAGGATTACGGGAAGACCAGCGCTAGTTGTATTTCTCCAGCTTCAAAAGTCTAATGACGTCAACATACGAGATGTTATGGATGATGTTGAGTACGAGTTGCGTCAACAACTTCCATCTTACATGATCCCGACAGCCTTTATACCGCTGGAAAATATTCCCCTTGGGTTGAGTGGTAAAACGGATCGGAAACATCTGCGCCAGTTGGGGAGCTGTATTGCCCTAGAACAATTAGCCGGCCCAGGGAGTTCCTCAGATGGCAAATCACAACTAACCCAATCGGAATCTCATCTTCAACAACTGTGGGTGGCTGTTCTAGAAGTTCCAGCGGACAAAATTGGAAAGAACAGTAGTTTTTTGAGGCTTGGGGGAGATTCGATATCAGCTATGAGGTTAACCGCTGTGGCTCATAGTCAGGGAGTCAATCTAACAGTGCAAAACATCCTGGGGGCAGCGCGGTTGTCTGAAATGGCAAAGCTTATGACATACTTTGAATCAGAGAGCCCTGAGGCGAGCGGTAACGTGATTTCACCGTTTTCGTTGCTCAAAAATTCAGGCTCAAAAGACCAAGCATTTGCATATATATCGAGACAGTGTGGAGTCGACATTTCACAGATCGAGGACATATTTCCTTGTACCGGAGTGCAAAAGTCTCTTCTCTCAATGACCGCAAAATCTGAAAGCTCATATACAGCCAGATTTTCTTTGCGGCTACGCGATGATGTCGACATAGAGCGTCTCCGGAATGCTTGGGAAAGAGTAAGTCAGGCTGTAGCACCTATTCTGCGATACAGAATAGTCGACGTTCCATCGGAAGGCCTTGTTCAAGTGCAGATAAAGGAGTCTATCGATTGGAAAACCTATGGAAGTGTTGAGGCATATCTTGAGCAAGATCAAAGCGAATCAATGGGGTTGAACAAACGCCTTACTCGACTCGCAATTATCCAAGGCCCCAGTGTTCAAGGGCGGCTTTGTCTCATCACTCAGCATCATGCGATTTACGATGGTTACTCATTGAATCTACTTTTGGCAGAAGTAACAAGAGTATACGCCGGTAATGTAGGCGAGGGTCTCATTGCTCCCTTTCAACAGTTCATCCAGCACATCATGAAGGTTGATCAGGATGAAGCAAGAAAATTCTGGAGTAATCAATTTTCAGAGTTGGAGGGGATCCCATTTCCAGCCCTGCCGCATGAAAACCATCAACCTAAAGCCGACAGCACTGTTCGACGTCATCTAAAAGAGATTAACTGGCAGAACACAGACGCCACGGCTTCAACAAGTAAGTGCTCAACGACGGAGCGATCAGTACTCATGACATTGGTTGCTGCATTTACTAATTTGGGTATCTCACAGTTATTAGAACAGCTTGGTCGATTCTCACAGCTCGCTACACGGATTCGAACGATGTGATTTTTGGAGCAATGGTCACTGGACGACAAGCGCCTCTAGTTGGCCTCGATCGCATGATCGCCCCTCTTATTAATGCCGTCCCTGTGAGAATCAAAATAGACCCAAAAGCGACCGTGGATAGGTTGCTACAAAATGTTCAAGCACAAGCAATTGCAATGATTCCCTATGAGCAGACCGAATTGCTCGATATTCGACGAATCAACACAGATGCAGAGAGTGCAAGCCGATTCAACACCTTATTAGTTGTACAGCCTCCAAGCCAAACTGAATATGCGGATGGAGGCAGTAGTCCATTCCAGCATCAACCTGAGGTGGTTTCTACTCAGGACGGTCTTGACGACTTCAATCCAAATGCGGTTATGATGATGTGCCAGTTGGCCAAGCCCAACGATCTCGAGCTGGAAATTAGCTTCGACTCCAACATCATTGATTCGGCTCAAATGGAGCGCATCGCCAATCAGTTTGAGCACGTTTTGCGCCAGATTTGCAACTCGACTACTCAAGCGGTAGAAGATATCGATCTACTCAGTCCACAAGACATTAAGGAACTCTGGGATTGGAATGGCTCAATGCCCACCGCAGTCCAAGAATGTGTGCATGATATAATTGGGAACACAATGAAAAGACAGCCCCAAGCAATGGCAGTATGTTCTTGGGATGGAAGCTTGACATATGCTGAGCTAGATGATCTGTCATATCGTCTGGCTTCTCACTTGGTCGCTCTAGGTGTTCAGCCTGGAAGTATAGTTCCTCTCTGCTTCGAAAAATCAGTGTGGTATCCTGTTGCTGCTCTTGGCGCAATGCGGGCTGGAGGGACATGCATCGCCATGGACTCGACTCAACCAGAATCGAGACTGAGATCAATTGTCCAACAGGTTAACCCTAAACTGATTCTGTCTTCTGTTAACAATGAAGCGTTGGCAAGCCGCCTCTCCGATACTGCTGTGGTCAGTATTGACCGTAGTCGCATTCCAGAAGCGCCCACGGACTTCATGCTGCCCAAGATTAGCCCTTCAGACTTATTATACGGTACGTCCCATTCGATTCTATCCCCATTCGACAAGTAATTATGCTGACGTTGGTACACTGAGTAGTTGTATTCACAAGCGGATCCACAGGCGTGCCTAAAGGTATATTGACGACACATGAAAACTTTGCATCTGCAGCTACCCACCAAATGGATATCCTGCATATACATGAAGGGACTCGTGTCTTTGACTTTGTATCATACAGTTTTGATGTTTCCTGGTCCAACCACCTGCAGACATTGATATGTGGAGGTTGTCTATGTATCCCATCAGAGTGGGAGCGCAAAAACGACATCGCCGGCGCGTTCAATAGGATGAATTGTGATTATGTGTATTTTACACCTTCGGTTGCCCGATCCCAGGAGCCATCCTCAATGCCCGGCATCAGGACTTTGGCAATGGGCGGCGAGCCCATTCAGGCATCTGAGATCTCTCGCTGGACTCAGGCGGAAACTGTCATAGGAATTTATGGGCCAGCCGAATGCGCTCAAGCACTATCATTTGCATACCTGGACTCCAAAACACGGAACAATCACGTCGGAAATCCGTTTGGTGCAAGGACTTGGCTCGTACAACCAGGTCGCCCAGACCGCCTTGCCGCTATTGGTACCGTTGGAGAGCTCATGATTGAAGGGCCAACTGTTAGCAAAGGATATTTTGGTGATATAAACAAGACGAAAGCAGCCTATATCCAGGATCCGACGTGGCTCCGGCTAGGCGCCGGGGAACATCCAGGGCGTCACGGTATACTTTACAAGACCGGTGATCTCTTACACTACAACTCGGATGGATCCATGGACTTTTTGGGGCGAAAAGACGGTCTAATTAAACTTCGAGGTCAACGGATTGAGCTGGCGGAAGTGGAACATCATGTGCGCTCCTGTATGGGCGATCCCAGCTTGTGTGATGGCATCGCCGCGGAGATCATTGTGCCACAAAATAGCACCAACCCAATTCTCGCCGTTTTCTTAAGCCTTTCTGAAGAAAATACAATCCAACTCAAGGAAGATGTACAGTCAAAACTTAGACGAGTCATGGAAGGGTTGGAGGAGAAGCTATGGGATCGTGTTCCGCAATAGTAAGTATTATTATCTTTTTTTTTGACTGTCTAATATGAGTGTATGGGAAATTGCTGACTTTATTCCGTATAGTATGGTCCCTGGAGCATATATACTTGTAGAAAAGATTCCCATGACAACCACAAACAAAACAGATCGGCGGTCTCTACGAGAACTTGGAAGTAGGCGAACCCTAGAGCAGCTTGTGGAACTACAATCTCATGGGAAACCGCGAACCATGCCATCCACTCTGATGGAAAAAAGGCTTCAGGTCTTATGGTCTTCTGTTCTTGAGATCAATGCTGAAAGTATTGGTTCTGAGAGTAGCTTTCTCCGCATTGGCGGAGAGTCAATTGCCGCTATGCGACTAGTCTCAGCGGCACGGGAGCAAAACTTATCGCTGACTGTTGCAGACATTTTCAAGTCACCGCGTTTGTCTGAATTGGCATTGTTGGTCAAAGAAGTCAATGCCGATGAATATTGCCATTTGGCAACGCCATTCTCCTTACTAGAGTCTAATGACACGCAAGCCTTCCTGAAGGAATTTGTAAAGCCTGCTCTAGATGTTGAGCTCGAAGCTGTCAGGGACGTGATTCCCGCAACAGATTTTCAAGAACGCTCCATACTAGATGCACTTCAGGATCCGCCGAACAGATATCCTCATTGGATTTTTGATCTGCCTGCTGATGTGGATTTCCCAAAGCTTGAGCGCGCTTGCTTTGACCTAGTGAATCATTTCGACATTCTGCACACTGTCTTCATCCGAGCTAATGGTCGTTTTTGGCAAGTTTTATTATCAAACTTCAAGCCAACATACGATCATGTAGATGCAGACAACCAAGATATGGCGTTGTTTATAGATTCAATCTGCGGGGAAGATCTCAAAAGACCTCGACAATTGGGTCGTTCATTTGTCCGTTTCATCTGCGTCAAACACGCCTCAGGAAAGCATAAGCTTGTATTCAGAATCTCGCATGCTCAATTTGACGGCTTCAGCTGGGGATTGGTTCTTCAAACTTTGTCGACCCTGTATAATCAGCAACGGCTATTGCCATCTTCATCTTTTGCCCATTTCATTTCCTTCAATGAGAAGAAGAAGAGAGAAAGCAAGTCTTACTGGGCTTCAAGGCTTCATGGATCATTATATCCAGCATGGAGTTTCAGCGATTCAACAAATGACACATACGCTACAGATGACAGATTGACAATCAAGAAAACAATTCCAATGCTAAACACTCAGAGCATGGGAGG
The DNA here is from genome assembly GCA_019565615.1 of Trichoderma simmonsii. NCBI lineage: Eukaryota > Fungi > Ascomycota > Sordariomycetes > Hypocreales > Hypocreaceae > Trichoderma > Trichoderma simmonsii. The sequence goes on from CP075866.1 coordinate 6,434,259, forward strand.
GTTTACGCCTGCGGTGATATTCCATGCTGCGTGCGCAATCGCCCTTTCTCGTCAATTTAATCAACAGGATGTGGTGTTTGGTCGCCTTGTGACCGGCCGTTCAATGCTACCAAGTCATCTCCAAAACATTGTGGGCCCCTGCATGACAGAGGTCCCGATCCGAGTGAGTGTAACTACAAACAGCTCTCTCGCCGAAGTTGCTTCACAGCTACAAAGCCAATTCATTGAAGATTCGTCACATGAAGCTGCAGGAATGGTCGAGATCATAAGAAACTGCACAGACTGGCCACAAAATGTAACGGATTTTGGCTGGCGAACATCCTTCCAGCAGGAAGAAGAAACTGAGTTTTCATTCTTGGGGTCACCTAGCACTGTGTCATTTTATGAACGACCCTTACTTCCTCGTAATCGTCCTGAGATATACGCCACGCCACGAGAAGGAAGCCTTGATCTCGAATTTGAAGGGAATCGGAAACTTACATCCGAAAGTACAGTGATAAAGTTTTTAGCAGAGCTTCAATATATATTACAGGTGTAGGGATAGCTATACATATAGTAATAATATTAGTATTCTATCTTACTCTTCTATATTGAGTTTAAGATAACAGAGAAGAGAGCGAGACGAGGCATAGAACCATGAGCATTCCGCAGCGATACAAAGCGAAAAGGAACTATCCAGTACTTAGATTCACCGTCGTCTGCTGACTTACCTGAAACACAGCATGTAACTCCGCGCCTTTCCAAATCCTCGTTGTATGCCCGAATTTTGGCTTTATCCTCTTCTGTAAACTTCCTGGGAATATTCTCCGCATCGGGGTAGAACATATCCCAATGGGATATGTTGCAGCCGTCGGCAGTAAGCAATCTCTTAGGCATCAGTCGACCATCGTAATATTCTCTGATCTGGGTTAGTTTAAGGCCAACTGCATCAAGAATATTCCGTTCGTTATCAAAAGTGCGAAGCACACCATCGTAGCCTAATGAATTTATGCCCTGTCCGTCTGGATCCTTCTTCATCGATCTTTGTATTTCGCGCAGAGACATGTTGTCGCCCACAGGCTGTCGGTCTGCGATGGTTTGGGGCATGATCGGATCCTATATTTGGATCATTAAATAGTTAGCATACTGACAAATAAGAGAGTTCGAGGAGTACTTGCTGACAATTTATCTGTTATACCTCCAACGAGTTAATGCAAGTAATGAAAGCGCGGACGTGTGAAGATTTCGAGGGAGGATCACGCTTTCCAAATGCGGGGTATGGTATGTCCTTTCGTAATATATATGTCCAGGAAAAGGCAACGATATGACGACCAACAAGCAAAGTCGATTGTTTGGGCCAGGGTCATGCGCACCCCATTTGGATGGCATTAGGCACCAGGATGACTCAGTAGGAAGAGAACTCTGCCAAGACTAAGGAGAGATGTGCAGCACACATAGAGAGCTGCACAGCGCATTCATGAGGCGTGCAGTACAAGTCAGAAAGATGACAGCACTTGATGAAGGATCAAAGATGAAGGATCAAAGATGAAGGATCAAAGATGAAGGATGAAGGATGAAGAATGAAGGAGTATATGATTCAGATAGTTTCATTGAACAGACAGCCTTTAATTTCATACTTCAGCGACCAATCTAAATATTATTCTCGCCAATCACTTGAACTAGTCACTCAATTGACGAGAGTGGTATCTCTCTTTAGAGATACGGTAACCTTAGAGAGAGAACGATATTCGACAGTTGTGATATTGCGTGTGCTTTACCTACTTCCCAGAACAGTAATGTTGAAGCCCTGTTCTTTAGTTGATCCCAGGGGCGGAATCATGACATTATCCTGCCAAAGTGACGGTTAAATATAACCATAAATCACAGGAATCGTTATACTATTTTATGCCAGACGTAGCCACTCCAACCAACATACAGTTGCTTTGACAGGGATTGTTGCGCCGCTCTGCATAAGACACAGCCACTCTGACCAACATGTAGTTACTTTGGCAGGGATTATTATACTGTTTCGTACGAGACGTAGCCACTCTAACCAACATGCAGTTACTTAGACCAGGTTTTTGCGCTGCTTAGTCCGGAACGACCGTAGGGAGTGAAGGTGTTACTAGATTGTCGACTAGAGCGGTCTCTCAACCGGAATCCTCATCTGCAGCGGTAAGCTTTAGACCTAATAATATCATAGATGTGTATAGCTAAATAAATTAGATGCTATTTATCCTCATCTACAGCGTGTATCTTTGTTGTTATAGCGGGCTTTTGCTAACTAAGGGTCCGTGCAGTTGTACGGCCCCGTGCGCCTACCGAGCGCCAATATCTATCTAGAGTCGTAAGATTAATTTACTTTCCATTACGTTATTCGCAAATCCTTCACTATCAATGTGGGGTAGAGGCTGTGTTTGCACCTCATTTGCTAATATATATATAATGAGCGGCGTCATAAAATCTGTATTTATATATAACAAGCCTCCAGCTAAGGCTTCGTAGTTCCTTTTTTTGTAACAGAATTATGCCTACAGCTTCTAAATTGCATACAATCGCATCTGCCACCTATGCAGTACTCGCATACTTTGCTCCTGGCTTGCGTTGGGCTTGGCTGGGCCTCGCCATTTGCTTTGCAGGACTTGCCTACCACACTCGAAACCAATCTCCCTCAGACTCTTGCGGAGATCGAGCTCGAACAGTTCGAAAATTGGACTCCGAAACATCTTGAGAATGATCTTCAAGCCCGAACGCATGTGAAAATATGTACTGCAAGCAGCGCTCGCGCAGGTAACCACTCGCACGCCCAAGTTCGTTCGTGGATAGAACACTTTGCTTACAACGCAATAAGGCGTATGTGTCGCTGTCACTGCTGTCATAGCCCAGGTTTCCCTCGGCATTGCCGGTTTAGTCAAAGGTGACTCCGACAAGCACGACTGTAAAGCTCACTCTGGCTCTATCGACGGAGTGAGTTGGAAGGTTTATGCCACTGGAAGGAACTGCGATACTACAGCCGAATTGAAGACCATTCAAGGCGCCATCGCCGAATACTTGCGAAGCATCGATGACCACGTGTGCGGCGTCCATTGCCTAAAATTAACCCACGGAGGTAAGTATTCTTTTTTTACGCTGCGTTACAAGACCTCCAATTTCCGTAATGGAAAATTAGGTACGTGGACAGGATATGTCACCCTAGCACCGAAAGGCAATAATCTCGACACCTTCTATTGCGGTCGTTCCAACAGCTTCGGCCATTGCGTTGATGGAGGAAAGGAAGACGTGCCTAAAATGTAGTCAGGACATATCAATTAGAAGAGCTAGTCAATCAGTCTCACGATGGTTTAGCAGGTTTTAATTTGAGAGTTCAGCTGAAGGCGGCCGGGTTAAATAGATTATCAATGCCATCACCTCTCTATCTATTGACACCTCCTACGAACCTGAAGAAACTTTGACTATGTATCGATAGTACTTGAAGCGGCCATTCCTAGTTTTACAGAGCGGAGAGTCGAATGTTCCTCGCAGAGCACGGCGTCGTCAAGTACATGAAAGATGGCCGAAGCGTGAATAAACCAAGAGGCTAAATCGGTAAGCAATTGCTTCTATCCCAATATAGCGCCTTTGCTGAGAAAAACTTGTGTTCAAGTTCTGCAAGCAAACGCGCCAGAGATTATACCGTAAAATATAATAAGTAATTTTATTATATAATAAATAAAATAAATATAAAGATTAATTACTATATTACTAATTAATTATTCAAGTTATTTAAAAAGTATAATAATTAAATTGTATCAAATGGGGATGTCTGGAATGCAATCTTTACTTTATACCGTGTGGCGATTTATACACGCGATGCTATTAGTATATGGCGAAAGGGTTTATTCTTATGGAGGAGAAAATGTATAGACATAAGTAAAGTAAATATTTCACGGTGATTTATTTGATACGGCTAAGCTTTTAAAATATCCCCGGTATTTCCGACATCTCACTGGGTTCGTCTAAGATCCCAAGACTTTCTTTTAGTTGCGATGCCGTCATGCAGACACACTAGAAAGATATTGGCGTATTGCTCTGTGTAGACGCTACTCTTTGACTAAGGGCGGCATTAATGCCTCAACTTATCAAGGTGGTATATACTCAGTCCCGTGCAGATGTCCATAAGATCTTACAATTATAGTCGTCTTTTGGCTGATCCTCATATTGGCGGCAAATAGCAAGTGTGTCAAAGCGTACCTCACGGACAATTCGAAAGGCCAAGCTCTTGTACACATGGCCCGCAAAAGCATCAGTGGCCATATACCTGATGCTGTCCCCCCTGATCAATCTCTACACCATATATCCGATGATGACAGTATTCTCAACGACCAATCCATCGCGCATACACGCCGAGTCTCAACCAGACACAGCCATGGCCAGGCAGGATACAGCATTCCTGACAGCTGGGCCCATCTTAGCGAATTAGCGCCTATATCACCAGTCGAAAATCCTAACGAATCGTCACTGTATCGTCATAGGACATTGGAAGAATATAGAAGGGCAGAGGAAGCATTTGAGCAAGAGCATCTCGAATCGGGGCCACTAGATGCACGCGAAGACCAGATCACAACAGCAGAAGATAATGCCTCGAAATGTTCAGAAAAGCTTAGAACATGGCTCTGTTTACCTTCTACTTGCATTGTTATGTGACCAGATCTGCCGTTTCAGAGTACAAATGCATTTTATTGGGTTACCCAATTCGTCACGAAAATTGAGTGTCGGAATGTTTTTGAGATAGTTGGTCCGCAATATGTTTAATTCGTTTAGGAGCTCGATTTGCAAGGGACACATATTCTCCAATTGAGTATACTGACCGCTCTTCTGGTATGCACATGTCTGCCTTTACGCAGAGATTTTAACATCAAATCGTGTATTTTACTTTTTTAGAGAGGATTTTTATAAGATGACGAAGTTACCAATAAAATTGCCAGGTTACATGATATAGGCATTTCTTTGTTGCTGGTCTTCAAAAAGCGCTTTGCCTACGTTGTAGGCTGTGGCTGAGTACGGCGCAATTAAAAATATTATCATGAGCTACCACTGTTGTGCTGATTGTATGTGTAAAGGCAGATAAGCAACGTGATTAGTCGACAAATTATCTTTGCTGTTTGCCGTAATCCAGAACAAGTCCTTTGCAGTGATATTAGAGTGGTTACTGTTTGGGCTCTCAAGTATGAACTTTCATTGAGATGGTTGTTATTAAAATCTTGGAGAGACATCCAATGATATGCCTTTACAAGTGTAATCATACATGATTTATTAAGGTATTATACAGCAGCAAGCTTTGCGAAAACAAGCCACGGACATGTGAAGAAATCTGGCCCACACTCTGTTTTGCCAGACACAAGATTACTCGAGAATCAGATTTTTTTCACACCAAATCTGCTATGGATTACTTTCCTTAGACATTGATTTTGGACATTTGATCAACGTGACATTGATCACTCGTGGATAATTCACTTTCTACCCCTCTTACTCATCACACCCTCCAATTCCGGACCCTCTGTTCTCACTTCTCAGCGTTCCCTTCGGGCTCATGGCTCGTGTCTGCTAACTTCGCTCCCTCCTTCTTCGTCGTCCACATTCTCTCCTTCCTCTACCCTAAGTGCCATCTCAACATCCCTGGCTTCACGCGCGTGCTCCATAATCTGCTGTTCTTTTGTTGCTGAAACAAACACTTTCCCTGGCTTCCACCAGTAAACAGGATAACGCCGACGACCAACGTTGTTTATTATCAGAGCCCAGCCCAGCATGATTAGCGACGAGGCAAGTATAACCGGCAGATAACGCCAAGAGAGAGTAACAACTTGTGATTGAACGGCAGCATTGAGTCCAGTTGCGCCGGCGCTAGTCAGAGTGGTTATTTAAATGCCTAATAATACTCACACATGCTTGCGAAGAAATGTTAACTTACGGTGGATGCACAGCTCCAATTAGAACTTGCGCAAGAGCAGATGTTGCCATTGATAAACCGCCGTTCACAAAGACATTGGCGTGGAAACCACCCTCATCGAGGAAAGGGTGATAGTTTGGATTAAGGACGAAGAGTCTGGTAATGCATGTGCCAACGAGGGCGGATACGAAATGGCCGAGGACAAAGTTTCGAGGCTGCGCAAGAGGTGATTCGATAGCGGAAAATAACAGTACCGCCGAGGCGCCAAACGAGGTGATGATAATGGGTGCGTGGTAAACTTCTGAAAAGGCTGTATTTGCCGACATGATTGCTTCAATGAGGAGAATACCTCCGAATGAGCCAATCCAAGTAAAAGCCCAGATCTCCAACTCAAGCGGAATGTATTTCAGCCAAGAAAATGGTGGAACACCTAAAGGCTCATATGGCGGCTGGGCATCTGGCGGCTTGTATCCGGTAAAGCGGGATAGGTAATTGGGCAGGCGACCGCGATAATCCTCACGAAGCGCGATGTACTCTCCCATCACCCCAATCCTCTTTTTCAGAGTAGGCTTCTCTGATGATGCCATGGTTTGTGGGTATACCGTGTTCTGTACAGTTCACAATTGCTTTCTCAGGTAGCAGCCAGCGCTGTGTCCATTCCGATTGCTATTGCTATGCTAGCATATTCGCTTCATCTTATATCTTGGACTCGAAGTGAACAAAGAGATCATCCCCATATGTGACATCACTTGGCCCATGTTACGCCACCATGACTGCAGCTTCAACTATCTGAATTTGTCCAACGTCGGGGGCAATGTCCTCGATGCTTCTTACTGCTTTACTTCCGTTCCTTGTTTTGCAATCGCGTATTATTCGAGTCTAAGTTGCCTCTACAATAGATACTGGGAACGTGGAACAATCATAACTCCCAGCTCAGTGTACCGATATTTCCGACAATACTAAACAACTGTCAAGCTGAGGTCAGTCAAGTGGAGGTATAAAGTGGACTATGTCGGATGTATGGTGTATGAGTTACACAGCTATTCCATAGGTCGAGTTTACTAGAAGTTATATTCGACTGCATCATATGGTGCTTTTACAGATCAATATCAAAGGCAGCCAAACGACTATACGCCCCCGTTTAAGCATAAGGGGATGTACATCGCTGGGCCAGTAACACTCAACAGTGAAGATCATCAATCTTTACGGTATGGGATAGGAGTGAAAATGAAGACCCTGATGGTTTTCGCCAACCCTAGCTGCTTTTTTTATTCAATCACAATCTCATGTTACGAATACTAGCGTTAATAGCACGAGATAAATCGGCTACCACGGACAAAGTGGGCGGATTCTGTGGCTGTCAGGCGACGTATCCGACTTTCCTAAGCGCTGACATAACATGTCCGCGTTCCTCTAACACGTCGAATGGCGAGTCCTAGAGGGCGCCTAGGAGGTTTCTGCCCTATGAAGTAAGGTAAGGGCTGTGGCTTTAAAGTCCAGAGGATCACGGAAATGGCGGCATTACTAGTCCAATTAGGTTCGGCTTCCTACGTCGCGGATGATCGCGCCTTAGAGCTGATGGAAATATCGGGTGCCAACCTAAGGCTTTTTCCACAGGCAAGGAATAAGACATAGTAATTTTAATTCGACGTTAATCGTGAGTTCTCTTGATCGGATGTCGTCATTCTGATTTGGATACAGAATCTGTTACTAAACAAGTCATGATGTAACAATGAAAGCCTGCAGTTATAGTGTCAATGAATTCTTGGACATTTCACGCCCTGAATATATTTTAACCACCTGCTTTCTTTTTTTTTTTTTTATTGAAAACTCCAATCAGGTGCCTCCTTTGTGCGATGTTCACTTACACTTCATAATTAATTCTGCACCTTACCATGTCAATCATGGCTTGTCACTACGGTACTTTAGAGATTGGCGTCCCAAATACATTAGAATATCGTATCTTCGTCACACGAAACGGTACTTCTATTTCACCTTTCCATGATATACCATTGTATTATGATGCCGAAGACACTATACTCAATATGGTGGTTGAGATTCCTCGCTGGACAAATAACAAGCTTGAGGTGAGTTACCCGGAATACAAGTTGCTGTTCATTGCCGTTGTTTGGACTTGACAAGTGGGTTTTGGGGAGAAGCGAGGTGAATATCATAATGACAATATGAAGTCTCTGTTCTTCTAATACTGTTTTGAGCATTTAGATCACCAAAGACGAGATTTTGAATCCCATCAAGCAAGACACTCTAGAAAACAAACCTCGATATGTCCGAAACTGCTTCCCTTACAAAGGATACATTTGGAACTATGGAGCGTTACCTCGGGTTGGTTTATTTTCCTGCAATATATTGTACATGTCACTGACGCCAACCTTGCCGGGTAAGACATGGGAAGATCCCAACTTCATCCACCATGACACTGAAGCGAAAGGCGACAATGATCCCCTGGATGTTTGCGAGATTGGGGAAAGAGTTGGGTATCCAGGAGAGATCAAGCAGGTGAAGGTGCTTGGCATTCTGGCTCTTCTCGATGGCGAGGATACCGACTGGAAGATTATTGCCATTGATATCAAAGACCCTCTAGCACCTGAACTCAATGACATCGAAGACATCGAGCTTTATATGCCTGGGCTTCTCCAAGCGACAAAAGAGTGGTTTCGCATTTACAAGGTGCCGGATGGGAAGCCCGCAAACAAATTCTCTTTTAACGGAGAGTGCAAGAATAAGGCGTCTGTGCCCTTTTATCATTCCGAGTTCCCCTTTGATACTGAATTTGGTCAGATATGCTAAACGAGTCATCGAGAAATGTGCTGATGCCTGGCGCCACCTTATATCGACTGAAGAACATCAAATTGCCGTGTAAGTATTGCCAGAAAATAAGGCATACTGCGGATAGAAGCTAATGTTGTAGCGTGAATACAACCATGGAAGGGTCACCTGGCTATGTAACTCATATTTCTCAGGATCTGGTCCCCGATATATCGGTTCAACAACAGTCATCTCCAAGCTCCATAGACAAGTGGTATTTTATCAATAAGGTTTAACGTAGGTCTCTGGCTATAGAAGGGATTGAAAGGCATAATTTTGATGGGGAAAAGGATTATTGTGTTAGGCCTGTGAAAATATACAAAAGGAACTCAATCGCCAATTTAGTTACTATATGAAGTTCAAAGATAGCAGTTTCCAGCTATCTAAGACACTGGAATTCGCAGAATACATTAACCGTGATGCAACCACTATAGAATTCTTCATAGCTGATAGTTAAGAAATAAAGCTTTCTCATATGGGCTTAAGAGATTTCCAAGTTATTTTCGGTGGCCATTGGCTCCTCAGAAACAGTGGACCTAGGATTATTAACCACTAAAAATAAAACAGCACGTACAATGGGGTTCGCCTGCTCTTTATTCTGACTCCGCCTGCAGCAATACTTAATAAACTGCTTCTGTGTGTTCTTGATAAACTTGCTCATACCAAGCCGAATTAACCAGAATAATAAACAACTCATTGTATATTGATGCCAACTTGGATAGTAATATATATATAGGGATATCCGATTAAAACTTGGAACCCGCATAAACTACATCCTTCTGTTTTTCTTTCAAGTCGTCTTCGATATCAAGGAGTCGATTGTATTTGCTGATTCTTTCGCCGCGAGCTGGAGCTCCTGACTTGATATGACCCGTACCAAGCCCTACTACCAGGTCAGCAATAAAATTATCTGTTGTCTCCCCAGATCTGTGTGACACAAAAACACTCCATCCCAGTTCGAAAGCATAGTTAGCGCTGTAAGTATCTTATTAGCTTTTTGATCAAATCCGACGCAAGGTATGAATGCTCCGTATAACTTATGCTTCTATAGCTTCTGATACAGTGCCTATTTGATTGAGCTTCAATAATACTGCGTTGCATGCCTTTTTCTCCGACGCCAGTTTGATGCGATCCACATTCGTGCAAAGCAGATCGTCTCCAACCAGTTCAATGGTACAGTCGCGATTGAATTCTGTCCAACTTGACCAGTCATCTTCCGCAAACGGGTCCTCAAGTAAAACAAGGCCGTATTTTCCGATAATGGCCTTATATAGCTGTTGCATCTCTTCAGAAGTACGAGTTTCATTCGAAGTTTTGTCTTTGAACGAAAGGTCATATAAGCCCGATTCTTGATCAAAAAACTCCGAAGATGCAGGGTCACAAGCAAATTTGATGCGTCCCGTATGCCCTGCCTTCTCAACGGCCGCTACCATCAAGTCTAGTCCCTCTTCCAAAGACGAGATAGGAGGTGCAAATCCGCCCTCATCACCAATACCAGTTGCTGGGTAATGTATTAGCCAAGCTTGTTCCTGTATGTCCATTCTGTTCTCTCACCTGGGGCACCAAAACGGTCTGCAATAATTGTTTTGAGCGCAGAGTAGACATCCACAGCTAAGCGGATCCCCTCTGCAAAAGATTCGGCTCCAGTTGGAGCAATCATAAGTTCTTGGAATGCCATAGTATTTCCAGAGTGGACTCCCCCGTTCAAAACATTGAGGAACGGAACTGGAACGGTGTAAGGGCCTTCAAGTCCAGCTTCTTGTCGTATAAACTCATACAATGGGACACCCTGCACGTAAATGTAAGCATTGATAGACGAAGAGAGAGCTTGCATGACACACCTTGGCCGCAGCGCCTGCTCTGGCGCATGCCATGCTAATTCCAAGGATGGCATTTGCTCCGAGCCTAGACTTATCAGCAGTGCCATCCAGCTCTTTCATGAATTTGTCGATTTCCTTCAATTGCGTCTTTGGGTCGAATTTATGCTCAACCAGAGCTGGTCCCAGTAAAGTCTCAACGTTGGCGACAGCTCGAGTAGTGCCCATGCCACCGAATCGCGACATATCGCCGTCTCTAAGCTCCAGAGCTTCATGTTTTCCAGTTGATGCGCCAGAGGGAACAAGGGAGTAAAAGGTACCTTGGAGCGTTAGTTTTTTATCACTTGCACTCTATCTTTGAATCACGTACCATGGGATGTAGTAACCGCTACCTGCACAGTTGGCTTTCCCCGAGAATCAAGTCGTTCTGCTGCCTTGATCGATTCAATCATAGCGGCCCTTGTACTTGCAGAAATTGTATTACTGTTGTATCTGTATCTCAAAATGATCCATTTGTTTATTAGGCAACGCACTGAGTAAATATAACAACTTGAAGTTATAATATGGCTTGATTATGACGCCATTGACTTCTGATCATTACTGCAACGGCGGGGCGACTACCCACTGCCTGAAGTAAAGGTATATCCGCTATACCCGGCCTGTCTCAGCACTACCTAGGTACCTACAGTAACTAATCTTAGAAGGCCTTACGCAAAATGGAGATACCCCCTTGCCCGCTGTAAGGAGAAGATTATATAAGTTTTATAATTGCACCTTCCTAAAGTCGGATATACTGGTTATAGGAAGCTTATTGTAGTCCTGGGTATTTTTCCTCCCTGGCCATAAGGTATTTTAGGTTTTGGATTGCAGTTTATTAGGAAGTGGGAGAGAAGTGAGCTACTTTATTACTTTCTTTGTCTTTAGACCTAACAAGTGGAATTATCATGCTTGCCTTTTGGCTACTCATTAGTTTGCTTAAACTAGAGTTTATTGGCTATTTTCTACGCGGCCCGCTCCCAAGGATGTATCATTCAGAAGGGGTAAACTATGCCACCGTTTTCGCCAGCTTTCACCACTCCTACCGTTCGCCGACCAAATCCTTTGAAAAATTTTATATACCTCTGGATCAAGGTCGTCACTTCGCAATGGGTTTTGCTGCTGAGTTTTGCTCGTGCACTCATAGACTGTTAACTCCGGTGCTCCATCTCTAACTTCTCTGGTGGTGCGTTCAACGATCCATGAACGTGATAGCTCGTTGACCACAATAGACAGCATGTAATCACCTCGGTTCGTCCCAAAATTGCATCCTCCCGTAACGCTAATCTTTAGTCTGCTTAGTAGTAGAGAACTTGCACCCTTGTCTTTTCCTAACGAAATAGCAGTGAAGATGGAACGTGCGAGGTCTCCATCGACAGCACAGTTGATGAATGCATCGCGTACGTGGCCCCTACGCGGATAGCGGGAGTAGTCAAGCTGTACCAACAGCATCTGCTGGTCAAACTCGTCAAATGATGGGTCGTTGGGCGATTCCAACTTGGCGTCGGGATCGTCATCCCCTTCTTGCTCAGCCAAGACGCGAGTATCAGAGCAGTCCAGGGTCAGGGACAAGTCCTGCAGCTTTGGTAGCGATCCGAGCGTAGCATATGTAGTAACTTCTGTGGCATCGCCTTTGGAGCGCTGTATTTGAAGTCCCAGCTTGCAAATAGAGGGACAACTCTGCACTAGTTGTTTGATGAGTTTGGGCGAAGCCGTCTCGCCAGAAAGCCACAGCGTCCGCAGCGACACGCCATGGTGCTCAAAAACTGGTTGTAAAAGGGTACTGTTCGTCGTTCCTGGAAGACCTAATGCAAGTAAAGGAGGTAAAGTGAGAAGGAAGTTGGTCGTAGCATTCCATAGGCTTGTAGGCAGAGGAGACGATACGTTAGTGGTCACCATGCTCAGGACCAAGGTTTCCAACTTGGGAAAGCGACATTCCGTGGCAAGATATTTAAGGGCTTTTTCGCTAACGAGTCGCTCAAGTTTCAACACGCGTAATGTAGAATCGTCGATACATGACATCCACCCACGAATATCGTTGAGAGGCTCAGAGCTGACAAGTTGCAGGTAATCTAGTGAGCCCTTGGTTTGCTTGGTTGTCTCGATATCTGGGAGTGCGAAACCCAGCCAAGCCGGTCGCTCCTGTGCCAGAGCCTCCGCGAGTGCTGGTGACCAGCCCGCATTTGTATTTAGTACAGCTACTTTCTTCAAATTCGGCGCCAGCCCGGCAATGATACGTCGCACGGCGTCCGCGCCGTATGTTGGAGTGCCATCCGGCCCATAACCCTTCAGTGAACGATCTCGAAGGTAGATTGTGTGCAGGAGTGGCGATGTGACAAGTTCGACTTGCTCAGCGGGCGTTAAGCTTAGGTTGGGATGGTATATATCGAAGGAGCCCAGATGTAGTTTGCACTGCGGATGGTGTTGGTGTAAGACACGGAGTAGACGGGGCAGATATTGAGTTGAGCAGTCGAAAATCACATCCGAGAGGCCAGGTAAATCAGGGATAAAGTCTGCGAGCATATCCCACACGCCATCATCCACATACCAGCTGCTTTGCCATTGAGCCCCAACTCTTGCGATGTTGATTGGCTCTACATTCTCATCATCTTCTTTTGCCGTATTCCCAAATGGATATCTGCAAACGTCACTCTGCATATCATTCTCCACTAACTGGTCGTGTTCTTCCTCCCAGCGGCCAAATCCGCCCAAAACGACATGACGGACGAACCGAAAACCATTTGTTCGCTCAAAAACCTGGCGAAGCTGTTGAACAGACCTCTCCAGGCGACTTCCTTCGGTCACCCGTAGAACAATGCGGCGGAAGAGCAGCGCAAATGCAGCATTGTAGCACGACTTGTTAACTAGAGCAAATGCGTATAGGCTTGGCCTATGAGACGTTGCAAGGTGCTCACAAATGATGCGGGTTAGGTGAAGCGGAATGTCGTTGAATGAGGTGCGTGACATGGCGGAAAGAGACGTATAGACAGTGTAGAGATCACGTTGAGGTAGGAACGACTCTTCACCTTCGAAATGTTAAGGAGATGGTTTGGATGCTTCAAAACATTGCAGAATAGTTTAGTAAAGAGCAAGAAAGCCCTTTTAACATTGTTGAATGGCTCGCAAGATGGTTAATTGATGTTACAAAAAAGGCGAAATGCTCATAGGCGTAAATTATCCTTGAATGCGATTTATTATAAGCTATATTTTAGCTGAGAGACGTTTAAGGTATGGAGCCCGAGCCTAATTCCCTTCCCCGCCCTTGAGGTAAAACTAAGACATTCAAGTTGTATGCAAGCTAGACTAGATCTATATTAGTTGCTACTCCATTAGTCTGGCTCCTCTGCCGTTCGTACCGTCTGGTTCAATTAGACGAAACTAAATAAACTCTGCTACACTGTACTATTTACTATACTGTATCTGAACCATTTACACATTTGTGTATATAGCCTCTTCAAAAAATAGCTGAAAATACCTAGCCCTATTGTATCTGTAAGAGGATCAAAGTTAGTAAATCACAACCCAAGATGTCAAGTAAAACTAATTGAGTATGAGCTTAGTTACTTACTTATACCTAAACACTAGGCTTATAGTTAAGCCAAAAGTAATATCTGCAGTATAATAAAAAACTAAATTAAGGCTAGCGTAGCCCTATAGGGTAATAAAAAACCTTAATTTAGTATAGCGGCTGCGCTATACCTTATTTAGTTTAAGGTAAGTACTTATATAAGTATAGGAATCTTTATTATTATAATTGTAAAATAAATACTTTTTTTACCTTAAGCTTTAGGAAAGTGTAATTTTTGTAAAAATGTACTTTCTTAAGGGCCCTTAGGTATTTTTAATAATAAACTAAAAGTAGGCTTTCCTAAGGGGTCTGTAGGCGCTATTAGTAATAAGTTAAAAGTGGGCTTTTTTAAGGGGTTTATAAGTATTATTAGTAATAGGTTAAAAGTATACTTTACTAAGGAATTAATATATATTTCTAGTAATAGGTTAAAAGTAAGCTTTTTTAAGGGCCCTTAGGTATTATTAGTAATAGGTAGATAGCTTAGGTTATATAAATAAAGTAGGTTTTATTAATTATAGTTTTTAAAAAAATATAATTATTTTTAGTTTATTTTAACTTGCTTTTTATATTTTATTATTATAATAATAAAAATTTATATTTAATTTAGTAATAATAAAATATAATATTTCCTATTTAATAATATTTTATAAATAATAATATACTCTTTTATTTTAGTAATAATAAAATATAATAATTCCTATTTAATAATACTTTATAAATAATAATATAATTAAAATAATAAAAATATATTATAACCCAGCTTTTATAATTATAACAATAGACTTATAGGGTAGCTGAATCTAAATAAATATTAAACTAACTAGCTAATTAAGAATGGATTATTAAATTATTATAATAATTTAATAATCTAAGGATAAATTATTAAACTTCTAAAATAATTTACAATAGGATTATTACTACTTAGTAATAATTTAGCCTAGTTAACTAAGTATATAAATTTACTTTATATTATTTATTAAAATACTTAAATAGTTAGTTATTATTAATATAATAGTATTTAAATTAAATACTTAAATATTTTACTTTATAATTAGTAATAAAATTACTTATTTACTAACTTAACTACTTTACTAATATAAACCTTAGAACTATTTAAAGGTTTATCCCTTAAAAAGTATTATTTATACTAATATATAAGTACTAGTTTATTATATAATAATAACTTTTATTTAAATAGTTACTTTAAACTTATAGGTAATAAAAATATAATAGTTAATTAAATATAAGACGTTAACCTTAATAAAACCTATGAAAATCCTACTAAAAAACAATTGTAAAAATATACTGCTATAATAAAATTTATAAATCTAAAAACTCTTATATAATAATAAACTACTATTATATAAAGACTTATAAAATAACTCTAAACCTTATAAAGCTAATAATAAAAATAACTACTAATAGTAGCCTTTATAATTAACCTAGCTTTTATAATATAATAATAAAAGCCTAAAGAAATTATTAAACTACTACTACTTAATAAATTTAAAAAAGATCTTAAGTAAATTTAAAAGTTTTTTATAAATATAAAGAATTATTTTAATTACTTTTTAACTACTATAGCTAATAATATTATAAAAATCTAAACTATAGAAACTTATTTAGCTAAAACTACTAAAAATTAGTTTAAATTATACCTTAAAGACTTTAAGTAAACTAAAACTTCTAAAAAATAATATATATTAAACTTATTTAATAAATATACTATATTTAAATAATAACTTAAAAAACTATATAAGAAAATAAATAAATTTAAAAAAGCTAAAAATATACTTCTTTAAATTAAATAAAAAAAACCTTATACTAAGTATACTATTACTTTTATATACTTAACTACTAGGACTAATTTAAATAATAAAGTATAATATATACTTTATTATTAAGGACTTAATATAAATATTAAAGATAAATTCTTTAAGGATAAAAAACCTAATACTCTTAATAAACTTATAAAAAAAACTACTTATATTAATAAATAATAATTCTAATATTGAAAATATAAATAAAAAAAAAACCTATAAAAAATAATCTTAAAGTATTTTTACTTTAATAATAATATAAACTAAAGGAAAAAAAGAGATTTTATAATATATAATAATAAAAAACTAAAACTTATAAACCTTAGTATTATTAAAGCTTAATATAAAAATATTAAATACTATAATTATAAAAAAAAAAATATATAAAAAAATATTATTAAGCTTTTAAAAAAAATAATAATAATAAATTTATACTTATTCTAAAACCTAAGGAAAACTAAGTTATTAATACTATAAGACCTTTAATAAACTATAATATACTATATTTCTTAGTATATTATAATAATTAATATTAAATATACTTTAGTAATAAATAAAAGTTAAAATAGTTTTTTAAAAAACCTAAAATATAAACCCTAAATATACTTAAAAAAACTATTTAAAAAAATCTTAACTATATAAAATAATTAATTTAAAAAAATCTTAATAAATAAAAATAAAATAATTAATTTAAAAATAAAGAAAAAGTACTTTAAAAATAAAAATAAAATAAAGCTATATAATAATATAATAAAAATTTTCTAAATATAATATTACTAATGTAATATAACCTTTATAAAAAAATAACTTAGGAAAAAATAAATAACTTTAAAAAATATATATATAACTAATATAAATTAATAAAATTCTAAAAATATTAGGGTTAGGGTTAGGGTTAGGGTTAGGGTTAGGGTTAGGGTTAGGGTTAGGGTTAGGGTTAGGGTTAGGGTTAGGGTTGGGTTAG